>WELA01007774.1:662027-731849 GCA_009602735.1 Mesotaenium endlicherianum
CCAGCCCCTTGCTTGCTCTTAGGGGGGCTGGCTGCCAGCCCCTCGGTGCTTTTGTCGGGGCTGACAACCAGCCCCTTGCTTGCTTGTGTCGGGGCTGGCTGCCAACCCCTTGCTTGCTTTTTGGGGGGCTGGCAACCAGCCCCTTGCTTGCTTGTGTTGGGGTCGGCAACCAGTCCCTCGTTCGCCTGTGTCGGGGCTGGCTGCCAGCACCTTCCTTGCCTGTGTCGGGGCTGGCAACCAGCCCCTTGTTTGCCTGTGTCGGGGCTGGCTGCCAGCCCCTTGCTTCATTGTATCGGGGCCGGCAACCAGCCCATTCATTGCTTGTATTGGGGTTGGCTACCAGCCCCTTGCTTGCTTTTGGGGGGCTGGCAACCAGCCCCTTGCTTGCTCTTAGGGGGGCTGGCAGCCAGCCCCTTGCGTGCTTTTGTCGGTGCTGGCAACCAGCCCCTTGCTTGCCTGTGTCGAGACTGGCTGCTAGCCCCTTGTTTGCTTTTTGGGGGGCTGGCAACCAGCCCCTTGCTTGCTTGGGCTGGCTGCCAGCCCCTTGCTTGCTTGTGTTGGGGCTGGCTGCTAGCCCTTGCTTCATTGTGTTGGGGCTGGCAACTAGCCCCTTCATTGCTTGTGTCGGGGCTGGCTGCCAGCCCCTCGTTTGCCTGTGCCGGGGCTGGCAACCAGCCCCTTGCTTGCTTTTAGGGGGGCTGGCTGCCAGCCCCTTGCGTGCTTTTGAGGGGGCTGGCAACCAGCCCCTTGCTTCCTTGTGTCGGGGCTGGCTGCCAGCCCCTTGCTTGCTTTTTGGGGTGCTGGCTGCCAGGCCCTTGCTTGCTTGTGTTGGGGCTGGCTGCCAGCCCCTCTTGTTGGTTTAGGGTTTTAGTCGGGGCTGGCTATTGTTGTGCCCCTTGCTTGCTTTTGTCGAGGTTGGCTGCCAGTCCCTCGCTTGCAATGTGTTTAAGTTGGGGTGGGCTGCCAGCCTCTTGCTTGTTAAGTCAGGAGTTTTATTAGGGCTGGCTGTTGTTGTGCCCCTTTGCTTGCTTGTGTTGAGGTTGGCAGCTAGCCCCTTGCTTGCTGTTTCATGGTTTTAGTGAGGGTGGGCTGCCAGCCCCTTGCTCGATTTTCACGGGGCTGGCTGGCATCCCCTTGCTTACAATTTTGAAATTTCAGTCCACATTTGCACCAGCTCTATCTGTAACCTGCTGTGCCTGTGTTGTTCATTCTTGCTTCCTTCCTTTTCTAACTCGACTGCTGTTTTTGTGCACCCATTGCACATTCGTTGTTCTGCTCATTATGGGCTTTCTCCCTCGTGCTTGCGTGTTTGTGTCCTGTAGATTAGGACTAGCTGTCTGTTGCATCTTTTTACAGCTTTGTCTCCTTTTTTGTCTTTTGTGAAGCAGGGCAAGACAATAAGGAGCGAGTAGACCCCCCTTGTGCCTACCCCACATGTGCTCATTGACGCGTGAGCGACGTTGACACGTGGACAGGTGCCTTAATCCTCCTTCCTCTTTCCCATTCTCTCTCGTGCCCCTTGTTTGCTGTGGTCGGGGCTGGCTGCCAGCCCCTTGCTTTCTTCTGTGGGGGCTGGCTGCCTGCCCCTTGCTTGCTTGTGTTGGGACTGGCTGCCAGCCCCTTAATTGCTCTTGGTGGGGCTGGCTGCCGCCCTGCTGTCTGGCTGCAGCAGCCGCCCTTTGCATGCTGTCTGGTGCATGCTGTCTGGCTGCTGTGGTGCTGCAGCAGCTTGCCCCTTGCTTGCTTGATTGGGGTTGCTGCTGCTGTTTTGACGGCCCTATGCCCTTTTGTGTGTCTTGTGTCAGTGAGGAAGGCGTGAAAAAGAAGCTACCAGACTCACCCCTCATTGGTGCACACACGTCTTCCGACACGCGCATCAGGTGCCATGCCCTTGCCTATCTCCCTTCTCCCTCTTTGCCCTGTTCTTACTGGTAGTGGCGTCCGCGCGCCCCTTGCTTTTTTGAGTGGGGCTGTCTGGCATGCTGTCTGGCTGCTGCTGTGCTAAAGTTGCCCCTTGCTTGTTCTTGTTGGGGCTGTCTGGCTGCAGCACCGTGCCCTTGCTGGTGTGCTGTTGTCTATCTTACATGTGTGTACATTGTCCCTTCTCTTATGTGTGAAGCAGCCCAAGTTCAAAACGAGCGAGTCGGCAAGCCTTGCGCCAATCCACATGCAGCCAATCTCCAACAAGTGCTTCAGGTCCCCCCCCCTTCCCCCTGTGTCTCCCTCCCCTGCGTATTTTTCTCTTGATTTGGTCAGGGCAGTCTGTCTCTTATGCTGCAGCCGCCCCTTGCATGCTCTGGTCGGGGCGGGCTGGCTGCTGCTTTGCTGCAGCAGCCCCTTGCATGCTCTTGTCAGGGCGAGCTGCTAGCCCCTTGCTTGGTTTTGTGGGGCTGGCTGTTAGCCCTGAGCTTGCTGTTGAGTCTTGTCGGGGCTGGTTGTCAGCCCCTTGTTTGCTTTTTTCAGGGCTGGCTGCCAGCCCCTTGCCTACTATCTTACGGTTACAGTCAGGACGGGCTGGTTTGCCATTGCTTGTTGTTTAGGGTTTTAGTGGGGGCGGGCTGCCAGCGCCTTGCTTAGTTTTGTCGGGGCTGGCTGTTAGCCTCGGACTTGCTTTTGAGTTTTGTCGAGGCTGGTTGTCAGCCCCTTGCTTGCTCTCTTAGGGTTTTAGTCGGGGCGGGCTGGCTTGCCTTTGCTTGCTTTTTAGGGTTTTAGTGAGGGCGGGCTGCCAGCGCCTTGCTTAGTTTCTTCGGGGCTGGCTGTTAGCCCCGAACTTGCTTTTGAGTCTTGTCGGGGCTGGTTATCAGCCCCTTGCTTGCTTTTGTCAGGGCTGGCTGCCAGTCCCTTGCTTGCTGTCTTAGGGTTTTAGTCGGGGCGGGCTAGCTTGCCTTTGCTTGCTGTTTAGGGTTTTAGTGGGGGCGGGCTGCCAGCCCCTTGCTTGCTTTTGTTGGGGCTCCTTGCTCTCTTGCTTGCCTTTTGTTGCTCTTTTGCTTGTTTGACTGGCATATTCTTTTGTCTCTTACTGGTTGCTGTTCTCCGTTATTGCAGGTTTCACGCGTATCATGTCTCAACCATCCACTTCGTCCGGAGCAACGCTTTCTGGAATGAAGGTATTCACTGGAGCTTTGACCGCTCGTCTGCCCCCTAGAGCAGTTGCTGCAAGGTCTGGTCCAGAGTGGGGCCATGCGACCATCGTTGTGGAAGCCAAGTCCAAGAATTCATATCTGAAGGTGAAGTGCAACTATTGCCCCAGGGAGTTTACCAGTGGAGTCACGCGGATTCGTGGCCATTTCACAGGAGGCTGTAAGGATGTTAGTCAGTGTGAGGATGTTCCCGATGAAGTTCTAGATCTCATGGCTAATTCTTTATTAGGAACGCGACGTAGGAAGAGTGTCATACAAGCTGCACAAAAGCGCGTGCATGAATGGGGTTGTGCAAGTGCTGGAGAGTCCCCCTCCTTAGGCAGGGAGTCAGGGCAAACATTTATAAGTGACATGTTCCAGAAGATGAATGCTGATGCTGTTCATGAGACTGTCGCCCGCTTCTTCTATGGCATTGGTTGCACATTCAATATTGCTCGCAGTGAGTTCTTTAGGGACATGTTGGTTGCTGTCAGTAAGTACACTCAGGAAACTGGTTTAGTGTATGTCCCTATGAAGGATAAGCCTCTCGGAAGTACCCTACTAGATAAAGAGGTCTTGAAGATAGAAGCTTGGGAGAAGAAACATAAAAAAGGACTACCATTGACGGGTTGTAGCATTGTAGCAGATGGGTGGACCGATCCATGCGGGCATCCTCTTCTTAACGTGCTTATGGTTGTGGGAGGCACTGAGATGTTCATGGATGCTATCAACACTGAGGGTGCTAGGAAGACGGGTGATTATATTGGTAATCGCCTGCTTGAGGCCGCGGAGAAGGTAGGGGCTGATCATGTCGTACAACTTTGCACAGACTCTGCAGCTAACATTGTAGCTGGTTGTAATGTGGTTCGCGAGAAGCACCCGCACATATATTGGACGCCTTGTGCTGCTCATGTTTTGGACCTGCTGTTGAAAGACCTATGAAAGATAAAAGAGCTAGAGGGCATAATTGATAGCTTCAAGCACTTGGTCCGGTTTGTTGCAAACCACCACATGCCTCACGCTCTTTACCGTGAGCATGGGGCAAGGCTAAATAATAAATTAGAGTTGTTGAAGCCAGGACCCACAAGGTTTGCTAGTAACTTCCTTTGCTTGCAAAGACTCATCGTTGTGAGGGATACCTTACAAGCTATGGTGTCTGACAGTAGGTGGCTTGAGTGGGCGGCCATGAACGGTTGTTTAGGCGAGGCTACAAACATTAGAGACCTAGTTCGTGACGATGAACTTTGGGAGCGAGTGAAGGTATGGGTAGACGTGTGTGAGCCGATTGTAGTTCTCCTTCGACTAATCGACTCTCCACAACCTTTTCTTGGGAAGATCTCGCATGAGTGCCATTGAAGAGCATGTGCTTGAGGTTGAAGGACTCAAACCGGCACAAAGAACCCGAGTTAAGAAGGACGTGAAGGCTCGCTGGGACCAGCTTCACAGCCCCCTACATTTTGCGGGTAAAAGGTCTATTCTGACGTTGCTCACCTCTCTTGCTCGGCGGCTATTGTTCTCTTGCATGCTTGTGATTGTGTGTTGGTCATTGTTCTTGTTATTCTGCTTGCTATTATTATTGCTCTCTTTTTTGTGAAGTGCATTGTGTTGTTATATATTGAGTTTGCTTCTTGACTTTGTTTGGCTACAGGCTACTATCTGGACGCCGAGAAGTGTCTACTAAATGATTGGTCCAACGTGCGGAATACCCTTGTCAAAGGAAGTGTGCTTGACCGAGCGTTGGTGGATCGAGAGTTGGCGCTCTACCGGCAGAGCGGTGAAATTTTTGGCGATGATGTTTGCAAGGCTAATAAGACCATGATGCCTGCTCACAAGTGGTGGAAAACATATGGAAGTCATTGTCCTAATCTTCAACTTCTTGCTATGTCGCAACCTGGTTCAGCAGCTGCATGTGAGAGAAATTGGTCTGAGTACGGGTTTGTTCATAGTCCACTTCGCAATAGGCTGCTCCCTACTAGAGCAAAGAAGTTAGTGTATGTGCATTCTATGTTGAGACTTCAGGAGAAGAGTTTGGACTTCCTTGGACCAAGTGTCGGCGTCACTCCATGGGTTGAAGAAGAGGAGTTCTTAGAAACACCCGAAGAGGAGGGTCTCAATCTTGCCATGCATGCCTCGTTGAGTGAGGAAGAGGAGATGGAGGTAGAGGAAGAGGAGGTAGAGGAAGAGGAGGTGGAGGAGCGACCTAGTGTTTCAGCTCTAGGAAGAAGAAGGTCAAGAGCGATTGGTTACTGGATGTGTCGGTCAGCTAACTTGTATGTTGTAAAGGTAACATGTACATATTAAAGAGAATGGAAGTTGAGAAAATGAATACATTTGAAATTAATATTTGGTGCATTATGACTTCATGCAATGTTGCACTTTGTGTGAATGATTTACATTATATGGATTACCTCTGACCTCTCATACATGCTTGCTAAGAGTTTAGATCATATTTGTCTTCAACAAAGCTTATTTTACTCGTATAAGAAGTAATGATACTCCTAAGTCTTTTTGTTGAATCAATCAGCTAGTTAGAAGTACAAGAAACCATGCTCTGCTAAGCGGTTCTCCCAATGTTAGTACGTATGAAAATAATTCTAAGTCGAAATTCAGTCATTCTTAAATGTGGCATTTATAAGAACTTCTTAATTCTTACACATGCTTGCTAAGAAATTAAATCATATCTATACCTCTTCATTGAAGCTTCTTCTACTCGATTAAGAAGTAATGATACTCTTAAATGTCCTAATTCAACTTAGAAATAAGTTAGGAAGTACAAAAAACAGCTCTGCTAAGCGGCCCTCCCAGCTTTGGCATGATTGATGTCGTCGGATTGTACATGGAAAAGCAGTAAATTAAATCAGAAACTATTAGTCAAACGCGGAAGCTTTTCGACACATATTGCGTAATATGAAACATTGGTAAGGCGTCGCTCCCTCCAGCCGGTGGCGGGGGTTCAAGACCGTCGGCTGGCGCACGAAGCCAACAGTTGTTTACTTTTTTTGAAATTGTTCTCCCACCATTTATTTCTGCAACATATCTGACTTATAAGCTCCATAAACAACCCTGATAGATATACGACAGAGAAACATGCATGGCACGTTGGGTATTGTCCTATCCCTGCACCCGGTGGCGGGTGTTGAAACCCGCTTGCCGACATCCTGTACTAGACGAAGTTACAAATATTTTTCGCGACTTGTAGCTGCAAAGCGGGCAGAGAAAAGTCCAAAATCGCCTGAAAAAAATTCCCTGCCATTTTGAACGAAATAAACAGTTTGACACGACGTGGTTATTTTACACGTGCGATCGACATGAAACGTCAACGCCGTAGCTACTGGACGTGGACACCGTCGTGACGTTAGCGTACTAAGCGTATTAAGCGAACTTGTCCATTTTTTTGAACACCGATCTAAGCGAACTAGCGTATAGTCGAACTAAGCGTACAAGCGTACGGCGTAACCCTGTGTTCAACTAATGGTGCAACCATTTTTTCCACCCGCATCGGGAGTGCGAGCGCCTAAGCTTGAATTTTATACCGGAGAGCGTGAATCGCCGCCTATTCATCAGTGGATTTTTGGAGCGAAGAAGTTTATGGAGTGTTCTGCACTCACGCCCAACAGGCAAGTCGCCTTCGTGATTACTTTGCTGAAGAAGAGTGCTGGAGCTTGGTATGAGCGAGAGGAGCAGCTGTCTGGAGTTCTTGCTACTGTTGATCAGCTATTTAAAGGCTTGAAGAGGCAATTTCAACCTATTGCACCCAAGGCTACTGCTCGAGATCTATTGGTGCGCCTTCGTCAACGAAAAGCGTTCAGGAGTATGTTTCGCGCTTCAACGAGCTGGTGCTTCAATGTCCATCCATGCACGAGTCGGAGATGATGGACAAGTTCAAGAGGGGACTCAAGCCAACTGTGGCCAAGGAAGTGGCGCTCAAGGACCTTACCAGTCTTGGAGAAATGATGGCATTGGCAACGAGGGTCGACGCTGTGGAGTATAGTCAGAGACAGTGCGACAGCCACAACTTTGGAGGATATCGACACTTTGGATCTCAAGCGCCAAGCACGAGTGGACAAGGTCCAGTACCTATGGAGATGGGACTTGTTCAGTACCACCGAAGGTAGCAAAATTTTAAGTCGAGAGGACCCTACTATATTTGTGTCAAGCTTAGACATCTGGCTCGAGACTGTCATGTGAAGGCGAAGCAACCTCAATAGCAGGAAAAAGGAGGACGCCAGTAAGTCGATCCGGGGTGTCTACTGGCGTGAAGACGAAAACTCACAAGGAGGTTATCCCCAGGAGCCTGCCGAGAAGCGAAAGACGAGATGTTGACAAGCCTATCATCGTGGAAGGAGTAGTCGACGGCAACAAGGCGAAGTGTATAGTCGACAATGGTGCAAGTGCAAACTTTGTGCACAAGAAGCTGGTGAAATAGTGGCGAATTCCTGTGCAAAAGCATTATGAGCCTAAGGAGGCAATTTTGGCGAACAAGCAGAGACTCAAGTGTGGTGCACCTACGGAAGCTATTCACGCGGAAGTAGCGGGGCACCGGAGTAAGGAAGTTATGAGCAAGCAGAGTTGGGTCACCATGAGGTGATATTGGGCCGACCATGGCTGAGGAAAGCCAACCCTCAAGTGCACTGGAGCAGAGAAAAAGTGAAGGCCCAAGGGCGTAATGATCAAATGGAGACGGCGAAACAGGTGGAGGTAGATACGACCACAAGTAACTGTCTTCTGTCGAGCCTGCAAGTTAAGAAGCTATGCAGGGCAAATCAGGTGAAGGAGATGTACCTTGTTTTGGTGGCCCTGGCCAGGTCATCAGATGGAGCAAGCGTGAATCCTAACAGCCTGGGCGAATGTACATCGCCGGAGGAGCAAGTAGCGATGTCTGATCCCCTTGCTCAGAAGGAGCAGAGCCCAACTGCTCAAGAGAAGAAGCCTGCTGAGATGCCTGCCCAAATTAAGGCGCTGTTGGAGGCGTTCAAGTGCGTTCTTCCTGAGGAGCTACCTGCAGGATTACCTCCACAGAGAGCTATGGAGCACAAGATTGAGTAGGAACCAGGGAGCAAGCCACCAGTGAGACCCGCATATCGACAATCGTTTGCGGAGTTGGATGAGTTGAAGAAGCAGCTGACAGAGTCCTTAGAGAAGAGATTCATCCGACCGAGCGAGTCTCAATTTGCAGCGCCAGTCTTATTTGTGAAGAAGGATGGGACTATGAGAATATGTGTCGACTACCGTTACCATCAAGAATCGGTACCCACTTCCATGAGTGGATGAATTGATTGACAAGCTTGTTGGAGCGAAGTCTTTCTCGAAGTTTGATTTGAGGAGTGGCTATCATCAGGTACGGATTGCGGAAGGAGATGTTTAGAAGACTGCTTTCAGGACTCGCTATGGTTTATTCGAGTTCACAGTCATGCCTTTTGGGCTGACTAACGCACCTGCTACATTCATGGGACTCATGAATAGTATCTTCAGACCCTATTTGGACCAGTTTGTGGTGGGTATTTTTGGACGACATCTTGATCTATACGAAGACCTTGGAGGAGCATGTGGAGCATCTGAGGAAGGTGTTGGAGGTCTTGAGAGATCAGAAGCTATATGGGAAGATGAGCAAGTGCGACTTCTGTCACAAGGAGGTTGAGTTTCTTGGGCACATAGTGGGAGTTGAAGGAGTCAAGGTGGAGCAGAAGAAGGTGCAAGCAGTCAGAGATTGGCCGATGCCTGCTGATATTCATCAACTCAGGAGCTTCCTCGGTATGGCAAACTATTATCGACGCTTCATTGAAGTATTTGCCAAGGTGTGTGCACCGCTCACGGACATGTTGAAGGAGCAGCAAAATTGGCTATGGGGTGACAAGGAGCAGCAAACGTTCGAGAAGATTAAGGAGTTGTTGACTCAGGCACCTGTGTTGGCAATTGCAAGTTCAGAGCTTCCTTTCACCATCATCATGGACGCATCAAACGTCGCAGTGGGAGCCATTCTTCTCCAGGACCAAGGCAAGGGATTACAACCTGTGGCATACGAGAGCAGGAAGTTGAGCCCTGCTGAGCAGAATTATGCAGCACACGAGCGGGAGATGTTGGCTATTATCCGGGCTTTGAGGATTTGGCAATGTTATGTGGACGGCCGGAAGGTGTTCATCAAGACCGACCACAAGAGCTTGGAGAAATTTATGACGCAGCCCACGTTGACACCAAGACAGGCAAGGTGGATGGAGTTTTTGCAACAGTTTGATCACAAAATTGAGTATTTACTTGGGAAGATTAACCCTGCAGACGCTTTATCTAGGAAGTGTGACCTTGCAGCTGTCTCAGTCATCAAGGAGAGTAAGGACTTCAAGGAGAAGCTTCAGAGAGGTTATGAGGAGGACCCAGAGTGAAAGGGGCAGAGTGCCCTAGTGGAAGTGTAGTAACTCACAAAGAAAAAACTAGTTGCAAGCATACTAAAGAGTGCAGCAGCATATCACTAAGAAAGCTTAGGAAATTACTCAACATTTTGAGTTGTAAGAAACTGCTCACAAATGATGTAGGATGAAAGGCCTTGTCATGACAAACCCGTAGAAATTTACTGAAGCGAAAACTGATAAGAAATGAAGTAGTTATCTCTATAGTTTTCTACGACGGCCGCTCGCCCTCTAGGCGGGAGGTCCGCTTAGCAACGGATTTTCCTAAGTGTTTGTCAAATCGTCCCTTCCAAAGTATTTGTGAGAGCGCCAGATCAGTCTTATCTTACATGTCGGGCCGATTTGACGTCCACATGCATGCATCGAGATATCTAGAATATACTAACTTAGACGCGCTATGCTAAACCGAAACTTCTAGGTGAATTGACCTAGTCAGTACTCCGCGTCAGCCAAACTTACGTGAAGGTTCGAATTCATACTAACGGCCAGATCGCTCGACGCTGTCGGTCTATCTGACGGTCGCGCTCACCGCAAAATTAAGGACAGTCGTCAACCGATCTCAAAACTAATTAAACTTTAGAAATCCATAACTCTCTCAATACTTAACACTAGGTATCCCATCGGACCATATATGGTCTAGCTAACCCCCATTTTTCAGCGCTGACCTCGAGGGTGCTACAGTTGACCAACTGGTACAATCTATGGCTCAAACGAACCGTACACACTTGAACCTTAGGCGAAAAAATGCAAAATGGTCTTCCAATCATTAACGACAAAGTTAGAGTCAAAAGAAGGAGGTTCAAAGTTCAGGTTCACAACGAAATTTCAAGTGAAAAGTCTGTCATACCCAAGGTCACTAAAAAGCTCTTAGAGCCATGGCTTCTTTTTCAAATGCGCCAAAAATAGTTGTGGGTGATAAATTACTCATCCCTGCCACCTTCTGGGGAGATGCATGGGCGAAAAAGACATTTGGACAATATTACATATAGTTTTTCTTAGTCGGAATTGTGAGAAAAGAGGTTGTGAGGACTAAAAAGGAGAACTCATGGCTCATAGAAGTGTTGTATTACAAAGAAAAGAAGCAATGGGAGGCATGGCAGGTCAGGCAGTACCTACCTACAGTGCCTGAAGAGTCCTGGTTTTATTTTGAGTCGCATGTAGTTCGTTTTGGCTTGGTTTCCTCAGGGGCCTGTTTGCTTTCAAATTCGAGGGAGAATGAGGGTCACAGTCTAATTTCGTCCTCCCAAGATCCAAATGATGACTCACAGCCAAGATCTAGTGATGGTGAGGAGGATAAGGAGGATGAGGAGGAAGAGGAGGAGGAGGAGGAGGAGGAGGATATTATGAGGAAGAGGGGCAGGCCTGACACCGGAAGAGGTAAGCAGCTGATGCTCATTGTTCCTACTGTTAAAAATGAGAAAAGGGAGAGGAGGAGAAGGGCAACTGCTCCATAACCATAATTTCTCCTTAACCATAACTTCTCCAAACATTGTGGTGCACTACAAAACACACAAAGACGCTGTTGATCAATTTTACAAGCTCTGTGTGAGAGATAAGTTCTTTGTTGAGACTTTTGCTGTGAGCTTAAAGTGGTGGCACAAACTATATTGGGGTCTATTTGATGCTGCCCTGGCCGATGCCTACATCCTCTACAACCTGGCCCATCCTGAGAGTGACAGGTATCCCTTCATGTTAGATGTTGTAGCGGAGATGACAGACTTCCATGATCCACATAAGGGGAGGAGCTTTCGCTGGAGTGCGGGGCGGGCTGGGATTGACAGGTTCCTAGGGAGACACTTCCCTGAGCACCTTTCAGGAGGCTCTAGACTAGGATGTGTAGTGTGCAGGAGCAAGTTGTATGACCTAGGCCATGAGAAGAGTAAGGTGAGGCCTAGCTATTGGTGCGCAACGTGTGGAGTAGCGCTTTGCCCCGCGCCTTGCTTTGAGGAGTACCATACCAACAGGCACATAGCACATGTAGATAGTGGCCCCTACAGGCTGAGTAGCACTAACAAGTAGGACTGTAGAGCAAAGGAACTGAAACAGAAACATATATGGAAGACATTGTGCTCCATAAATAGTTCAGCTTCATGTGTGCAAAGCTGTCAATTCTTCGATATTTTGCAACTAATAATTTATTTTTAATCATTTTAATTCATTATTTTGTATATGAATATTTTTTTGTAAGTAAAGTAAGACTTTACTTTCAAGCTCCACTTTACAGATTACTATTTGCGTGTGTAAAGAATAAATTATGTATTATTAACTGTGATGCTTTGGTGCATGAGGCACTAAAAAGTACGAAACATACCCGGACCCCATATGGTCCACTAAGTACAGAGTGTGCCTCCACAAAGCTACTGATTAGAATGAAGTGAAATCTGTTTCATATGATAGGTAAGACTCATGCCTACCCCAGATTAAATCAACAACTACTGGTTCAAATCCAAATTCATAGTGTGTGAAGGTAAAGTTGGCCCTATTTGCTCGTTTCTTGTTACCGTACACACCTTGTACAGAAAGTACACCTAACCTTTCCGAAAATTGCGGGCCACATGGCCAGTGCAATACTTTGTGATGTAAGCTCTCTAATGGTCTATCACACATAGTCATAGCTTCAGTGGTTATTTCAATATAGTATGACTTAGGGGGTGCATTATTGGACCATATATGGTCTTTTCCTTGGGAGACCTAGTGTTAACCAAATTCAATGAACTTTATATCAAAATGATCACAAAAATGCACTCTACACTTCTAAACAATCAAAACATACTTTCATGAAACTCTTAAATGCAGTTCCTAAACCTATGACCTTACACCATCCCCCTCTTCAAGATGCGACGTCCTCGACGCACTTTGCAGATAACGTCTCAACTTACTCTTACAATGAGTCAAGTTGGCTTCTGGCTCCCAAGTGTTGTCGTCCGCATGGTATCCCTTCCACTTGACCAGATACTCTTGAACAAGTCGTTGACCTCGCTTGACTCGTCAATCGCCGACGATCGCCTCCACTTCATACTCCAATGCATCATCGATCTCGACCGGTGGTGGCGGTGTAGGTAGTCGTCGCGGATGTCCCTCGTTCGGGTCAACGTATGGTCGCGGGTAATCGACATGGAACACATCATGTATACCCCAGTGTGAAGAAATTTCCAACTGGTAGGCCACTAGATTCACCTGCCCGAGCACCAAAAATGGACGTATAAATCGTGCTTGCAGTTTTCTCTTGCCCGTGAAAGGTAAATTCTCTATTAAACAAGAGTACTTTATTGCCCACGTGAAATGTCACTTCCCTCCTGTGCTTGTTAGCATGCTTGACTTGCTCTTCCTGTGCCTTCCGAATACACGTCTTTGCCATTTCCCAAGTGTTGGTTATCTGCTCCATAAAAGCTTGTGTAGTAGGAACCTGAGTCTCCTTGGCCTTTTCCAACAAGATGTTTCCTGGATGATATACTTCTCTCCCATAAACCATAGTGAATGGTGACTGCTTGGTTGATCTCAGCATGCTGTTGTTGTAGGCAAACTCCAATCCTGCCAGCTTCTTGTCCGACTCAGAAGGGTCTTCCATAGTGAAACTCTTGAGCACCTCTTGCAGAGTTCTGTTGAGCCTCTCTCTCTGCCCGTCTGTCTGAGGATGATAGGAAGTACTCATACTCAGATTGGTCCCCATCAAAAGTAAACAATGACCGCCAAAAGTTGCTAGTAAACCATGGATCTCGGTTTGAAACAATCACCTTCGGCAACCCATGTAGCCTGAAAATATGATCAAAGAATAATCGTGCCACATCTGCTACCATACAAGTCTCCTTCATGATGTAATGAATCAGTATATTAGTAGATATGATATTCATTTAGATATAATAGTCAATTAAGTTCAGCCTGCTGAACCCTAGTTTATAATCAGTCTGCTGGACTTCATATTTAATATCAGTTTAATGACTCAGCCGGAAGCAGGAGGCTGAAGTCAACCTAAGTCAGCTTGCTGACACATTCTTTGACAGCCAGCTGACTTCCGTACTCGGTAGCAGCAAACTGCCTCGATATGCATCTAAGTGTGATATGCTAGATGAATGGCCAGATGACATCCCTATGATGGATGGCGATTCGGGATGATGGGAGATGGCGGTGGATTTGGTTAACCGGGTCCTACCAACGTGGTTAACTCCCGGGTAGGCGGTGCCATCGCACTGGCCGTTGAACAGTAAACTTATTCCATGTACATATGCTAGGCATTGCTCTCGAGTTCGGCATTCGGAAACGAGGCCAACTCTCTTGTACAGCTTACTGGGAGAGATCTGAATCCAAGGCGCGAAGCCATTGACACGCACTATCTTCTAACCTTGCTTATGTATGAGTTTACTGATTGCATTGTTGATGCTAGTTTACTCGCATTTGACTTATGATTATTGTTCACTGCTAGTGTGTTGTCCTTTTGCCGTTTAACCAGTTAACGAAAAATACCATAAAAATTACTTGCTGATATAAAAATCTTTATTAATTGTTAATCGCCTATTTGGTAAGTCGATTCATTTCAGTGGTATCGGAGCGGTTATCATAGTCTTCTTTGTATGGTAAGGACAAGCTCTCAAACTAGCAACTTCCGAGACATGGAGAACCAGGATAACGAGAATGTCGACAACCAGGCGGAAAGCCATGTAGCGGGAACCCGTACCTATTCTGAAGCAATGGCAGATATTGCAGCTAGAGAGGCTGCAGATGAGGCAGCTGCTATTGCCGCAGTCGTAGCAGAGCAAGCTGAGGAGGAGAGAGCCAGATTAGAAGCTGAACAATTAGCAAAGGCTGCTGAAGATACAGAAAGGAGGGAAGGACAGCCAGCTGACGAGCGCACTGCTGAAGAACTTATGGCATCCAGGGCCAATGTTCTGAACCCACCTCATGCTGTACAACTCAATGTACCCCTAGGTCAAATACAGGACCGGCTGAATGCGGCAGGAATTGCTGCTGTAGGAGCAAGAGGGACTGTTGAGGACACTACTCAGCGAGTAGATGCCAATGCTGCTGCTGCATTTGCTAGACTACCATCCCAGAGTGTGGACTGGGGAGCATTTTTCTTTCAAATGCAGTCGCAAATTGCGACCATGTATCAGTCCCAACAGGAGGACAAAAGAATCATAATGTCTCTACTGCAAGACGGAGACCAACTGGGTCTCAAACCACTGGTGGTGGTGGCAGAGGGCCTAGTAAGCCCAAGCCGAAACCTCCCCAGGAATATGATCCTGAGGGAAACAGAAAATATTACCTGATCAAGTTTCTCGCGGATGTTGAGCAGTGGTTGGAGAACTACCCAGAACTGCAAGATTACAAGAAGGTCAGGCACACCGATGCGCTACTGAAAGACAGTGCCTCAGACTGGTGGCTATACTGGAAAGGGGAGCGTAAGGCTCAGCAACTTGGTGACCCTACGTGGGTAGAGTTTGTCGGGAAGTTGCATGAGAAGTTTGATGTCATCAACCAGCAGGAGAAAGCTATCTATGCAATGATCTCCCTGACACTGAAGCAGACCACTTCAGTTGCTGGGTTTGCTCAAAAGTTCCAGGAGAACATGATGAAACAGCCAGACTTGCCAGAGCTGTATAGGATAGCATACTTCAGGTATGGCTTGAAATCCGAAGTCTCGGGTCATTTTGCTGAAAAGAAGTATGAAGAACTGGCTGACTTGATCCAGGATGCTGATGCCTGAGATCAGCAGCCGTTCAATCACAAGCGCCAGAGTAATGCTTTGGTGTCTAAGATTGTCAAAAAGCCCCACGGTTCCTACAATGCAATTGAAAGAGACCAGGCTCAGGATGATCAGGGTGATAGATATGAGTATGAGTATAATGCTATACAGTGTAGAGGTAGAGGTGGTTTCTCTCGAGGCGGCTATGGAAGAGGTGGTGGTAGGACTAAGCCGAGACCAGCCTCAGCAAAATCTCTTTGCTTCCGTTGCCAGCAGACGGGTCACTTCAGAGAGCAGTGTCCAGCCAAGCACCTCCCAAAGGTCGAGAGAAAAGACCAGCCTTTAAAAGACAGCAATAGTCAGTAATCCAGTCTACTGACTGTCAGGATGCTACAGATAGTGAGTCGTCACTAGCTACCCTCGTAGCAGGTATTATGAGTCCTGCTCAACTGGATTCACTATGCATGCCTGACAACCAGATAAAGAAGACCATCAGCAATATAGACAACCAGAGAGTGCACACTCTGGATGCTCTTGTTCCACCTGCTGTCCAACATTTCTTTGCTAAGTCAGGAGAACAATGCGAAAGTCAGAAAAAAACAGTCCCCCCTATCCTACTGCATTGCATGATTGCAGGTATGAAGGTGAGGGCATTTTTTGACGGAGGGGCGTCATATACTTTTATCCACATCGACTTAGTTAAGCGGCTAAGGCTGCCTACTGTCACCCAAGGGAATAGAAAAATATTCCTTGGAGATGCCTCAAGTATCCCGAGAGGAGTTATAACCAAGCCTATTGAGGTCCAGTTAGGTTCTGGCATTGCAATTCTAACCGAAACGCTTACATTTGAGGTACTCAACATTGGCTTTTATGATCTCGTGCTAGGCAGGTCCTGGCTTAATAGACATCAAGCTGAAGTGTGTTGGAGCAGAGGTACAGTTAAAGTGAGAGGAGCCAGTGATGGGCAGACTGACTTGGCACCCACCAGTGCTCTTCCTCTTGTCCTGTGTGGATGGCAAATGAAGGAAAAGAAGAGGCTTCCAGAAGGATGCAAGTTGCTGAATGCAATGGAGTTCGTCAAAAGCTGGAACCAGAAGGAAGACAGAATGTTCTGTCTGCTGCTAAGAGAGGTACCTCCTCAACCTGAAGAAGTGGTTGAGAAAAAGGTACACCCTCCGGAACACCCTACTGCTGCAAACATTGTTGCTCAGTACACGGATGTGTTTAATATGCCTCCAGGACTACCCCCTAAGCGGGAAGTAGATCATAGGATTGATTTATTACCTGGTAGCCAGCCACCCTGGCAACGCACGTATGGCTTGTCTTATTTGGAGAGTGAGGAGTTGAAAACACAGATTGCAGAGCTGGAGGAAAATGGTTACATTTCTCCCAGTAAATCACCGTACGGCGCACCTATCCTATTTGTTAAGAAAAAGGATGGCAGTATGCGGATGTGTGTGGATTACAGAGCCCTGAACAGAATTACAGTAAAGAACAAGTATGCTTTACCCAGAATCGAGGACTTGCTTGATACCCTGTCTGGCGCTAAGGTGTTCAGTAAGATAGATCTCAAGAGTGGTTATCATCAAATCAGAATTGCTGAGGGGGATGAACACAAGACTGCTTTCCGCACACGTTATGGACACTATGAGTTCAACGTGATGCCATTTGGACTGACTAATGCTCCTGCTACCTTTATGGGTGCTATGAATGACATTTTCAGACCTTATTTGGATAAGTTTGTGCAAGTTTTCCTGGATGATATTTTAATTTTCTCTAAAGATGAAGCTCAGCACACTGAACACTTAAAGAAAGTGCTGGACACTCTGCGGAAAAATCACTTGTATGCTAAAATGAGCAAGTGTGATTTCTTTAAGGAAAGTATTGAATTCTTAGGCCACGTTGTCAGTAAAGAGGGCATCAGTGTGGATCCTAAGAAAGTCCAGACCATAAGGGACTGGCCAGTACCACAGTCTGTCTCTGAAGTTAGATCCTTCCTCGGGTTGGCTAACTACTATAGGAGATTTATTGAGAATTATTCCACAAAGGCCAGTAAACTGACTGACCTTACTAAGAAAGACATCGGGTATGTGTGGGGGGAAGAGCAGCAGGCTGCCTTCCAGACCCTTAAAGATGCCCTTTGTTCTGCCCCAGTGCTAGCCGTGTATGACCCCAGCAAACCGGTGCAGGTGGTTACTGATGCCTCTGATTTTGCCATGGGTGCTATTTTGTTGCAGCCTGCTGACAAAACCACAAAGGATGGTAAGGTACGGCAGGAGTGGCATCCTGTGTTGTATGAGTCTATGAAATTTAATCCAGCGGAGATTAATTACTCAGTGCATGATAAAGAGCTGCTAGCTATCATTCATGTACTCAAACAGTGGAGAGCATACTTACATGGTAAAGCTTTTAAGGTGATTACAGATCATCTAGCTCTGACCCACTTTCAGAAGAAGTCCAAGCTGTCGAGGAGGGAGAACCGCTGGAGCCAGATGCTGGAGCAGTTCCAAGTCCAGATCGACTACAAACCAGGGAAGTTGAATCCTGCTGATGCACTCTCTAGAAGACCTGACTTGCAAGAAAGGAACTTTAGTCAGCATGCTGTAGATAAAGTCCTGTGTGCACTCACTTCACTAAAGGTGAAAAAGTCCTTCCTTGAACAACTTAGGAAAGCCTACCTTTCTGACCCAACATTTGAGCCCAGCCCCACTACTGGTATGTGTCGTGCTACCGCACTCGGGTATAAGCTCAAGGGAGGGGTCTGGGTGACTGAAACCACTTCAGGCAGGCTGAAGCTGGTCATTCCTAATAATTTGGAAATAAGGTCTCTCTTACTGAGTCAAGCTCATGACAGTCTCCTGGGTGGACATTTGGGGCAGGCCAAAACTGTTGGCAAACTGGCAAAACATTATCATTGGGAGGGGTTACCCCGGGAGGTCTTGAAATATGTCAAGTCCTGTGACCAGTGTCAGAGAAATAAGTCTCGGCACACACCACCCGGAGGTCTCTTGCAACCGCTACCCATCCCAGCGGGACGCTGGGAAACTATATCCATGGACTGGGTGGTCTCACTACCAAGAACTGCCAACGGGCATGATTCAATACTGGTAGTCGTGGATAAACTGACAAAAATGGTCATTTTTATCCCCACAACTGTCAAAGTGACTGCACTCGAAACAGCGAGACAGTTCTACAACCATGTAGTATGCCAACATGGGCTCCCTTCTAATATCATCTCAGACAGAGACTCAAAATTCACCTCTAAGTTCTGGAGAGCTTTAATGGGGTTAATGGGAGTCAAACAGCTGCTCAGCACAGCAAACCACCCTCAGACTGATGGGCAGACTGAAAGAACTAACCGAGTTCTGCAAGAGGTACTGAGAGCCTATATTAACCAAAAACAAGATAAATGGGATGACCTGTTACCCCAAATCCAGTTTGCGGTCAACAGTGCGGTGCACGCGTCAACGGGCAAGACTCCTTTTGAACTAAGCCTGGGTAGAGTCCCTAAGTCTCCTTTAGATGTCCTAGGGGAGTCCTTAACTCCCCCTGAAGGGATTGACAATCCGGTCTCCCTCCAGTTAACTCAGGAGTTTGCTGACACCCTGTCAGAAGTCTAGCAGAACCTGCACAAAGCCCAAGAAAACCAACAAAAGTACGCTAATCAGCACCGTCGAGAACTGACCTTTTCTAAGGGCGATTTGGTCAAACTGCATTCTCAGCACCTGTACCTCCCTGGTGTGGTCAAGAAAAAGCTTGGCCCTGCCTGGATCGGTCCATATTCGGTAGTGCGTCGTGTCGGTCAGAATGCTTACAAACCGAACATGTCAGCGGACTACAAGGGTCACCCGGTCTTTGATGTCTCCTTCCTGGAACCATACATCAAAGGTGATACACTGTTCACAGGTCGGTTACCTGTTCAACCGGGACCGGTCCCCGCTGTCCAGGACGGTGACCCTGAGGAATATGAGGTTGAGGAGATTTTAGACGCGCGCTCGGTCCGTCGATCGTCTAAATATGTCATGAAGTATCTCATTCGATGGAAGGGTTACGATGCCTCTGGGGACACTTGGGAATTTAGAGACCATTTGACTAATGCCAAAGGGGCGTTGAAACGGTTCCACCTTCGGGCGACTGGAGCACCTCCCTAACAGTCATTTCAATTGACACGGGAAGGTGACAGGAGGTCCTGTCTCCATTTAAGTTGGAGGGGAAAATGTATGACAGTTAGTGTACGAGAGCGAGAAAGGGACAGTTATGTGAACCCTAAGTGTCAGCGTAGTGATAGATGGGACGGTTATGTGAATCCTAAGTGTCAGCAGAGTGACAGAGGGGACAGCCTGGCCCACATAAAGCGCCTTTGGCTGAAGGAAAAAGGGCCTCGCACAGCAATACATCACTTAACACACCTGAAAACACATTCATACGTTTATGTCTGGCGCACCGCAACTACGTCAACTCCTAGCAATCACCCTGTAAGGTAAACAAGAACGAATATACCATACTAATACGAACTTACTCCCTTCCTGCAACTCCTAGGACAAAGGTCGATATCCTACTAACTTGTGCCCTGGTTACATGTGCAAAATGGCTCCCACCACACAAAAGGAGGACAGAAAGCGCAAGGCAGAAGAAGCCAGGAGGACAATGGAGCAATACCAGAAGGAGCTGGCGGCGACGTCCCTCACCAGGAGAGAACAAGAAAGGGTCCGCAAACAACAAGAGGCGGCAGAAGAAGCACAGAGGAAGAAGGATCAGGAAGCGGAAAACCTCAGGAAAGCTGAGGAGGAGAGACAGAAGAAACAACAAGAAGAAGCGGCAACGGCAGAGGAGGAGAGAAGGAAAAAGGCTGAAGCGGACTCGCAGAAGAGCTTGGCCACTTACAGGTATACTGTGGTGGGTGGCCAAAACTTTGATAACCTAAAGGAAGCATTGCTGGCAGCCCAGGAGATCAACAAGCTAGAACAGACGACACTGCTAAAGAGGGAAGGAGCTGCAGCACTGGATAGGTACATTGAGACACACACTGGTGTGGTCCTCTACGAGGATTATGCCAAGATGGTGGGCTATACAGCAGAGCAGGCCCGGTACCTTGCCGATGACTCGGAGAACAAGCCAGTCCCAATACCAAGAATAGTGGGAGATCAGAGACTCATCAGGATGGTGAGCATGCGGCCCGATAGCTTTAAGAATACGATATTCTACCTCACACTATTGCCAGCTTACAATGAAGTTGAGAGAAGGAGCTGGGAGTACTTGGCCAGGGAAGCAGGACAGCAGATGTTCTCTCCCCATTGGTTCCCATGTAAACTGAGAAAGGCTGAGCATGGACCCCAGTACTACCAGCAGCCAACAGACTGGAGGTGGATGACCGTCACAAACAAAAAGCAGGAGTGTGACCGAGCCCAACCAGACAATTTCCACTATGGCCTAGACGGCTACCTCATCCTACCACCTCACGTTGCCCATTGGGGCCCCAGGCTGAATGGCTGCCTGAGCAATATGAATGCAGAGACCAAAGAGCACAGGAGGAGGGGGAGAGACTACTTCTCTAAGGGAAAGCATGCCTTCATCAAATGGGCGAAGAATGCAGGCCGGATAGATATCAGCAGGCTGAAGGCCAAGCAACCTCCGGCGCGCCCTAAGAAAGGGAGGTCAGTAGACTACTCCATGTCTACCAGGGAGCAGGACGACTTAGTGGACGAGACTCCTACTCTCTCAGAGGAGGAGGATGAGGAGGATGAGGAAGAAGAACAAGGCAGAGGAGAAGCATCAGGAGCTGGCACTCAAGAGACCCAGGGGCAGGCAGGGGCACTTCCTAAGGAACCAAGATCAGGTATATGGAACGTGATCCCGATCATGGAGGCAACTGGACCCCGCACTCGCTCCCCCAGCCCACCTGCCCAAGCAGGGGAAGAAGCTGATCTGACTGTACTTGGCAGCAGACACAGGCAGAAATCCCCAGAGGACAGGGGTGCCAGAAAGAGGGACGCGCGGGTGGGCCAGAGGTATGCCGGCCTCCCCCTTCGCTCAGGGACATGTACCTCTTGCCAATGTATTTCAGCATTCTATTGGAATGCCTGTCTATGTGGGGATCAACACCCAAGTGGGTGAAGAGCAGGCTACCATCCTCCGTTCTCCTCGAGGTCCAACTTTAGAACAAACGGGGTTCTTTAGAAGGCGAGCTGACAGACCTAGAGGGCTGTCCAGATCTAGGTCCAGATTTCATTCTCCTGATCCTGAAGTCCCAGGAACAACCCCCTAGGTGACAGGCTGAAGAGGCAGTCAGTGGGGGAGGCTGGTCAGGTTCAGTTCCCTCATTTAATACTTCTGCAGTTTAATGTTGTCGAGGCGACAACAAGTTAAGTTGGAGGGATTGTAATGAATCAGTACATAAGTAGATATAATTTTCATTTAAATATAATAGTTAATTAAGTTCAGCCTGCTGAACCCTAGTTAATAATCAGTCTGCTGGACTTCATATTTAATATCAATTTAATGACTCAGCCGGAAGCAGCAGGCTGAAGTCAACCTAAGTCAGCTTGCTGACACATTCTTTGACGGCCAGCTGACCTCCGTACTCGGTAGCAGCAAACTGCCTCGATATGCATCTAAGTGTGATATGCTAGATGAATGGCCAGATGACATCCCTATGATGGATGGCAATTCGGGATGATGGGAGATGGCGGTGGATTTGGTTAACCGGGTCCTACCAACGTGGTTAACTCCCGGGTAGGCGGTGCCATCGCACTGGCCGTTGAACAGTAAACTCATTTCATGTACATAGGCTAGGTCTTGCTCTCGAGTTCGGCATTCGGAAACGAGGCCAACTCTCTTGTACAGCTTACTGGGAGAGATCTGAATCCAAGGCGCGAAGCCATTGACACGCACTGTCTTCTAACCTTGCTTATGTATGAGTTTTCTGATTGCATTATTGATGCTAATTTACTCGCATTTGAATTACGAGTATTGTTCACTGCTAGTGTTGTCCTTTTGCCGTTTAACTAGTTAACAAAAAATAACATAAAGATTACTTGCTGATATAAAGATCTTCATCAATTGTTAATCGCCTATTTAGTAAGTCGATTCATTTCACATGGGAATGAAGTGAGCCACCTTGGTGAGCCGATCGGACACAACCCAAATTGCATCGTGCCCTTGACCACTCACTGGTAAAGATGTGATGAAGTCCATAGCAATCTGCTCCCAAGGATACTCTGGAATAGGAAGGGGTTGCAATGTACCTCCCTTCTTTTAATTTGGTGTCTTGTTTCTCTGGCACGCATCGCAACTCCTGATCCACTCCTCGATGTCCTTGTCCATATTTCTCCAATATTACTCCTGCTTCAATACGCTTGCCGTCTTCTCGCTTCCAAAGTGTCCAGCATATAAGCAATCATGATGCTCCGCAAGTAGTAAGTCTCGTAACTCCTTGACGTCAAGTACCACCACTCTCTTAAAATCACCATAATACCATATGCCGTCCTCCTTCTGCATACTCGAGTTGGACTCTGCTGCTCCATCGTGAACAAACTCTGAGTCCTCTTCATAACCTCTCTGAAGCTTCTCCTTGAAGTCCTTACTCTCCTTGATGACTGAGACAGCTGCAAGGTCACACCTCCTAGATAAAGCGTCTGCAGGGTTGATCTTCCCAAGTAAATACTCAATCTTGTGGTCGAACTGTTGCAAAAAATCCATCCACCTTGCCTGTCTTGGTGTCAACGTGGGCTGCGTCATAAATTTCTCCAAGCTCTTGTGGTCGGTCTTGATGAACACCTTCCGGCCGTCCACATAACATTGCCAAATCCTCAAAGCCCGGATAATAGCCAACATCTCCCGCTCGTGTGCTGCATAATTCTGCTCAGCAGGGCTCAACTTCCTGCTCTCGTATGCCACAGGTTGTAATCCCTTGCCTTGGTCCTGGAGAAGAATGGCTCCCACTGCGACGTTTGATGCGTCCATGATGATGGTGAAAGGAAGCTCTGAACTTGCAATTGCCAACACAGGTGCCTGAGTCAACAACTCCTTAATCTTCTCGAACGTTTGCTGCTCCTTGTCACCCCATAGCCAATTTTGCTGCTCCTTCAACATGTCCGTGAGCGGTGCACACACCTTGGCAAATACTTCAATGAAGCGTCGATAATAGTTTGCCATACCGAGGAAGCTCCTGAGTTGATGAATATCAGCAGGCATCGGCCAATCTCTGACTGCTTGCACCTTCTTCTGCTCCACCTTGACTCCTTCAACTCCCACTATGTGCCCAAGAAACTCAACCTCCTTGTGACAGAAGTCGCACTTGCTCATCTTCCCATATAGCTTCTGATCTCTCAAGACCTCCAACACCTTCCTCAGATGCTCCACATGCTCCTCCAAGGTCTTCGTATAGATCAAGATGTCGTCCAAAAATACCCACCACAAACTGGTCCAAATAGGGTCTGAAGATACTATTCATGAGTCCCATGAATGTAGCAGGTGCGTTAGTCAGCCCAAAAGGCATGACTGTGAACTCGAATAAACCATAGCGAGTCCTGAAAGCAGTCTTCTAAACATCTCCTTCCGCAATCCGTACCTGATGATAGCCACTCCTCAAATCAAACTTCGAGAAAGACTTCGCTCCAACAAGCTTGTCAATCAATTCATCCACTCATGGAAGTGGGTACCGATTCTTGATGGTAACGGTAGTCGACACATATTCTCATAGTCCCATCCTTCTTCACAAATAAGACTGGCGCTGCAAATTGAGACTCGCTCGGTCGGATGAATCTCTTCTCTAAGGACTCTGTCAGCTGCTTCTTCAACTCATCCAACTCCGCAAACGATTGTCGATATGCGGGTCTCACTGGTGGCTTGCTCCCTGGTTCCTACTCAATCTTGTGCTCCATAGCTCTCTGTGGAGGTAATCCTGCAGGTAGCTCCTCAGGAAGAACGCACTTGAACGCCTCCAACAGCGCCTTAATTTGGGCAGGCATCTCAGCAGGCTTCTTCTCTTGAGCAGTTGGGCTCTGCTCCTTCTGAGCAAGGGGATCAGACATCGCTACTTGCTCCTCCGGCGATGTACATTCGCCCAGGCTGTTAGGATTCACGCTTGCTCCATCTGATGACCTGGCCAGGGCCACCAAAACAAGGTACATCTCCTTCACCTGATTTGCCCTGCATAGCTTCTTAACTTGCAGGCTCGACAGAAGACAGTTACTTGTGGTCGTATCTACCTCCACCTGTTTCGCTGTCTCCATTTGACCATCACGCCCTTGGGCCTTCACTTGTTCTCTGCTCCAGTGCACTTGAGGGTTGGCTTCTCTTAGCCATGGTCGGCCCAATATCACCTCATGGTGACCCAACTGCGCCTGCTCCATAACTTCCTTACTCAGGTGCCCCGCTACTTCCACGTGAATAGCTTCCGTAGGTGCACCACACTTGAGTCTCTGCCTGTTCGCCAAAATTGCCTCCTTAGGCTCATAATGCTTTTGCACAGGAATTCGCCACTATTTCACCAGCTTCTTGTGCACAAAGTTTGCACTTGTGCCACTGTCGACCATACACTTTGCCTTGTTGCCGTCGACTACTCCTTCCACGATGATAGGCTTGTCAACGTCTTGTCCTTTGCTTCTCGGCAGGCTCCTTTTGTAAGCATTCTAACCGACACGGCGCACCACCGAATATGGACCGACCCAGACCAGACCAAGCTTTTTCTTGACCACACCAGGCAGGTACAGGTGTTGAGAATGCAGTTTGACCAAAAGCCCTCAAAAAATGTCAGCTCTCACGATGCTGATTAGCGTATGTTTGTTGATTTTCTTGGGTTGTGTGCAGACTTGTGTGGACTTCTGACAGGGTGTCAGCAAACTCTTGTGTTAATTGGAGAGACACCGGATTGTCAAGCCCCTCAGGGTGAGTTAAAGACTCCCCTAGCACATCTAAAGGAGACTTAGGGACTCTACCCAGACTGAGTTCAAAAGGGGTCTTTTCCGTTGACGCATGCACCGCACTATTGGCCGCAAACTGAATTTAAGGCAACAGGTCAACCCAATTATCTTGTTACTATATGCTCTCAGCGCCTCATGCAAAACTTGGTTAGTTCTTTTAGTCTGCCCATCAGTCTAAGGGTGATTTGCTGTGTTGAGCAGCCGTTTGACTCCCATTAATCCCATTAAAGCTCTCCAGAACTTAAAGGCAGATTTTGAGTCTGTGTCTGAGATGATATTAGAGGGTAGCCCATGTTGGCATACTACATGGTTGTAGAATTGTCTTGTTTCTCTGAGTGCAGTTACTTTGACAGTTGTGGGGATAAAAATGACCATTTTTGTCAGTTTATCCACTACTACCAGTGTCGCATCATGCCCAATAGCAGTTCTTGGTAGAGTTACCACCCAATCCATGGATATTCTTTCCCAGCGTCCAGCTGGAATGGGTAGTGGTTATAAGAGAACCCTGAGTGGTGTGTGGCTAGACTTATTTCTCTGACACTGATCAGAGCACTAAATACATTTCAAAACTTCACGAGGCAACCCATCCCATTGCTAATGTTTTGCCAGTTTGCCAACAGTTTTAACCTGCCCCAAATGCCCCCCCAGTAAATTGTCATGCGCTTGACTCAGTAAGAGGGGCCTTATTTTCAAGTTATTAGGAATGACCAGCTTCAGCCTGCCTGAAGTGGTTTCAGTCACCCAGACCCCTCCCTCAAGCCTATACCCAAGTGCAGTATCAGGACACACACCATCAGTGGGGCTGGGCTCAAATGTTGGGTCAGAAAGGTAGGCTTTCCTAAGTTGGTAAAGGAAGGACTTTTTCACCTCTAGTGAAGTGAGTGCACAAATAAATTTATCTACAGCATGCTGACAAAAGTTTCATTCTAGCCAGTCAGGTCGTCTAGTGAGTGCATCAGCAAAATTCAACTTCCCTGGTTTGTAGTCAATCTGGACTTGGAACTGCTCCAGCATCTCCTTGACAGGTTGGACTTCTTCTGAAAGTGAGTCAGAGCTAGATGATCTGTAATCACCTTAAAAGCTTTACCATGTAAGCATGCTCTCCATTGTTTGAGCACATGAATGATAGCAAGCAGCTCTTTGTCATGCACACAATAGTTAATTTAAGCTGAATTTCACAGACTCATACAGCACAGGGTGCCACTCCTTTCGTACCTTACCATCCTTTCGGGTTTTTCCGGCAGGCTGCAACAAAATAGCACCCATGGCAAAGTCAAAAGCATCACTAATCACCTGCACATGTTTGCTGGGGTCATACACGGCTAGGACTAGGGCAGAACAAAAAGCATCTTTAAGGGTCTGGAAGGCAACCTGTTGCTCTCCCCCCCACACATACCCTATGTCTTTCTTAGTAAGGTCAGTCAGTTTACAGGCCTTTGTAGAATAATTCTCAATAAATCTCCCATAGTAGTTAGCCAACCCCAAGGAAGGATCTAACTTTGGAGACAGACTGTGGTACTGGCCAGTCCCCTATGGTTTGGACTTTCTTAGGATCCACACTGATGCCTTCTTTACTAACAAAGTGGCCTAAGACTTCAATACTGTCCTTAAAGAAATCACACTTGCCCATTTTAGCATATGACTGAATTCTTTTCAGAGTGTTCATGACTGTCTTTAAGTGTTTAGTATGTTGAGCTTCATCTTTAGAGAAAATTAAAGTATCATCCAAGAAGACTTAGACAAACTTATCCAAGTAAGGTCTGAAAATGTCATTCATAGCACCTATGAAGGTTGCAGGAGCGTTAGTCAGTCCAAATGGCATCACATTAAACTCATAGTGTCCATAACGTGTGCGGAAGGCAGTCTTGTGCTCATCTTCTTCAGCAATTCTGATTTGATGATAACCACTCTTGAGATCTATCTTACTGAACACTTTAGCACCAGACAGGGTATCAAGCAAGTCCTCGATTCTGGGTAAAGCACATCCGCATACTTTTATCCTTTTTCTTAACAAATAGGATGGGTGCGCCATGAGGTGACTTACTGGGGGAAATATAACCATTTTCCTCAAGCTCTGCAATCTCTGCTTTCAACTCTTTGCTCTCCACATAAGACAAGCCATAAGTGCGTTGCCAGGGTGGCTGACTCCCAGGTAGTAAATCGATTCTATCATCTACTTTTCTCTTAGGGGGTAGTCCTGGAGGCATATTAAAAACGTCAGTATACTAGGTAACAATTTTTGCAGCAGTAGGGTGCTCCGGAGGACTTACCTTTTTCTCAACCACTTTCTTAGGTCGAGGAGGTACCTCTCTTAGCAGCACATAGAGCATTCTGTCTTCCTTCCGCTTCCAGCTTTCGACGAACTCAATCGCATTCAGCAATTTGCATCCTCCTGGAAGCCTCTTCTTTTCCTTCATTTGGCATCCATACAGGACAAGAGGAAGAGCACTAGTGGGTGCCAAGTAAGTCTGCCCATCACTGGCTCCTCTCACTTTAACTGTACCTCTGCTCCAACACACTTCAGCTTGATGTCTATTAAGCCAAGAGCTGCCTAGCACGAGATCATAAAAGCGAGTGTTGAGTACCTTAAATGTAAGCGTTTCAGTCAAAACTGCAATGCCAGAACCTAATTGGACCTCAATAGGCTTGGTTATAACTCCTCCCAGGATACTTGAGGCATCGCCAAGGAATATTTTTCTATTCCCTTGGGTGACAGTAGGCAGGCTTAGCTGCTTAACTAAGTCCTTATGGGTAAAAGTATGTGACGCCACACCTTCAACAAATGCCCTCACCTTCCTACCTGCAATCAGGCAATGTAGTAGGATAGGGGGGACAATCTTTTTTTGACTTTTTCATTGTTCTCTTGACTTAGCAAAGAAATGTTGGACATCAAGTGGAACAAGATCATCAAGAGTGTGCACTCTCTGGAGGTGTATATTGCTGATGGTCTCCTTTATCTGGTTGTCAGGCATGCATAGTGAATCTAGTTCAGTAGGGCCTATAGTACCTGCTACGAGCGCATCTAGTGACAACTCACTATCTCTAGCATCCTCACAGTCAGTAAACTGGATTACTGACTGTTGCTGTCTTTTAAAGGCTGGTCCTTTCTCTCGACCTTTGGAAGGTGCTTGATTGGACACTGCTCTTTGTAGTGGCCCAACTGCTGGCAATGGAAGCAAACAAATTTTGCTGAGGCTGGTCTCGGCTTAGTCCTACCACCACCTCTTCCATAGCCACCTCGAGAGTAACCACCTCTCCCTCCACACTATACACCATTATACTCATACTCATATCCATCACCCTGATCATCCTCAGCCTGGTCTCCTTCAATTGCATTGTAGGAATCGTGGGGCTTTTTGACAATCTTAGACACCAAAGCATTACTCTGGCGCTTGTGATTGAACTGCTGCTGATCTCAGGCATCAGCATCCTGGATCAAGTCAGCCAGTTTCTCATACTTCTTTTCAGCAAAATAACCAGAGACTTCGGATTTCAAGCCATACCTGAAGTATGCTATCCTCTACCGCTCTGGCAAGTGTGGCTGCTTCATCATGTTGTTCTGGAAGTTTTGAGCAAACTCAGCAACTGAAGAGGTCTGCTTCAGCGTTAAGGAGATCATTACATAGATAGCTTTCTTCTGTTGATTGATCACATCAAACTTCTCATGCAACTTCTCGACAAACTCTACCCAAGTAGGGTCACCGAGTTGTTGAGCCTTACGCTCTCCTTTCCAATACAGCCACCAGTCTGCTGCACTGCATTTCAGTAGAGCACTAGTGTACCTGACCTTCTCGTAATCCTGCACTCTTAGTTAGTTCTCCAGCCACTGCTCAACATCAGCGAGAAACTTGACCAGGTAATACTTTTTGTTTCCCTCAGGATCGTTGTCCTGGAGACGTTTCGGTTTAGGCTTACTAGGCCCTCTGCCACCACCACCAGTGGTTTGAGAACCCAGTTGGTCTCTGTCCCGCAGCAAAGACATTATGATCATTTGTCCTCCTGTTGGGACTGATACATGCTCGCCATTTGCGATTACATTTGCACAAATAATGCTCCCAAATCTACACTCTGAGGTGGGAGTCTAGCAAATGCAACAGTAGCAGTGGCATCCACTCATTGAGTAGTGTCCTCAACAGTCCCTCTCGCTCCTGCAACAACAATTCCTGTCGCATGTAGCCGGTCACGAATTTGACTCAGAGGCACATTGAGTTGTACAGCAGGAAGTGGGTTCAGACCATCGGCCCTTGCTGCCATAAGTTCTTCAACAATGTGCTCGTCCGCTGGCTGTCCTTCCCTCCTTTCTATATCTTCACCAGCTTTTGCTAATCGTTCACCTTCTAATCTGACTCTCTCTTCCTCAGCCTGCTGTGTTGCGACTGTAGCAATAGCAGTTGCCTCATCTGCAGCCTCTCTAGCTGCAATATCTGCCACTGCTCCAGAATAGGTACGGGAACCTGCTACATGGCTTTCAGCCTGGTTTTCAACATTCTTGTTATCCTGGTTGTCCATGTCTCGGGAATTGCTAGTTTGAGACCTTGTCCTTACCATACAAAGAAAACTATGTTAACTGCTCCGATATCCTTGAAATGAATCGACTTACCAAATAGGCAATTAACAATTAATGATGATTTTTATATCAGCAAGTAATCTTTATATAATTTTTTGATTAAACAGCAAAAGACAACACGCTAGCAGTGGACAATATTTGCAAGTCAAATGCAAGTAAACTAGCATCAATAATGCAATCAGTAAACTCAGACATAAGCAAGGCTAGAAGGCAGTGCATATCAATGACTTCTTGCCTTGGATTCAGATGTCTCTCAGTAAGCTGCACAAGAGAGTTGGCGTCGTTTTCGAATGCGAAACTCGAGAGCAATACCTAGCATATGTACATGGAATGAGTTTACTGTTCAACGGCAAGTGCGATGGCACCGCCTACCCGGGAGTTAACCACGTTGGTAGGACCTCGGTTAACCAAATCTACCGCCATCTCCCATCATCCCAAATTGCCATCCATCCTAAGGATGTCATCTGGCCATTTATCTAGCATACCACACTAAGATGCATATCTAGGCAGTTTGTTGCTACCGAGTACGGAAGTTAGCTGGCTGTCAAAAAATGTGACAGCAAGCTGACCTGTATTGACTCCAGCCTGCTGCTCTTTGCTGAGTCATTATATTGATTTATATTTAAAGTCTAGCAGGCTGAACATAATCAACTATTCTTTTAAAATGAATATTACATCTACCAATATATTGATTCATTACAAGTATATTGCGAGTTCTGCTCTTTGCTACATAGAGTGCAAGCGGTTCAAGTCCCTGCTCCTGTGGCCTCCTTTAACCTACACAACGTCTTGCATGAGAAATCTTCTCGGTTGGGTGAGAGCCTATTAGACGTGTACGATGTTGTGAAGGCGCGCAACATGATGAGAATACTTACACAGGTAGCTAAGCAACGCAAACTTGCATTGCCTGCAGAGTATGTTGTATTATAAATTGTGTAGGTTTGGAGGCATACACTCAGGTGAATATGTGCTACTTTATCATATTCACCAACGATTATGAGGCTGCCTTCAGGAGCAACACCTTATGTTTGAATGGTGTCCTTATATATGATAGGAGCCTATATATGAATCTCAAAGAGAGAGAACCTCCGTGTGAAACAAAATGTCAATAAATGAGCATAATAATAAAAATTGTAGTAGTCAAGCATGTGCAGTTCTTGAACATGTATAGCAATTGAAATGAATCGACTTACCAAATAGGCGATTAACAATTAATAAAGATCTTTATATCAGCAAGTAATCTTTATGGTATTTTCCGTTAACTGGTTAAACGGCAAAAGGACAACACTAGCAGTGAACAATACTCGTAAGTCAAATGCGAGTAAATTAGCATCAATAATGCAATCAGTAAACTCATACATAAGCAAGGTTAGAAGACAGTGCGTGTCAATGGCTTCGCGCCTTGGATTCAGATCTCTCCCAGTAAGCTGTACAAGAGAGTTGGCCTCGTTTCCGAATGCCGAACTCGAGAGCAAGACCTAGCCTATGTACATGAAATGAGTTTACTGTTCAACGGCCAGTGCGATGGCACCGCCTACCCGGGAGTTAACCACGTTGGTAGGACCCGGTTAACCAAATCCACCGCCATCTCCCATCATCCCGAATTGCCATCCATCATAGGGATGTCATCTGGCCATTCATCTAGCATATCACACTTAGATGCATATCGAGGCAGTTTGCTGCTACCGAGTACGGAGGTCAGCTGGCCGTCAAAGAATGTGTCAGCAAGCTGACTTAGGTTGACTTCAGCCTGCTGCTTCCGGCTGAGTCATTAAATTGATATTAAATATGAAGTCCAGCAGACTGATTATTAACTAGGGTTCAGCAGGCTGAACTTAATTAACTATTATATTTAAATGAAAATTATATCTACTTATGTACTGATTCATTACAATCCCTCCAACTTAACTTGTTGTCGCCTCGACAACATTAAACTGCAGAAGTATTAAATGAGGGAACTGAACCTGACCAGCCTCCCCCACTGACTGCCTCTTCAGCCTGTCACCTAGGGGGTTGTTCCTGGGACTTCAGGATCAGGAGAATGAAATCTGGACCTAGATCTGGACAGCCCTCTAGGTCTGTCAGCTCGCCTTCTAAAGAACCCCGTTTGTTCTAAAGTTGGACCTCGAGGAGAACGGAGGATGGTAGCCTGCTCTTCACCCACTTGGGTGTTGATCCCCACATAGACAGGCATTCCAATAGAATGCTGAAATACATTGGCAAGAGGTACATGTCCCTGAGCGAAGGGGGAGGCCGGCATACCTCTGGCCCACCCGCGCGTCCCTCTTTCTGGCACCCCTGTCCTCTGGGGATTTCTGCCTGTGTCTGCTGCCAAGTACAGTCAGATCAGCTTCTTCCCCTGCTTGGGCAGGTGGGCTGGGGGAGCGAGTGCGGGGTCCAGTTGCCTCCATGATCGGGATCACGTTCCATATACCTGATCTTGGTTCCTTAGGAAGTGCCCCTGCCTGCCCCTGGGTCTCTTGAGTGCCAGCTCCTGATGCTTCTCCTCTGCCTTGTTCTTCTTCCTCATCCTCCTCATCCTCCTCCTCTGAGAGAGTAGGAGTCTCGTCCACTAAGTCGTCCTGCTCCCTGGTAGACATGGAGTAGTCTACTGACCTCCCTTTCTTAGGGCGCGCCGGAGGTTGCTTGGCCTTCAGCCTGCTGATATCTATCCGGCCTGCATTCTTCGCCCATTTGATGAAGGCATGCTTTCCCTTAGAGAAGTAGTCTCTCCCCCTCCTCCTGTGCTCTTTGGTCTCTGCATTCATATTGCTCAGGCAGCCATTCAGCCTGGGGCCCCAATGGGCAACGTGAGGTGGTAGGATGAGGTAGCCGTCTAGGCCATAGTGGAAATTGTCTGGTTGGGCTCGGTCACACTCCTGCTTTTTGTTTGTGACGGTCATCCACCTCCAGTCTGTTGGCTGCTGGTAGTACTGGGGTCCATGCTCAGCCTTTCTCAGTTTACATGGGAACCAATGGGGAGAGAACATCTGCTGTCCTGCTTCCCTGGCCAAGTACTCCCAGCTCCTTCTCTCAACTTCATTGTAAGCTGGCAATAGTGTGAGGTAGAATATCGTATTCTTAAAGCTATCGGGCCGCATGCTCACCATCCTGATGAGTCTCTGATCTCCCACTATTCTTGGTATTGGGACTGGCTTGTTCTCCGAGTCATCGGCAAGGTACCGGGCCTGCTCTGCTGTATAGCCCACCATCTTGGCATAATCCTCGTAGAGGACCACACCAGTGTGTGTCTCAATGTACCTATCCAGTGCTGCAGCTCCTTCCCTCTTTAGCAGTGTCGTCTGTTCTAGCTTGTTGATCTCCTGGGCTGCCAGCAATGCTTCCTTTAGGTTATCAAAGTTTTGGCCACCCACCACAGTATACCTGTAAGTGGCCAAGCTCTTCTGCGAGTCCGCTTCAGCCTTTTTCCTTCTCTCCTCCTCTGCCGTTGCCGCTTCTTCTTGTTGTTTCTTCTGTCTCTCCTCCTCAGCTTTCCTGAGGTTTTCCGCTTCCTGATCCTTCTTCCTCTGTGCTTCTTCTGCCGCCTCTTGTTGTTTGCGGACCCTTTCTTGTTCTCTCCTGGTGAGGGACGTCGCCGCCAGCTCCTTCTGGTATTGCTCCATTGTCCTCCTGGCTTCTTCTGCCTTGCGCTTTCTGTCCTCCTTTTGTGTGGTGGGAGCCATTTTGCACATGTAACCAGGGCACAAGTTAGTAGGATATCGACCTTTGTCCTAGGAGTTGCAGGAAGGGAGTAAGTTCGTATTAGTATGGTATATTCGTTCTTGTTTACCTTACAGGGTGATTGCTAGGAGTTGACGTAGTTGCGGTGCGCCAGACATAAACGTATGAATGTGTTTTCAGGTGTGTTAAGTGATGTATTGCTGTGCGAGGCCCTTTTTCCTTCAGCCAAAGGCGCTTTATGTGGGCCAGGCTGTCCCCTCTGTCACTCTGCTGACACTTAGGATTCACATAACCGTCCCATCTATCACTACGCTGACACTTAGGGTTCACATAACTGTCCCTTTCTCGCTCTCGTACACTAACTGTCATACATTTTCCCCTCCAACTTAAATGGAGACAGGACCTCCTGTCACCTTCCCGTGTCAATTGAAATGACTGTTAGGGAGGTGCTCCAGTCGCCCGAAGGTGGAACCGTTTCAACGCCCCTTTGGCATTAGTCAAATGGTCTCTAAATTCCCAAGTGTCCCCAGAGGCATCGTAACCCTTCCATCGAATGAGATACTTCATGACATATTTAGACGATCGACGGACCGAGCGCGCGTCTAAAATCTCCTCAACCTCATATTCCTCAGGGTCACCGTCCTGGACAGCGGGGACCGGTCCCGGTTGAACAGGTAACCGACCTGTGAACAGTGTATCACCTTTGATGTATGGTTCCAGGAAGGAGACATCAAAGACCGGGTGACCCTTGTAGTCCGCTGACATGTTCGGTTTGTAAGCATTCTGACCGACACGACGCACTACCGAATATGGACCGATCCAGGCAGGGCCAAGCTTTTTCTTGACCACACCAGGGAGGTACAGGTGCTGAGAATGCAGTTTGACCAAATCGCCCTTAGAAAAGGTCAGTTCTCGACGGTGCTGATTAGCGTACTTTTGTTGGTTTTCTTGGGCTTTGTGCAGGTTCTGCTAGACTTCTGACAGGGTGTCAGCAAACTCCTGAGTTAACTGGAGGGAGACCGGATTGTCAATCCCTTCAGGGGGAGTTAAGGACTCCCCTAGGACATCTAAAGGAGACTTAGGGACTCTACCCAGGCTTAGTTCAAAAGGAGTCTTGCCCGTTGACGCGTGCACCGCACTGTTGACCGCAAACTGGATTTGGGGTAACAGGTCATCCCATTTATCTTGTTTTTGGTTAATATAGGCTCTCAGTACCTCTTGCAGAACTCGGTTAGTTCTTTCAGTCTGCCCATCAGTCTGAGGGTGGTTTGCTGTGCTGAGCAGCTGTTTGACTCCCATTAACCCCATTAAAGCTCTCCAGAACTTAGAGGTGAATTTTGAGTCTCTGTCTGAGATGATATTAGAAGGGAGCCCATGTTGGCATACTACATGGTTGTAGAACTGTCTCGCTGTTTCGAGTGCAGTCACTTTGACAGTTGTGGGGATAAAAATGACCATTTTTGTCAGTTTATCCACGACTACCAGTATTGAATCATGCCCGTTGGCAGTTCTTGGTAGTGAGACCACCCAGTCCATGGATATAGTTTCCCAGCGTCCCGCTGGGATGGGTAGCGGTTGCAAGAGACCTCCGGGTGGTGTGTGCCGAGACTTATTTCTCTGACACTGGTCACAGGACTTGACATATTTCAAGACCTCCCGGGGTAACCCCTCCCAATGATAATGTTTTGCCAGTTTGCCAACAGTTTTGGCCTGCCCCAAATGTCCACCCAGGAGACTGTCATGAGCTTGACTCAGTAAGAGAGACCTTATTTCCAAATTATTAGGAATGACCAGCTTCAGCCTGCCTGAAGTGGTTTCAGTCACCCAGACCCCTCCCTTGAGCTTATACCCGAGTGCGGTAGCACGACACATACCAGTAGTGGGGCTGGGCTCAAATGTTGGGTCAGAAAGGTAGGCTTTCCTAAGTTGTTCAAGGAAGGACTTTTTCACCTTTAGTGAAGTGAGTGCACACAGGACTTTATCTACAGCATGCTGACTAAAGTTCCTTTCTTGCAAGTCAGGTCTTCTAGAGAGTGCATCAGCAGGATTCAACTTCCCTGGTTTGTAGTCGATCTGGACTTGGAACTGCTCCAGCATCTGGCTCCAGCGGTTCTCCCTCCTCGACAGCTTGGACTTCTTCTGAAAGTGGGTCAGAGCTAGATGATCTGTAATCACCTTAAAAGCTTTACCATGTAAGTATGCTCTCCACTGTTTGAGTACATGAATGATAGCTAGCAGCTCTTTATCATGCACTGAGTAATTAATCTCCGCTGGATTAAATTTCATAGACTCATACAACACAGGATGCCACTCCTGCCGTACCTTACCATCCTTTGTGGTTTTGTCAGCAGGCTGCAACAAAATAGCACCCATGGCAAAATCAGAGGCATCAGTAACCACCTGCACCGGTTTGCTGGGGTCATACACGGCTAGCACTGGGGCAGAACAAAGGGCATCTTTAAGGGTCTGGAAGGCAGCCTGCTGCTCTTCCCCCCACACATACCCGATGTCTTTCTTAGTAAGGTCAGTCAGTTTACTGGCCTTTGTGGAATAATTCTCAATAAATCTCCTATAGTAGTTAGCCAACCCGAGGAAGGATCTAACTTCAGAGACAGACTGTGGTACTGGCCAGTCCCTTATGGTCTGGACTTTCTTAGGATCCACACTGATGCCCTCTTTACTGACAACGTGGCCTAAGAATTCAATACTTTCCTTAAAGAAATCACACTTGCTCATTTTAGCATACAAGTGATTTTTCCGCAGAGTGTCCAGCACTTTCTTTAAGTGTTCAGTGTGCTGAGCTTCATCTTTAGAGAAAATTAAAATATCATCCAGGAAAACTTGCACAAACTTATCCAAATAAGGTCTGAAAATGTCATTCATAGCACCCATAAAGGTAGCAGGAGCATTAGTCAGTCCAAATGGCATCACGTTGAACTCATAGTGTCCATAACGTGTGCGGAAAGCAGTCTTGTGTTCATCCCCCTCAGCAATTCTGATTTGATGATAACCACTCTTGAGATCTATCTTACTGAACACCTTAGCGCCAGACAGGGTATCAAGCAAGTCCTCGATTCTGGGTAAAGCATACTTGTTCTTTACTGTAATTCTGTTCAGGGCTCTGTAATCCACACACATCCGCATACTGCCATCCTTTTTCTTAACAAATAGGATAGGTGCGCCGTACGGTGATTTACTGGGAGAAATGTAACCATTTTCCTCCAGCTCTGCAATCTGTGTTTTCAACTCCTCACTCTCCAAATAAGACAAGCCATACGTGCGTTGCCAGGGTGGCTGGCTACCAGGTAATAAATCAATCCTATGATCTACTTCCCGCTTAGGGGGTAGTCCTGGAGGCATATTAAACACATCCGTGTACTGAGCAACAATGTTTGCAGCAGTAGGGTGTTCCGGAGGGTGTACCTTTTTCTCAACCACTTCTTCAGGTTGAGGAGGTACCTCTCTTAGCAGCAGACAGAACATTCTGTCTTCCTTCTGGTTCCAGCTTTTGACGAACTCCATTGCATTCAGCAACTTGCATCCTTCTGGAAGCCTCTTCTTTTCCTTCATTTGCCATCCACACAGGACAAGAGGAAGAGCACTGGTGGGTGCCAAGTCAGTCTGCCCATCACTGGCTCCTCTCACTTTAACTGTACCTCTGCTCCAACACACTTCAGCTTGATGTCTATTAAGCCAGGACCTGCCTAGCACGAGATCATAAAAGCCAGTGTTGAGTACCTCAAATGTAAGCGTTTCAGTTAGAACTGCAATGCCAGAACCTAACTGGACCTCAATAGGCTTGGTTATAACTCCTCCCGGGATACTTGAGGCATCTCCAAGGAATATTTTTCTATTCCCTTGGGTGACAGTAGGCAGCCTTAGCCGCTTAACTAAGTCCTTGTGGATAAAAGTATGTGACGCCCCTCCGTCAACAAATGCCCTCACCTTCCTACCTGCAATCATGCAATGCAGTAGGATAGGGGGGACTGTCTTTTCCTGACTTTCGCATTGTTCTCCTGACGTAGCAAAGAAATGTTGGACAGCAGGTGGAACAAGAGCATCCAGAGTGTGCACTCTCTGGTTGTCTATATTGCTGATGGTCTCCTTTATCTGGTTGTCAGGCATGCATAGTGAATCCAGTTGAGCAGGACTCATAATACCTGCTACGAGGGCAGCTAGTGACGACTCACTATCTGTAGCATCCAGACAGTCAGTAGACTGGATTACTGTCATGATTTATTGAGTCGAGGTTGCCGCACGAACCCGAGCTACAAGCGTGTGAGCGATCAACCTCGAACGGGCACTTGCCTCTTTGCATTTGTGTGATTTAGTCTATTAAGTTGCTATGCTCGCATGCCTAGGGGATAGATGCCACGTGACAAGTCAACAGTTGTCACGTGCGCCAGACCTACTAGACGCACCAGAGGTACGGGCCGAATACCCGTCCAAAACTGGACGGTGGCACTTGACTTGTTTTCATAGCTACTACAGGCCGCTGGGACCCAAGCGACAGCCCGAAGCAAAGGCGACAAGGGTCGAGGGGGGCCACGTGGAGCCACCGGAAGGTGGCGGGCTTCTGCGCTTGGCCCAGGCGCACCCGGCAGCCAGCCCGAGCACTTAATTGTGCTCGGCGCCAAGCGACGGGAGCCACCCAGGCCACGTGGCGCCACCGGAAGGTGGCGGGCACCTTCAAGTGGCCCAGGGGCACTTAAATGCCCGTCACTCGGGCCCAGGCACTCTCAAGTGCCCGACACCCAAGTGGCGAGGCCACCAAGGGCACCCAGGGCCACCGACCGACAGCTGCAGCCCGTCGATTGGCCCATGCGCACCCGACCAAGATGTGCTCAGCCGACAGGAACCGTCACAGCCTGCAGGAGTACCACAGCTTAGCGGGCAACCATCCGATTGCACAACCATAAGTGTGCAAGCTTGTCTTACAAGCTTAGCATGTGCTAAAGTGAGCTCGACCTATCACAAGCATTTAGCATATTCTNCATTCTAGCATCTTGTTTTTGATTGGATTGAGTAGTAACTAGCCTATTGGAGCGCTAGCACAATAGGTATATGTGTGTGTATGCAAAGGTAGATCTTAGATAAAGACTACATGCATTGCATCCGCGCCTAACCCGCCGGGTTTCCAGGAGTATAAGTACTAGAGATGTCCCTAGAAGAGACATCTTTTAGAAGTCCATTATGCCAGGTGTAAGTAACAGAGATTATCAATAAAGTTCATACTTTTATCTCTTGTGTTTTCAGGACCACTGAGTTACTCTCTTGCGAAGAGCAAGCCCTCCAGGCTTCCAGTCACTTGAAGAACTTCACAAGTGGTGAGCAAAGTCACAGCTTAAGCCCTTGCCATAGGACTACTCTGAAGATCATGATGTGCTTCCAGTGATCTTTTGGGCCATACTTCATTAGTTGTTTTCCTACCAGATTACAGTCTTGAGGTGCTCACTCTGGAGAGTACACTTCCCTTACTTCTAAAAGATCTCTCTTTGCCTTCAAGCAATTAGAACCTTCAGCGTATGCCTACCCGTAGTGGGCTTTCTTACCAGCCATACTACGAAGGGGTCAGTGACGAAGACTCAGACTCAGATCTCAGCACCATCACTGAACCCGCTGAAGAAGATCGACCTGCTCTCCAGCACATAGCAGTTGCTTCCGAGCCATCTCCCCAGTGGGCTCACTACGATTTCTGGTATCCCATGGCAGGTGACCACGAGGTCAGGACTGACAGGTCTGCCTACCGCTTCAGCGGTAGGCCAGGCACCTGTGATCTGGAAGATACCATCTCGGAGTTTCAGGCTGACTTCGCGGCTGCAAAGCTCAAGACACCCACGCTGACTAAGCGCGACGTCTTTGACACGCTTATGCGCTACCTCTCGCACGAGGCCCGCGACACCTTCCGTGAGAAGGAGGCCGAGCTCCGGACCCGCACTGAGCTCGTGGGTGACCCACCAGTGGCAACCTTGCTAGCCAATCCAGTGCAAGCCTTCTGGAACATCCTGAAGACAGAGTTCCAGGCTGCAACTGAAGAGAAGGTGTACGAGCTGCACCATTTCTTCCGACGCAAGAACGAGACTATCCGCATGATGTACCGCCGCTTGGTGCACCTCCGCCGCGATGTCGGCACTGTCACTGACCGGGAGGCCGCGGAGATCTTCTTGCGTGCCGTCAAGCCGCGTCTGAGGGAGAGGGCCGTAGTCCCCCTCATCGACCGTCACGGTTCAGAGTATTCTCTGGAGCAGGCCTACCTCTCCATTGAGAAGCAGAGCTTGGCCGTCGCACGGAGCAACATTAGCGACCGTGTGGGCTTAGCATCCACGGGCGTGCGCCAGGAGGCCTCAGTGCTGCCGTCTGCTACGACGCGCACGACTCCTGCCCGCCAGCCCCAGTCGCAGCAGCAGCAGCCTCAGCGCTCTCAGCTGCCTCAGCAGACGCAGCAGCGCGGAGCTACGCGTGGCCGCATTTTCATGGATGCCACCACGAGCGATCCCTGCTGGTCCTGCGGCAAGATGGGCCACTCACGCCAGAACTGCACTCTCGCGCAGAATGGCAAGCTCGGCGACTGCACCTACTGTGGCAAAGCCGGCCACCTGTAGATCGTCTGTCTGCAAAAGAAGCGCGACGTCAAGAACGGACGCGCTCGCGACGGCCCTACGCCTTCAGCAGGACAGTGAGGCGCACGCAACCCTCGTACGGGTGGCCGCCCCGCAATGACAGCAGCTACGGCCACGACGGACGCCGCATTGATTCCTGGAGCCGACTACTGCAGCTTCGACGACATCAGCGACGCCCTCGTGGAGGCCAACGCGGAGATCGCTAGACTCCGTGGCCTCTTCAACGCCAATAACTATGACGCGTGCGGAGCACTCCTCGCGTTCGCTCCACCGTCCTACGCCACAGAACTGACAGCTGGCTCACGCACAGCTTCAGCGTACACATCAGGCTCAGCGGCAGCGCCGCAGCCCCGCGCACGTCCGCGTTACGACGTAGCGCCCGCTGCCAGAGCTGCAGGCGCTCGCACAGGCAGCTCTGCTAGCCTTGTGCGCACCGCTCTGACAGCTGTCAGCAGCGACAGCCGGAGTCCCGACAGACTGCCGGATGGAAGGCTGCACGACTGCGCGGTTGCGCCATCTCCCGGCGCAAGCTCGCGCGCACGCGGGCCAGCCCGCGCGCCAGCCAAGGCCCCGACAGAGCCCCTGGCTTGCGCTTCCCTGCTGGCACCAGCAGGCCTCCCGTCGGCCCGCGTAGCGACAGCTGGCAGGCAGGGACGGGGGCACCTGGCGGCGTGCACGGCTACAACTGGGCCGGCCGCAGCCTCCCTCTTCGTTCGTGCGGCACTCCCGTGCGCAGCTCTGCGCACAGGCAGGGACAGCCGGTCCCCGCTGGCTGCTGCAGACAGCAGGCTCCAGCAGAACCCGCCACATGGCACGTGCACGGCAGGCGAGGCCGCCTCTGCCGACAGCAGCATGCACGCACGCACGCTGGCTCACACGCGCGCCCAGCGCACTGCGCTGCCAGGTCCACGGCACACCCGGCGACGCCACGCCGTCGTCACAGCGGCAGCTGCAGCTGCGCAAAGCAGCTGCACCCACGCGCTGCCAAGTGGCGCGTGCGCGCAGGTCTGCACGGCCAGCGCAGCGACGGCCGCAGCGGCCGCCACCCTCGGTCAGCAAGGGGGGGTCCTGACTGCGCTGTGCGGTCGGATCACCGGCAGAAGCGCCGGCAGCGCACCCGCAGCTGCGCACATCCAGGGCTCAGCCCCTGCCGCGCAAGTGCCGCCACTTGGCGCGCGCGTATGGCCCGGCCCGGCCAGCACAGACCTGGCAGTCGGACCAGCCACCCTCAGTTAGGGGGGGGCTGTCCCGACTTTGCCACACGGCCGGATGACCGATCGCAGTGCCGACGGTCCGCTCACGGCTGCGCACAGCCAGGGCCTAAACCCTAGCTGCGTACAAAACCCCGGCAGCAGCCCAACGCAAGCTGCCGGGGGGCCAGTTAGCCCATGCATTGGGGGGGGGGCGCTGCAATCTTCGCCCGGCCTAGCCGGGATAGACGGCGCCACCGGTCCAGTGACCCTGCCCCTCGGCCCCAGCAGCCACCAGGGGGCGCCACCTGGCAGCCTCCTGGCAGCCTCGACCGCGCCAGCAGATGCAGCGACTGCTGTAGCGGCAGTCTGCGCGGCAGGCTGCACGGCAGGCGCGGCGGCAGGACTTGCGACAAGCTGCGCAGCACTCGCTGCGGCAGACCTCGCGGCGAGTTGCGCGGACGGCTCTGCGACAGGCCCCGCGGCAGCATGCGCGGCACGTATGACGGCTGCGCCAGCAGCAGCCATACTGGCCTGCTGCGCACGTGCGCAGCCACTCGGCAACCGCTCCACAGTTGGGCATGCGAGCCGCGCGCACACGCTCGCCGCACCGGCCAGTCGGCCCGTTGTTCCGCAGAAGCGCGTCGGGCCAGACCAGGGACGCTGGACGGAGGAGACACCGCGGCTGCCCCGTTCCTTCCGCATCCTAGATCCCTCCACGACCCCAGCGGAGCGGACGCCCCATGCGCTCGCTTCACCTATGACGACGGTACAGCTCAGCGCGGAGGTCATCTCTCTGGCGCTGCACCGCATGCCGGCGGTCTCCTTCGCAGAGCTCGGCGTCTCCATGGAGGCAACGTGGCAGGCCGCTCAGCTAATGCTCTAGTCACGCAGAGCCACGCTGCGCACCGTCGCCAGGAGACCGACGACCAATGCCGCCAGTGTTGTGCGATCCACGCCCGCGCGCCCTGCGCATGAGCGCAGGATGATCAGCACTCCTAACGCCGCGTTTTCGGATAATTCGCAGGGGATCGTGCTCGTCAACACCCAGGCGCCGCAGCGCATCATGTTCGACACAGGAGCGCAGCCGGTCCTCATCAGCCTCCGCTACTTCCGTCAGCTGGGACTCTCTTCTGCCGACCTGGAGGACTCCCCGACGCGCATTAACACCGCCGCCGGTACGTCCGAGACCGTCGCCGGCCGTACGAGGTTGGCGCTACTGTTCACTCTGCGCCCAGGCACGGCAGACGAGACGACCATCCATCGGCACGCACTCGTCACTCCTTCCGAGTCCTTCGATGTGCCCCTAGGGCAGGACGTGCTCTTTCCCATCGGCGCCGCGGTCAACAACTGGGCAGAGCGCGTCTTCTATCGTCCCGACTGGAGGACAGGGGGGATGCGTACCGCATCCTTGCCCCTTGACATTGTCGATCGCCGCCCAGCAGTGCCCGCCCTTTATGGCCTCATGGGACTGGACGATGGCCGGCCAGTGGTCAAGACCGATAAGGACGGGCACGAGGACGAGGAGATCTCTGTGGGGGTGGACCTGCTCGAGTCACAGGACGAGAAGCTGGACCTACCTAGTGCCGAGCTCCATCTCACGCCGCAGCAGCAGGCGGATGTCCTATTGTTCACACCTGTTCACACCTGTCCTATTTGCGCACACCTATTGGTCCGCCCGGCTTCAGCGCACCCGGCCAGCCCATGACTCACGACTGGCCCAGCAGGACTCGTACCGACGCCATTGGACCCAACCGACCAGTGTCACACGACTGCTCGACGAGCCACGAGTGTCGTCGCATCGCGCATTTGTTTGCGACGAGCCGGGCTGCCGCGGCCTCCTCTAGCGCTGGCACACACTCCATACTGCAGCCAGCGCCGAGGCTCAGCGTCCGCGAGCCACGCCGCACGACCCCGTCTATCTGCGCCCATCTGACCTACGCACATCGCACTTGGCCGACTATCGGACCCGCTCGAGAGACCACCCCTCTCCGCGAGACGAGCCGCTCCCGATCGCTCACACCCCTTTGCGAGACGCGAGAGGTGACTCCCCTCCGCGAGACGCGAGCCCGCTCCGTCACGCCGCCCTACGACGACAGGGACCGCACACCTCCTTACGACGACACGCGGAGCCGCGGGGACACGCCACCATACGACGACACTCGAGCCCGACGTCGCACTCCGCCCTTCCGGCCCCTCTCAGCTGGCGACGACGCCCAGTCTTCTTCCAAGGCGCATTTCGTGATGCTGGCCCCTACAGCTCCGCGCGCCTGCGTCCCTTGCAGCCACATCGCTGGCGACGGTCCCTCCGGGTCACCTCCTCGCAAGGTGGCCCGCACCGACAGCAAGCCGCCCAGCCGTCCCCCATTTACGGCCGCCGCACGCACACGGCTCATGTCTAGTCTCCGGCAGCCCCAAGACGCGCCCGTTCCACGAGGGCAGCCCCGGCCGCGAGTCCAGTTGGCCCCTCGACGACCAGTTCGATCCCCGCAGGAGGCCGACAGCTCCGAGCGCTCCGTCTGCACAGTCCCCTCTGCAGACATGCGCGCACGCCAGCGAGCTTACTTCGACCCGCACCCCTACTTGACTCCGCGTCCCGTTCTTGACCAGCTGGCCCGCGCGGCCTCGCACCAGACTGACTGTGACCAGCGCAACAGGTGGCAGCAGCTGTGCGTGGCCTCGGCCCGACGTCAGGCCCGCGCTGTCTCTCCCACAGCCCTGTAGGATGCGCGCCTGCGGTGGCGCACCTACCAAGACCACGCACGGGGGGAGCGTCCGCAGCCGCTCACTGACCGCATCCCCAACCTTACGCGTGATTACGCAGACCGTGCTGTGGCCGCCCTCCGCATGGCGCCACATCAGCACAGCGCCGAGCGTACCTTCCCGCCGCCCGCTCAGCCCGGCACCCCTGCAATGGGGTGTCGCCCACTTTCGACTCCTCTCTGCGCAGACGCTCTAGACGAGCGGCCCGGCGGCATCGTCCTCGTTGAACTCTTCGCCGGCATCGCCACCGGGTTACTCGCGACCTTACAGGCCGGCATCCCGGTATGCCGCTACGTCTACGTCGATCCCGATCATGAGGCCCAGCAGGTGGCCCGTCGGCAGATGGCCTTGGGTCACGAGCGGTTCCCTGACCTCCTTCCCGAGCACGCATTCCGCCGCGCTCAGACAGACTGGCCCATGGACATCCGCGACATCACCGTCGAGCATGTCACCCGACTTGGGCCCATTGACCTCGTCATCGCCGGTTGGGAGTGCCAGGGCTTCTCCAGAGCCGGGCGTGGCAGGGCGCTCAGCGATCCCCGCACGGCCCTCTTCTGGCACTTGCTCCGCGTCCTCAACATTGTTGAGGATCGCCAGCCGCCACACACACTCGCGTGGGTCCTGGAGAACGTGGCCGTGCGCCACGATCGCCGTCCCGATGTTAGCGCCGACTTCGCTCTTTGCAGCAGCTACGTCGGCCGCGAGGCCGTCATCGACGCTGCCCAGATTGGTTCCTTCGCGCACCGCGTCCGCGCCTACTTCACAAACTTGGCAATGCCAGGTACTCTCGAGGCGTTGGCCGCCTCTCATCCACGTCACACACGCACCGTCGACTCCATCCTCGATGCCCCTCGTCTGGCCCAGCGCGTGACGGCGCTGCCACATCCCTCCATGGCGCAGTGTGAGGTCCTGCATGACGTCACTCGCGCGCTGCCGACTTTTGTCAGCCGCTACGACAGCGACGCCTCCGTCGGAGATCAGCGCGGGATGGTCATCGACCTAGAGACTGGCATGTTTGACCGGCCACGCCCTGCAGAGATGGAGCGTGCCATGGGCTTTCCGCCGCATCTCACGCAGGTGGACGGTCTCACTGAGGTGAACCGCATTCGCCTCTTGGGGCAGGCGATCGACGCCAACGTCCTCACGTGGATTCTGCTGCAAACGCAGGCCTTGGCGCCTCTCTAAGCCGCAGCCCGGCATCCCGAGCTACCTCGGTCTGCCGATGATATGGACGATGACTCCACCGACGATGACAACCAGGCCCCGCCCGGCACGACGTGGCATCATCAACGCGCTGGGCCTGCACCGCAAGCGCGCACCCGCCCCCCCTCCCCGCCGCCGCGCGGGGAGGACTCTGGTTCGCTGGGGGGGGGACGGCGGAGAGAGGAGTCCTCACAGCGACCCAGGGAGTCCCAGTCACCTTTTCTTTTTCCTCGCTCGCAGGCAGACGGTGCCAGGCAACTGGCCGCAGCTGCCACGGTGCAGGTACCCGCGGCAGGCCGAGCGCCAACCGCTGCAGGGCAGGTGACACCTGCAGCACCACAGTCTACCCCAGCGGCAAGACAGGAGACTCCAGCAGGCCAGGCGACGCCACCAGCTCCACCGACATGGAAGCCGGGGGGGACACTCACCACGGCACAGGCTGCACAGTTGACGGCACTGCTGGACGGGAGGCGCCGCACCAGCTTTGCCAGCGGCATGCACGATCTCGGGCGCTATCTGGGGGACCCCATGCGGATTACTCTCACGTCGCAGGAGCCCATTTTCCTGAAGCGTTATCGCTACAGTCACTTCGAGGATGGCTTGATCAGCGCGCAGACAGGCAAGCTGGAGGACAACCGGCTCATTCGGGAGTCCTCCTCTTGCTATGCCGCACCCACGGTCATGCCAGCCAAGAAGGATGCCTCGGGCAACTGGTCCGAGAAGAGGATGTGCGGTGACTATCGTAGGCTGAACGAGGTCACCGAGCAGGACAGATATCCTATGCCGACGCCTGACGAGATCTTTGACGACATTGGCACGTGCACTTGGTTCTCAGTGCTGGATCTGCGTCAGGGCTTCAACCAGATTCCCATCGCCGAGGAGGACCAGCATAAGACGGCGTTCTGGGGAGCACAGCGGCTCTACGAGTGGGTGGTGATGCCGTTTGGGTTGAAGAACGCGCCAGCTACCTTTCAGAGGGTGATGGATAAGGAGCTGGCCGGGCTGTCCTTTGCCCGATGCTACATCGATGACGTGCTCGTCTTCAGTCAGACGTTTGAGGAGCACGTGGCGCACATCACTACTGTCCTGGACCGCTTGGAGGCCGCTGGGCTCAAGTGCCATCCAGGCAAGTGCACTTTTGGGACCCGCGAGGTGGAGTACCTCGACCACCTGCTCTCCTCCAGCGGCTTGGCACCCCAGCTTGCGAAGATCTCGGCCATCACGGGCATCCCACCTCCTACAGATCTCTCGCAGCTGCGGGCCTTCCTCAGCATCTCCAACTACTACCGCCGCTTTGTGCCAGGGTTCAGCGAGCTAGCTAAGCCGCTCAACGACTTGCTCCGCAAGGGCGTTGCCTACGTGTGGGGACCAGAGTAGCAGGCGGCATTCGATACGCTCAAGGAGCTGCTGGTGAGCGCTCCTGTGCTTCGGCGTCCTGACTACGCGAAGCCCTTCATCCTCCACACCGACTGGTCGCAGGCAGGGCTGGGCGCTGTACTGGTGCAGGAGCATGACGGCTTTGAGCATGTGGTGGCCTACGCCAGCCGCAGCAACAACCGCGCGGAAGGCAACTACGGCTCCTACAAGGGAGAGTGCCTTGCAGTGGTCTGGGCGATTATGCACTTCAGGCACTATCTCTACGGCACGCACTTCCGCCTGGTCACCGATCATCAGCCACTTAAGTGGCTCATGACGTCGGAGCGCTTGACCGGCAAGTACGCACGGTGGGCGCTTATCTTGCAGGAGTACACCTTCGACGTGCACCTCCGTCCAGGCTCGACCAACCTGGATGCTGACGGTCTCAGCCGTAACCCGCTGCCCTCCTCGAGGGATCTCACTGTGGCCCAACACGATGAGGATGAGCCGGTAGCCTGGCACGCGGCGGCCCTCCTGGCCTTCACCATGGACGGCAAGGTGCGGCCCGCAGGGCTCACTAGCCTGGACATGGTGACCATCACCACGCGGCGATTGGCCCTGGCAGCGGCAGAGGATCAGGACAGCTGGCAGCGCGATCCCGAGGATGTGTGGGACGACGCCCCAGTGCTGCAGTACGTCACAGCCAAGGAGATGGCACCCGAAGCCAGCGCACGCGAGCGCGACCGCATCCTCAGGCGCAGCCGCGACTTCATTTTCATGGAGGGGCGCGTGCGGCGCGTGATGGCGGACGGCTCCGTCCTAGTGGTCCCTGAACCTGCCATACGTAGCCAGCTGGTGCGCCGAGTGCACGAGTCCCTCGGGCACTTCGGTGTCAAGCGCACCCTCAGTCTTCTCCAGGCCGAGTACTGGTGGCACGGCATGACTAAGGTCGTCGCCGCTGTCGTCAGCAGCTGCACTCTCTGCGACCGTGTGCGCTCGAGCTTCACAGCGCGCACCGTTGCCCTCAGCCCCCTTCCTATTCAGGGGCTGTTCTACAGGTGGTCGCTTGACTTGGCTGGAGAGCTGCCCAAGTCTCGCCAGGGCAACCTCTACGTCTTGGTGATGATTGAGCACATGTCCAAGTGGATCGAGCTCGTGCCCTTGCCCAGCAAGGCCAGTGAGGGGATCGCTCAGGCCTTCCTCAATCAGGTCCTTAGCCGTTTTGGCGGCTGCGCTGAGGTGCTGACCGACCAGGGCAAGGAGTTCCAGGGCAGCTTTCAGAAGCTGCTGGAGCGCTCTATGATCGACCACCGAACCACCTCCCGCGATCATCCTCAGGCTGACGGCCTCGCCGAGCGCATGGTGCAGACCGTCAAGCTAGGGTTGCGGAAGTACTGCCTTGCCCACGACCGTACCTACTGGGACGACGCCCTCCCTTGGTTGGCAATGGGGTACAGGTTCAGTAAGCAGGCCTCCCTGGCCTCGCACTCTCCCTACTTCCTTCTCTATGGCCGACAGCCCATCCTGCCAGCAGCAGCCAGAACTGTGGCCGAGAACGTCTTGGACTTGGACAGTCCCGACACATGGAGTGCTCTTATCGGGCAGCGTGCTCAGCTCTTTCGGCGCCTGATGCCCATGGCCATGGATAACCTCAGCATCGCACAGCATCGCGACACACTGAGGTACGCCATGACTCGTGGAGGAGCCTATCATCCGCGGGTGTTGCAGTTTTCCGCAGGTGACTTCGTGTACCTGCGACGCCAGACGAAGAACACCCTCGACACCAGCAGCTCGCCGGTCATCCTGCGCGTCAAGCGTGCCTTGGCGTCAGGCGTCCTGGAGCTGGAAGGCGCAGATGGCCGTCTTCACAAGGACCACACGAAGAACTGTGGGCCGTGCCACCTTCCTAACCTTGACTTGCAGGTCCGTCCCCGCGACGCGCGGCCGCCCAAGGACTGGGCGTGCCAGATCTGTCACAGCACTGGCCAGGAGGCCAAGATGCTGCTTTGCGACAGCTGCAACCTCGGCTTCCACATCGGCTGCCTCGACCCGCCGCTGGCCCGCGTGCCCGCTGACGACTGGTTCTGCGAAGACTGCACTGAGCTAGCCTTAGGCAGCGTACACAGCCCATCAGCTAGAGGCTGAGAGCTGGGGGGGGAATTAAAACATTTGACGCTTGACTCCCTTTTTGGCTATAAAGCCATTTGTATTATAGACTTCATTGCAGCAAAGCCTGCTTGTCTATTGTGTGTTGCTTATGCCGACAAGGCGCACCCGATCTCTTAACGCACGACAGCTGTCATGATTTATTGAGTCGAGGTTGCCGCACGAAACCGAGCTCCACATGTGTGAACCATCAACCTAGGAAGGCCGACTTTGCATAGACTTTACGCATCCATACGTTGACCTTTTCTCAATTTCCAAGTCACCAAAGTGTAGCGCGTCGAGTCACCTTCCGAATGGCACCGGGTTCGCGTCATTTGGTCATGTATCGCGCGAGATATGAGCGATCTAGTCCGCGTCACCTACCGGCCCCTAGCGGATCCTCACCAAAGGGCAATTTGTGTTTCAATGTGCACATTCTTGCCTATTCGTGACCCCCTAAAACCCCTAGCTTGTGCGCACAAATCCGCGAGCCCCTTAGCCTACATAAGCTTTGCATTTCCATAGTATATGTGCATCATTGAGGCTATAACTTGGTGACTGCATCACCTACTCCTAGAGGAAGCTTCCTCAATTTTCAGATCCACTTTTGAGGCGCTATCTAGGTAGAATCACCCAAGGTAAGCTCGGCCAATGAGGGACACGTAGCATATCCTACGCACCTTGCTTTGATTGGTTTGAGTTATGCTTAGCCTATAGGAGTGCTAGTACATGCCTTGTACACATTAGTGGACATAGGAGAGCCTCCTAGAGTGACTACATGCATTGGATCCGCCGCATACCCCGCCGGATTTCCAGGAGTATAAGTACTAGAGATGTCCCTAGATGAGACATCTTTTAGAAGTCCATTATGCCAGGTGTGAGTAACAGAGATTACCAGTAAAGTTCATACTTTTATCTCTTGTGTTTTCAGGACCACTGAGTCACTCTCTTGTGAAGAGCAAGCCCTCCAGGCTTCCAGTCACTTGAAAAACTTCACAAGTGGTGAGCAAAGTCACAGCTTAAGCCCTTGCCATAGGACTACTCTGAAGATCATGATGTGCTTCCAGTGATCTTTTGGGCCATACTTCATTAGTTGTTTTCCTACCAGATTACAATCTTGAGGTGCTCACTCTGGAGAGTACACTTCCCTTAATTAAAACATTTGACGCTTGACTCCCTTTTTGGCTATAAAGCCCCCTTGTATTGTAAACTTCATTGCAGCAAAGCCTGCTTGCTTATTATGCACTGCTTGTGTCAATAGTACGCACATGACCTCCTAGCGCACGACATTACTGACTATTGCTGTCTTTTAAAGGCTGGTCTTTTCTCTCGACCTTTGGGAGGTGCTTAGCTGGACACTGCTCTCTGAAGTGACCCATCTGCTGGCAACGGAAGCAAACAGATTTTGCTGAGGCTGGTCTCGGCTTAGTCCTACCACCACCTCTTCCATAGCCGCCTCGAGAGAAACCACCTCTACCTCTACACTGTATAGCATTATACTCATACTCATATCCATCACCCTGATCATCCTGAGCCTGGTCTCTTTCAATTGCTTGTAGGAACCTTGGGGCTTTTTGACAATCTTAGACACCAAAGCATTACTCTGGCGCTTGTGATTGAACTGCTGCTGATCCCAGGCATCAGCATCCTGGATCAAGTTAGCTAGTTTTTCATACTTCTTTTCAGCAAAATGACCCGAGACTTCGGATTTCAAGCCATACTTGAAGTATGCTATCCTATACCGCTCTGGCAAGTTTGGCTGTTTCATCATGTTCTCCTGGAACTTCTGAGCAATCTCAGCAACTGAAGTGGTCTGCTTCAGTGTCAGGGAGATCATCGCATAGATAGCTTTCTCCTGCTGGTTGATGACATCAAACTTCTCATGCAACTTCTTGACAAACTCTACCCACGTAGGGTCACCGAGTTGCTGAGCCTTACGCTCCCCTTTCCAGTATAGCCACCAATCTGAGGCACTGCCTTTCAGTAGCGCACCGGTGTGCCTGACCTTCTCGTAATCTTGCAGTTCTGGGTAGTTCTCCAGCCACTGCTCAACATCCGCGAGAAACTTGATCAGGTAATATTTTCTGTTTCCCTCAAGATCATAGTCCTGGGGAGGTTTCGGCTTGGGCTTACTAGGCCCTCCGCCACCACCACCAGTGGCTTGAGACCCAAGTTGGTCTCTGTCTCGCAGTAGGGACATTATGATTCTTTTGTCCTCCTGTTGGGACTGATACATGGTCGCCATTTGCGACTGCATTTGAAAGAAAAATGCTCCCCAGTCTACACTCTGGGGTGGTAGTCTAGCAAATGCAGCAGCAGCATTGGCATCTACTTGCTGAGTAGTGTCCTCAACAATCCCTCTCGCTCCTACGGCAGTAATTCCTGCCGCATTCAGCCGGTCACGTATTTGACCTAGGGGTACATTGAGTTGTACAGCAGGAGGTGGGTTCAGAACATTGGCCCTGGATGCCATAAGTTCTTCAGTAGTGCGCTCGTCAGCTGGCTGTCCTTCCCTCCTTTCTGTATCTTCAGCACCCTTTGCTAATTGTTCAGCTTCTAATCTGGCTCTCTCCTCCTCAGCTTGCTGTGCTGCGACTGCGGCAATAGCAGCTGCCTCATCTGCAGCCTCTCTAGCTGCAATATCTGCCACTGCTTCAAAATAGGTACGGGTTCCCGCTACATGGCTTTCCGCCTGGTTTTTGACATTCTCGTTATCCTGGTTCTCCATGTCTCGGGAGTTGCTAGTTTGAGAGCTTGTCCTTACCATACAAAGAAGACTATGATAACCGCTCCGATACCACTGAAATGAATCGACTTACCAAATAGGCGATTAGCAATTAATAAAGATCTTTATATTAGCAAGTAATCTTTATGGTATTTTCCGTTAACTGGTTAAACGGCAAAAGGACAACACTAGCAGTGAATAATACTCGTAAGTCAAATGCGAGTGAACTAGCATCAATAATGCAACTAGTAAACTCTTACATAAGCAAGGTTAGAAGACAGTGCGTGTCAATGGCTTCGCGCCTTGGATTCAGATCTCTCCCAGTAAGCTGTACAAGAGAGTTGGCCTCGTTTCCGAATGCCGAACTCGAGAGCAATGCCTAGCATATGTATATGTTATGAGTTTACTGTTCAACGACCAGTGCGTTGGCACCGCCTACCCGGGAGTTAACCACGTTGGTAGGACCTCGGTTAACCAAATCCACCGCCATCTCCCATCAACCCAAATCGCCATCCATCATAGGGATGTCATCTGGCCATTCATCTAGCATATCACATTTAGATGCATATCGAGGCAGTTCGCTGCTACCGAGTACGGAAGTCAGTTGGCTGTCAAAGAATGTGTCAGCAAGCTGACTTAGGTTGACTTCAGCCTGCTGCTTCCGGCTGAGTCATTAAATTGATATTAAATATGAAGTCCATCAGATTGATTATTAACTAGGGTTCAGCAGGCTGAACTTTTAAATGAATATTATATCTACTAATATATTGATTCATTACAGCAATGAACTGGAATAAGTCATCATAACAAGGACCACTTCCTCCAAACTGCACTTGTATAAAGCAATTTGAACATGAAATGAAATTGAACTCAATCATGGCAGTAGGTAAAATTGCAAAACATGCACATGAATGACATGACCGCAAGATGAAAAGAGCACACACAAATTCACGTCAATGATGGACACATAACCTGTTGCAATTATTAAGCAATGAGCAATGAAAGAATATAGTATAAATTTTAAAAAGAAAATTGTCATTGAATGTGGCGGCTAATATGATGCACAAACAAAGCTCTTCTCTTGGCTGCCCCCGGGATTACCTCCTCTTCAGGAGGGTTGTCAATGCGTCTTTGCCACTCCTCATGAATGGCAGGGTTAGACCTGACAAGAATTTGCATGTTATGCAAGATGCAGCAGCTCTTAAGCTGATTTTCTAGAATTCCAATTGCCGCTGGATGACTTACTCTACCTCCAAACATGCGCCACACACCCTTGATCCCAAAAGTCCGCTCTACAACCATGCGCGTAGATGACAGGCTAGTATTAAACAACTTCTGCTCGTCGCTAAGACATATATTGTTTTCTCTCTTGAATAGGACCCGTAACCAATGGTCAGGTGCGTAGCCCCCATCAGCAACAATGTAGGGAGGGACAGGGTGATCTTTCACAAGAACAGAAGCACCCCTAAATAACCTCAAGTTTTGCCAATTTGTCCTACAAAGCCAGGAACGCCTCAAGATGCGTTTATCATGCATGTTGCCAGCAGCACTTATGGCAACATCCAGAAACATGGTGTTGTGGCCCACAACTGCCTGCAAGCATATGCTATAATTACAGTATTTATCCCAATAAGAAGTAGGGTCTCCTTAAGCTGGCTTAGTGGCACTCAATATGACTAACATCTCGGGGCTCCACACAATTGAGAAGGCTCCTGATGCAACTCATTCCTCGTATAGCAGCTTGCAAAGGTTGGCCTGTGAAAGGCATGCGTAGCAAGAAATCAAGCTCGTTGTTCAAAGCCTTAAAGAACTTCTGGACAATCTGGTAGCAGGTAGTAACTCTTAGTCCAAAAAGTGATGACAGTTCCATGTAAGTCATGCTAGACCCTAGCTTGGTAATAGCACACAACACCATTGTTGGAACATCTATAAACCTGTTCAGGATGGAAGCAAAGCAGGGAGGAGGATGGGTACAAATGTATGGAGCTATGAGGCTCACTATTATCATCCAGAATCGAACGTCAATGCGATAAAGAGGCCGCCATTGTTCCGGATCCTACGACGCAACGACCTCTTTAAGAGTGCGTGGTCTAATATATCATTGAGAGCAGTGAGCTTGCTGGAATAATAGCTGAATGCGTGCTTCTGTGAAGTCTAAGTCTAATTGCACAAGGGCGCCTTGAAAAACAGTATTGCCAGGGTATGATAGAGGGAAACAAAAAGCGCTTGCTATTGGTAGAGGAATGTACATCGAGGAGGTCAGTGAGGTGCTCCATGTCGTTGTCCGAATCAGGGGCGTATGGACTAAGCGATGTGTCCATAGGCTCGTCTACATCTGAATTACTGTCCGATTCAAACACCTCATGTAATTTTTGCCATGAGGCATATGCAAATACTACCAGGTCGTCAACTAAACTGTCGTCTGAATTAGAAACACAAGGCGAGTTTGCATTCGACATGGACTGCGAAGAAGGAGCGACCATGGACGAAGAGAGGAAGAAGAGTACGAGAGAAGTGCACAGAGGGGAATGGGGGTATGAGAAAATGAGCTAAGCCACAAGCGCTGCGCTTCCTGTGAGACCTCTGAGCGACAGAAAGGCAGACGGTCGGCCTACAAGATGGTGAGGCTGGCTAGCGTTTAGGGTAGCGCATATCCTTTTCCGATATATTCATACTGACCACGGCCAGTCGGTGCCTGTCGGTGGAGCATTTTGAAAGACAAAGCAATTTGCGTTTGTATATTGAACATGTGCAGCTTCGGACAGCTTCGGAATGCTTCGGAAGTTCGGAGCTCACAAGTTAGTTCACGACGACAAAGCGCTTGCGTCAGCAAAATGACGTAATTGTCATCGAAGGTTTAGACATCAGAACTTCTGACTGCTCTCAATGCAAATGCGCTGAAGGCACTTCATCACAGACAATGTCTTTCCATCACACCGTACCAAATGGCACCACAGCAATCATACACCACATCCTATAAATGTCAAGGATCCTACTACATAATAACATTGTACCACATTGTACTAGACCTATGGAGCACGTGCTCCACTGCGCATGGAAGTACCACCAGGACGCACCGGAACGTCGTTTGATCTGGTTTGCTCTTGTTTTCAGCTTGTTGCGGCTGTTCTCGGGCTTGCGATTCGCGACATGGTGCGTGCAGTCCAGGAAAGTCTGTCCAAAGAGTCCTATGCAGTCGATGCCTAGGCACACCAAAGGCGACTACCTGCGGGCGGACTCAGCAAATGTGTAATTTGGACTGATACTTTTCAGCGCGGGTGAATGACTTTCTCCTTCTCTTCCCTGCACTTCACATTTCTCGTGATCGACGTACTTCAAACTCGTAGCTCTCGGTTCTGCTTGCTCGAAACCTGTGACAAATGTGCGTCTCTCTTGCTCGTCTACTTCGAAGCATTTAGCAGTGACTGGCTTCTCACGTTCTGGTCTACATCTTAGTCACTGGATCTGACGAAAACTTCCGATTACAGCGACCAACGCCGGATGGCTCTTTCTTTGAGCAAACTGATGACTGCCCTTGTAGTGATATCAGTGGTGGCACATGCGGCATCTTCTGAAGGTACTCCGTTGCTGATGCCTTTATTCATATGTATAGTGGCGTCACCTGCTATTGCGACAGCCGCATTCTGTCCTTCAATATAACAATTCGTATACATTTTTGGGTCACTCCTTGCTTTCCATTTGTTCTGCTTGGCCTTCATCTTTCCGTGTGGCTCTTGTTCTGCGCAGCGGTGAAGATGGGTACGTTATCTCCAGATGGTGCCAATGAGCTGCAAAGGTCCTCAACTTTCTCTTCCTATGAAGTAGCACATGAGACGAATCAAGTGAGTGACATACATTGTTCCGTGTGATTAGGTTCCCATTGTCTCAGATGTCACGAGTTTGCTTGATAGCTAGGATGTCAAAACTCTTCCCATGTATTCTCGTAGGTCTTGAGATCATTGACCAGTCATGTTGGCGGCCTCTAGCAACCTGATTGCATTTCAAAATGAAGAGACCTCGCACCCCTGCCTCTTCTGCTCCACTCCGCTGAACGGTGCCCCTCTGCTCCTCTTTTGGTCTACAGGTGGAAAAGGACTTGGAGATGACGAGGTTGGGTGGAAAGCGAATGCCAAAATCACACGCGCTGATGGCCAAGTTGCCCTCCCGGCATCTTCTGAGCACCGCCGCTGCAGCAAGTGTGCTCACAAGCCGCCATGTTCCGCTCGTGTCCCGCAGCTGAAATGTATCTGCCACGACCTCTGCTTGACAGTGATATGTTGGTCTGTCACGAGCGGAGGACCCCGTGAAAGTTTCTCTGTGTGACTCTATCTTATGTCGTACAGGCTAATGATGAGTCAGATAGATGTCCTCACGTCTACCCGCCCGGATTTGTGTACTGGACATACAGTGATACATGTCACTGAATTGAGCGACACCGAATGCCAAACATTCTAATGGTCTCACAACTCCCTGCTTTGTGCAGCTTTGTGCACCGGAGTGGTGTGCGGCGTCAACTCGGCCTGCAAGGTGGTCAATGGGGTAGTCAATGGGGCTGCCAAGTGTCAGTGCCGCGGTGGATACGTCACTCAGGGCAAGCGCTGCGTTGTCAATGGTATTTACTCTGTAGGGGCTTTCACTCCGACTGTCTGTAATGTTCAATCTTTGATGTGCGGTGACAAGATCAATGAGCTCTTCCACGCGCGAGATATGCAATGAAATCACTTGTGAATGGTGTGCATTGGCAGATCCAGTTGCTAGCTTTGTGCCATGTAGAAGATTCACAATGATTGAGGCTGGGGTTGTCGACTTGACTTGACTTGACGTCTCATAACTTGACTTCTTGCCTCCTGGCAGTTGTGGACGCATCGAAGTTCAAGAAGGCCATCGCTGCCGCAACAGCCAACGACGTCATCATCATCCGCGCCTCGTTCAACGTGTCGTCGACGATCAAGATCGAAAAGAGCCTGAGGTTCCAAACCTCTGTCTCCGGCGTCACCATCGGCTTCACTGGCGCCTCTCCTCCGCTCACGACGTACGGAATCAGGGTCTTTGGCACTTCTAAGCTAAAGGTCTCTTTCCGAGGCCTCACCTTTGACGGCTTCAACATCGACCGCACTCTGGTGCATCATCTGACCCTGTCACTCCTCATTGCGTTATACTCAAACTTGTACATGGCAAGCAGTGTCCAGAAAGTGTTTTGTCATTTTTCTTGTGTGAAGGAATGGACAGGTGCCACTTGGATGATCACATGGCACCCAAAAGCGCATATCAAGCACGCTGCTCGGCTGCCTGATGCGCGTGGAGGCAGGGAAATGCTGAAACGCATGTGCTTGCCTTGCACGTGTGTCAAGCATATGTGTACTTTATGCGTGCAACTGTATGTGTGTGTGTGTGTGTGTGTGTGTGTGCACGCGCGGGTGCGACGTGCAAGGGTGGTTTGCGCGTGCATGCGTGTGCGTGTGCGTGTGCGTGGGGGGCAGGGGTAGAGATGGTTGTGTGCATCCAAGAGTGTGTGCGCGGGTGGGTGGGTGCGTGTGGGTGTGCCCGGATGTCTAGGATGAGACGCGGGAGTGTGCGGCCTTTTTTTGGAATGGGGGGGGACCGGGGGGGGGGATGTGTGAGTGAAGAAGTGGTTGTCTGCATGTGTTGGTGTGCGTTTGCAGGCGCATGCGCGTTCATGGATGTTAGTGAACTGGACAGGGCTAGTAGTTTACAGCAAGACGCATGCTCGTCCTTGTTCGTTGGCCTACGCCTAATTTGATGTATGTGCTTGTTTGTACATGCATGTGAATTCGTTCAAGTGTATGTGTGTCTGTGTATTCATGTGTGTGTGCGTGCGTGGGTGCAAGGGTGTGCTTACACCTACATGTGCATGTATGTAGGGGTTTGAGATTAAGATGCCTAAGTGTGCAGGATGCAGTAGTGTGTGCAAGGGGGAAGGGGGGGGGGGGGGGTTTGCGAACGATTGTGCTGGTGCATGTGCGTAAGTGTGGGGGTGGATGTGCATGCGCGCATGTGCGCCTGCATACGATAGCGTTGCGTGTACTGGGTCATCCCTGTCAGCCCCGTTGTCAGCACAGTGTGCATGATTGCTGAAGGGCTCTCTGGGGTCTCGGATGGCTTCCTCGCAGCCGGGCATCTACGTCGCGGGAAAGGGCAAGCCCAAAGAGGGGAAGGGACCCCAGGTGTTGTGCTCGGGTGTCATCATGAAGCGGTTTCGCCTCGTCCCACGTGGCACACAGGTAGGTGATCACGCGTCTTGCCTTGTTTTTGGATGCATGGTGCGGATCTTCCTCTTGGCTGCTCTTCCCTTGGGCCTCTGGGCGGAAAGCAAGCATAGGGTGTCTCTATCAAGTGTTTACCAGCGTCTCTTGTGCGATGTAACGAGGATAGAATGGGAGTGTTTGTGGACTGGCAGCGTGCTCTGTGAGGGACTGACGTAACTTTGTTGCGAGTTAAGACGTGCTGTCACATGTGTCATGGCATTCAATTCAGTTGGCTTCCCTCGTGCGCACTTGAGTGGCCTGAAGTGATGTTGAGTGGCATCAAGTGATGTTATGCAGCAAGTGTTGCTCCGCGGCGGTGACAAGTGGCAGCAGGTGAGATTCTAGTGCCTCACCTCACGAGCGGATGAAGCATGCCCTGCGCCGGAGTGCTGTGCTGGCCAGGTGGACATCGCCGCGCGAGGAGCGGCCCTGAGCGCCAACGTGGGGGCGCGCGTCAACATCCTCGCCAGCACCGTCCGTGACAACTACGCGGTACGAGCTTTTGTCGCCTTCGCCTTAACGATTGGCGCTGCTGTTGAGTGCATACGCGTGTTCACACGAGGTTCTCTGCCCCCCCTGATTTCGAGGTGAGGCGGAGGGAGTTCGGGTGGGTGGGTGTGGCTGGCTGGCTGGCTGGGGGTGCGCTTGCTGGATTGTCGTGCCTGTCCAAGGCCCAGTGTGGATGCGGGGGTGATAGTCAGCGGAGTGCACTCTCTGGAGGTTTTCCTTCCACCTCTGCTGGTGACACGTGCTGCATGCTGTTCGGCATATGCGTGCAGGCTGCGGGGGGCGCGCTTCAGTCCACAGGACGGTCCCAGATGTACCTGTGCCAAGTCGCCTTTGCTGGCAACGGAGCGGACCCTGCCGCAGGCCTGGCCGGGGTGCAGGTACACACACCACCCCAGGGTCGACTTGTGTCTGTCGTGCTCATTTGAGAAGCACCTCCGGTGGGGGCCCTGGGCCGCCAAGAGCCGGCTCCGTCTGCCGCATCGCACAGTCGGTGCTAGGGAGACTCTGCCAACTGCAGCTGCTGCTGCAACAGATGCTGCCGGAACTGCCAAATGGCCAAGTGCACCCCGAGTAGTGGTTGGCCACAAGAAATTTGAATGTTCGACTTCTCTTACTCACTCAGTTGCCCGCTTCCTCCACCTGCCTGCTATTGCAGGCTTTCTCTGCGCAGGACGTGTGGGTGGGTAATCTGTCGGGCCTCGTCATGCTGAGCCGGAGCTCGCCAGCTGCCGTCAGCGGCAACCTCACCTCCTCCATTGTGGACGACCCGACTAAGCTCCAGTCGTGCCCCAGCGTGGCCCCCAAGTCCCCTCCCCCTCCTCCTGCTCCTCCTCCTCCTTACCGCCTGTCTTCACCCTTTAGTGCCCCCATCCCTCAATCTCGAGCACCTCTTGCTTCCTCACCTCCACCTTCTCCAGCGATTCCTTTTGGTCCCCTGGCATCCCATCCTCTAGCGCCCTCACTACAAGAGCTTGCGCCTCCAACTCCCCCTGGTACTCACCCTCCCTCTGGTCCACCGCCACAGGACCTTGCACCGCCAACTTCCTCCGGTAGTCTCCCTCCCTCTGGTCACCCACCCTCTGCTCCATCACCAATGCAAGGGCTCGCGCTGCCTACTGCCCTCGGGAGTCAGCCTCCTTTTGCTCTGCCGCCACCCGATGCCTCGGGGACTCAGCCTCTTTCTGGGGCGTTGCCCCCAGCTGCCCCTGCGAGTCAGCCACCTCCTGCTCTTCCGCCACCGGCTGCTCCTGGGAGTCAAACTCCGTCTGCACAACTGCCTCCAGCTGCCTCTGGGGATCAGCCTCCTTCGTCTCCGCCACTGGCTGCCCTGCTACCACCGGTTGCCCTTCAGAGTCAGCCTCCCCCTGCGACGTCGCCACTGGCTGCCCAGGCGTTGCCGCAGCCGTCTGGCCCTGGGGGTCGGCCTCCTCCTGCGACGTAGCCCCCCGCTACCCAGGCGTCGCCGCCGCTGGCTACCCTTAGGAATCATCCTCCCCCTGCGACGTTGCCCCCCGCTGCCCAGGCGTCGCTGCCGCCGGCTACTCTTAGGAATCAGCCTCCCCCTGCAACGTTGCCCCCGGTTGCCCAGGCGTTGCCGCCGCCGGCTACCCTTAGGAATCAGCCTCCTTCTGCGACGTTGCCCCCCGCCCAGGTGTCGCCGCCGCCGGCTACCCTTAGGAATCAGCCTCCCCCTGCGAGGTCGCCACCGGCGGCCCAGGCTACGCCGCCGCCAGCTGGCCCTGGGGGTCAGCCTCCCCCTGCGACGTCGCCACCGGCTGGCCAGGCGTCGCCGCCGCCGGCTGGCCCTGGGGGTCAGCATCCCCCGCCACCGGCTGGCCAGGTGTCGCCGCAGCCGGCTGGCCCTGGGGGTCACCCTCCTCTTGCGACGTCCCCCCCCGCTGCCCAGGGGTTTTCGCCTCCGGCTACCCTTAGGAATCAGCCTCCTCCTGCGACGTCGTCACTGGCAGTCCAGGCGTCGCCGTCGCCGGCTGGCCCTGGGGGTCAGCCTCCTCCTGCGACGTTGCCACCGGCTGCCCAGGCGTCGCCGCCGCCGGCTGGCCCTGGGGCTCAGCCTCCTCCTGCGACGTCGCCACCGGCTGGCCAGGTGTCGCCGCCGCCGGCTGGCCCTGGGGGTCAGCCTCCCTCGCCAGCGGCTGGCCAGGTGTCGCCGCAGCCGGCTGGCCCTGGGGGTCAGCCTTCTCCTGCGACGTCGCCACCGGCTGCCCAGGCGTCGCCGCCGCCGGCTGCGCCTGGGAGTCAGCCTCCCCCGCCACCGGCTGGCCAGGTGTCGCCGCCGCCCGCTGTCCCTGGGGGTCAGCCTTCTCCTGCGACGTCGCCACCGGCTGGCCAGGCTTCGCCGCCGCCCGCTGGCCCTGGGGGTCAGCCTCCTCCTGCTACGTTGCCCCCCACTGTCCAGGCGTCGCCGCTGCCGGCTGGCCCTGGGGGTCAGCCTCCTCCTGCGACGTCGCCACCGGCTGCCCAGGCGTCGCCGCCGCCGGCTGCGCCTGGGAGTCAGCCTCCCCCGCCACCGGCTGGCCAGGTGTCGCCGCCGCCCGCTGTCCCTGGGGGTCAGCCTCCTCCTGCGACGTCGCCACCGGCTGGCCAGGCTTCGCCGCCGCCCGCTGGCCCCGGGGGTCAGCCTCCTCCTGCTACGTTGCCCCCCACTGTCCAGGCGTCGCCGCCGCCGGCTGGCCCTGGGGGTCAGCCTCCTCCTGCGACGTCGCCACCGGCTGCCCAGGCGTCGCCGCCGCCGGCTGCGCCTAGGAGTCAGCCTCCCCCGCCACCGGCTGGCCAGGTGTCGCCGCCGCCCATTGTCCCCGGGGGTCAGCCTCCCCCGCCAGCGGCTGGCCAGGTGTCGCCGCAGCCGGCTGGCCCTGGGGGTCAGCCTCCTCCTGCGACGTCGCCACCGGCTGCCCAGGCGTCGCCGCCGCCGGCTGGCCCTGGGGGTCAGCCTCCCCCTGCGACGTCGCCACCGGTTGGCCAGGCGTCGCCGCCCCCGGCTGCCCCTCGGAGTCAGCCTCCCCCTGCGATGTCGCCACCAGCTGCCCATGCGTCGCCGCTGCTGGCTGCCCCTGGGAATCAGCCTCCCCCTGCGACGTCGCCACCAGCTGGCCAGGCGTTGCCGCCGCCGGCTGCCCCTTGGAGTCGGCCTCCTCCTGCAACGCTGCCTCCAGCTGTCCCTGGCCTGCTGCCTCCCCACATCCTTCACCCCCCGCCCCTCTCTTCCCCTCCACCTCCGTCCCGCTCCCCATCCCTTTCTTCCCCGCCCCCGGCCTCAACCCCTCCGCCTGTAGCTCCTCCCCGGGTGTGCTTGGATAAGAGTGCATGTTATACCGCTGCATATTACTGCTATCTTCAAGGCAATTGCGCAGCCTACCTAAGCAGTGATTGCACCTGTTGCTACCCTCAATGCTCGGGCTGCCCCACAACCGGCTGCACAAGCTGTACTGTTTCATCAAGTTCTGCGAGGACATTCTATAATACTTACGCATTTGGGAGCGTCTGTGAATGAGGTGCCTTGGCCTCAAGGTCGCTCTGAGTTTGGAGACGTGACAATTGGTGCTCTTGTATTGGCTCACCGTGACAGGAGCTGCTGCTCCTCTCCCTAGCGGTGGAGTCCAGCTCCGATCGTCGCACAGAGAGCCTGTGGGCTTGGAAAGGTCCGACCTGCGCAGCTGGAAGACGAGTGGCATGTTCCCAGTGGTCCACAGAGAAAGGGACAGGTCGTCATCAGTCGCAGGGGTGGAAGCGCACAGCTGCATGGGCACGCTGACCGAGGAGGTTGGCACCAAGAGGAGCAGCTGACACCTATGTGGGCTTTTAGGATGAGAGGGAGGACGATTTGGGAGCAGACAGAGCCGCCCCCTCTCTCTCTCTTTCTTGGGAGTGCGATGAGAGCCAGGTGGAGGAGGGGTGCTGCTCCCCTCCTAGCACTTCCCTCCGCCGCTACTTTCACCTAGGGGACGATACTCGGGCCATTGTAGGAGCCTTTTTGGAACAGGAAAGCTGTGGGAGCATAGTTGGAAGCATAAGAGGCTCTTGCACAAAGAGAGGATGCGCTGGCGGGGAGAGCCACACGACGACAGTGAGTTGCGACCCTCCCTCCATTCCCGTCCCCCCATCGTCTCTATTTGTGTGCGTGTATATATGCTCTTAACCATGTAGTCTCTGGAAGGGGTCCCAGAGAGACTTGCTTTACCACAAGCTAGCAAGATGCATGCACTGCACGCGCACACTCAGAGATCTGCGTCCATTATGTCAGCAGGAGCTCTACTCGCCTCCCACCTCGCCAAAAGTAGGCCAGCGTTTTCTACACCCGTGCTCATCTGTGTCGTGCTACTGCTTTTGTCATTCTTTGTTTCTCTTCTTTGTAATGGTTGCTCACTTTGTGCGAGTTTTGATGTGCAAGTATTTCCTGTGGTTGGATGGAATAGCTTTTGTACTTTTTCTTTTGGAAGCCGAGCATCTTTGTGTGCACGGCGTATGTCGCGGGGAGCACCTTTTCAGGCAGCTAAGGCTTCCGGTGCTGTGGACTCACGGAAGGATGGCAGTACCGTCGTGACGTCGTGGCAGACAAAGATTGAGCCTGAGCTGTCGTGTTGCTTCTCTTGGGTGCGTGCCGCCTGGCTGCGCAGGTGGCGGTCCGTGAGGCAGCGCTGAAGGTACTCCAACTACTGCGCTGGGGGCAGGCTGCCAGCAGGGCCCAGGCCCTCTAGAAGCCAGAGAGACTGAATATATATTTTTTGCAATATGAGTCTAGGTATTGACAATCTCAAGCTAATACTAGGGCTAGGGTGGCATGTGTGGTGCTCTTGCAGAGTGTGGTGCTCTTGCAGAATTTTACGTTCTAATAATATTGGAGTTGTTTCTCATTCCCGCTTGTGGCGCTCATGTGGCGCATCACATCTCTAGCTCTGCACTTTTTACAATCAGTTCTCCAAGGTTGACATGGAAGAATCAACGGCTTCTACAACCAACTTTGATTTGAACTGGCCTATGCACTCAGAGCAGAAAAGGTTCGCCTGGTACAACTACAATTCTTCTCTTGTAAAATTCTTCTCTTGACTTTGCACAGAGCAGGCCCTTCTTTCTGTAAGTCTCAACTGGCTTTCACACTCAAGTAACCCATGCAACTTGATAGGTGTATCCGTATGGGTGGTGTATGTTTATATGGTACACCTTATCGGCAAGGTAGCTGCAAGCCAGGTATAGCTCTACATGAACGTGCTCAACCAGCGCTTCGCAGTCATTTGTGTAAAGCAACTCCAAGGAGAAGAAGAGCGAACATGTATGATGGCTATATCTTTGTCTATCCAGTCCTGACCTAATCTCCTACTTGGTTTGCAAATTGGTACAAATATTATATTGCTCGGAGCACTAAGCTCGTAGAGGAATATATTTCAGCTGATGTGTTTATCATGTTTTGACACAGCCTCAAATAAGAGAAGACGAACTTTTTGAGTAACATGTCTTCCAGTGTGAAGTTAGAAGGGAGAGGGAAATTGATCATACATACAGACTACAAAGTTATGGGCTCCTGACAACGACAGGATGATATGTACTTATGCGGCAAAATCTAGTTGCAAACTCAAAGCGCTGAGGCGCCCATTGCATGACCCATTTGCCCATAGAGGCCGCGCAAGTCTGACACGCTTCACGCTCTGATAGCTCGCCTTGGTGACAGAAGATGGAAGAGACTACACAAAGAGCGTCTCGACTCTCCAACACCGTGCTCCGACATCTTGCGCGCAGCACGGTAATTGTGATTGGAGAAAACGTGTAATGATGTGAAAAAAGTTCCTCACTCTTATGCTAATACGATGTACACCTACATTCTGAGATCTCCTTCACATAAGATTCCCTGCTGTTTCCCCAACCCCACCCCCCAAAACGCCCTACGGCCGGCACCACGCCACCCTCCGAGCACAGGCCCGCACCACTTGCAAAATGATAAGAATGTATAACTACAATGAGAGAGAAGGTAACCTCTCATCCGTCCTCACACATGCACGCCTTTGTTTCTTTGAGCACAAGCGAGAGTACTTGTGGACACACATGTGCACATGGACACACCACATCCTCGACAGAAACTGGACATAGGCCTGCCTGGCTATGCCCGAGCTCACTCAAACGTCACATTACTAAACCCGCATCGTAGCCCCCCAGTGGTGCGAGCCTCCCCAGGGGACAAGGCCGAGGCCGACACCGAGGCTGAGGCTGAGGCAGAGGAGGAGAGGTAAGCATTGACGCAAAAGTTGCTGATACTTCCGACAACTATTACATGACACAGGAAATTTCAGAAGGCTCCTGATCACCCGCTTCTGGCGCCACTCAGGCTCAACCAACACACCACGGGACGCAAGATATGTGCAGACCCCCCAACTCCTCCAAGAGCATATCTGTGTAGTGTCCCTTGTTCTCAGCACTGACCTGGCCCATCTCCCCCGTGTAAAAAGGGTTCATCGTCACACTGGGAGTGCGACGGCCCACGAGAAAACAGGCAGCCACCCACCCCCCACCCCCCTTCCCCCCTTTCATGCAAGAAAGGCCCTAGCTTCTGGCAGCAGCAGCAGCCCAGCTAGCCCAGACAGCCCACCAGCCCAGAGGCGGCGTGCTCCGTCCCCCCCCACACGAGCGAGCGCGGTGGCGTGCTAGTGCTAGCAAGCAGGCGGAGCCGTGGCATTGCTGAGCGCGCATGCACGCGCGCCCCGTGCTTGCAGAAGCTACACGTGTCTCGATTGCTGCTTGCTGGTGACCTCTTCCCCTCCCTCCCTCCCACCCTCCCTCCCTCCCGCATGCAACGGGGCTGGGGCAGCCCCCCCCCTTCGTGGCTTGGTAGACTGAGCTGCTCCTGCAGGCGTGTGCTGTGCGTCCCACCCGGCTGCAGCGACAACGACAGTGGCTGTGGCCGAGACCACGGGTGCGCCGACTCCTCGGTCGCGTCCTGCTCACTCTCTGCCTCCTACTCCCACTACCCCCAGGAAACACCCAACTGAGGGCCCACAAAACGCAAGCAAGGGAAGCAAAGTGGGGGGGGGGGGCGGGAAGAGGGGGTATCGGAGTTGTTTGCTGCGTACAAACCAGTCTCTTGCAGCAGCGACTTTGGCAAGAGGCCCTGTCTGCGCTTTGTGTGTGTGCTGCGTGTGCGCGTTGTTACACGTGTGTGTAGGCATAGGTGTGCAGGCCACTTGTTTGCCCCCCCCTTGCAGCCCCGCTCCAGCTCTCAGTCCCACATGAAGAATGCTGTCGTCCATCAGAGAGGCTGTGCAGCCGGTCTCTCACCGCCCGGTGCGCAAGCGCGGCCGCCACGCTCAAGGGTGGTGCCGACGCCCCCCCTGAGGGCACAGGCGACGTCATCATCTCGCACACGATGAAGCGCTGCGGCATCGCCGTGCGCAGCACCGAGTGCGTCAGCAGCCATGGCATGCCCCTTTCCCTCGTTCCCATTCACACACGTGGCGGCACTGGACTGCCCGCAGTTCCTGCGTCCATACCTGCCCCTAGCATCTTCTCTCCCTCCCTCACTCGCCCGCTCTCTCGCTTGCTCGCTCCAGAGCTAAGAATCCTCCCATACGAGCTCGTGGGAATTACGTGCTCTCTTGACATCACCCCTCTCAACGCTGCATCCCCTAGCTAGAAGCTGCGCAGCACAGCATATGCCTAGCACACATTCTTTAAAGGCCTGCATGTATTTGTGAAGCCATCAGGCAGCGCTGGGAAACCTCCTTTGCAGACTAATCTGGTTTGCCCCAAAGGGTAATAGTATAGGCTGCAATTTACCTACTACTTTCCAGTCTCCGTAATAAGTCCTGTGCCAGGATGATAGAGCGCTGAAACTTATGAATAGGTCTGTCAAGTGCTGGTGTTTCCCCCCTTGATCACCTGCTAAGGCTTCTAGCAACCTCAGATATATATATATATATATATATATATATATATATATATATATATATATATATATATATATATATATATATATATATATATATATATATATATATATATATATATATATATATATATATATATATATATATATATATATATATATATATATATATATATATATATATATATATATATATATATATATATATATATATATATATATATATATATATATATATATATATATATATATATATATATATATATATATATATATATATATATATATATATATATATATATATATATATATATATATATATATATATATATATATATATATATATATATATATATATATATATATATATATATATATATATATATATATATATATATATATATATATATATATATATATATATATATATATATATATATATATATATATATATATATATATATATATATATATATATATATATATATATATATATATATATATATATATATATATATATATATATATATATATATATATATATATATATATATATATATATATATATATATATATATATATATATATATATATATATATGTGTCAGCCCTTCCACCATGGCCGGAACCAAACCGCTGGCTAGGTGATGTGAAAATTTGAGGATTGCCGTGCATCCAACGCCCCTTGCATTCATCATGATGAACAATGTTGGCGGCCACACAGGAGACGACCTGGAAAGGTGACCGGACACGCCTTTTCGCGAGGATTGGAGAGCTAGCTCTGGCTAGGACAGTCAACAACTTGACATGAAGGCACTCTTTCGCACACCATGACTTTCCATCACACTGCACCACCTGGCACCACACCCAATCACACCACATCTCCACATATCACATGACTCCGCTACCACACGCAACATGACTAGAGTGTCCTAGACCAATCGAGCACATGCTCTATATGCGCATGGAACTAACACAAGGATGTGATCTTGCTCTTGTTGCCAGCTTGTTGCTGCTGGTCTCGCATTTCCAAGTCGCACCATGGTGCGTGCAGTGCAGTCTAGTGCAATCAGTGCAGTGAAGTTCAGTCGATCTTCCTGTGACACCACCGCCCCACCGCCACTACTTGCGGACCGCCACTTACGACCGTACAGCAAATGAGTAATCTGGACTGACAGGACTGACGAGAACGGATATGAGCATTCAGAGCGGACGAGTGATATTCTTCCTCGTTCCTCTTTCATTCTCGTAGCTCTCGGTGGCTCTGCTTGCATGCTCGAAACCTTCGACACAAATGTGCTTTTCTCTTGCCCGTCTGCTTCGAAACTCTTGGCAGCGACTGGCTTCTGATTATACGTTCTTTATTAACATTGTTACAGAGATCTGACAAGAATCTTCGATTTGAGCGTCTACCATCAGATGGCTTTTCTTTTGAGCAAGCTGATGAGTGCCCTTGTATTAATATCAGTAGTAGCACATGCGGCATCGTCTGAAGGTACTCGATTTCTTGCTGATGCCCTTATTTGTATGACATGGCCTCACCTGCTATAGCGACAGCTGCATTCTGTCCTTCATTTTTAACGATTCATGCACATTCTAAGTCATTCTTTGCTTTTCAGTCGTTCTGGCTGCCCTTCCGTGTGGCTCTTGTTCTGCACATCTGCACAGCGATGAAGATGGGAACGATATCTCGAGGTGTGGCTTATGAGCTGCAAAAGTCCTCAACTTTTCCATCCGATGAAGTGGCACATGAGACTATCCAAGTGAGTGATATACATCATTTTGAGCAATTGTGGTTCTTGTTGTTTCAGATGTCGACACGAGTTTTGCTTCACATGATATTTAGGATGTCAAAACTATTTCCTTGTATCCTCGTGGGTATTAATTCGTTGACCAGTCATGTTGCAGTGGCCTCTAGCAACCTGACAGCATTCCAGCATGAGGAGACCTCGCACCCCTGCCTCTTCTGCTCTACTTTGCTGAGTGGTACCCCTGGCCTCTCCTCTGGCCTCCCCTTTTGTCCTACAGGCGAAAGAGATTACAAAGAGGGTGGTATGCAGGTGCCCGATTCTTAGACGCTGATGATGACCAGGTTGCCATCCCGGCAGCTTTTGAGCACCGCCACAGCAGCAGGTGTGCTCATGAGCTGCCGTGTTGTCCTCGTGTTCCCGCAGCTGCAATGCATCTGCTTGACATTGATCCCCTGCTTGGCCGGTCACATGCGGAGGACCCTGTGCAAGTCTCTTTGTACAAGTTTGTATTTTAGGGTACAGGCTAATGAGACTTGCCTAGCCTGATTTGTGTACTGGACATTCCGGGATTAGTGTCACTGAGTTTAGGCCCTTTAGGCTCTAGTTTAGCTGCTAGCAGGGCCTTGCCAATGCTCGTATGTGAGTCGTATTGTCTCTGAGGGTTTGATCTCGCCCACGAGGGGCACTCACCCAGAGGGAGGACCTCTGGCATGAGCTGCAATCGCTGCAATAGCTGCAGATGCAGACTGACAGCCCGTGGCGTTGTCTGGTGACGAGATCTTATGCACGTGTGGATACCCGACGCAAATTCCTGCGTCAGCAGAGCCAGTCACACAGGCCAAAGCGTTGCTTCGTGCCATGCAGAAGATGCAGGGTGGTAGGGTCTGGCGAGGTCGACTCGACCCTACGTCTCATAACTTGACCTCTTGCCTCCTGACAGTTGTGAGCGCATCAACGCTTAAGAAGGCCATCGCTGCTGCAACCGCCAACCATGTCATCGTCGTCCGCGCCTCGTTCAACGTCTCGTCGACGATCAAGGTCGAGAAGAGCCTGAGGTTCCAGGCCTCTGCCCCCGGCGTCACCATCGTCTTCATTGGCGCCTCCCCCCCGCTCACAACATACGGAATCAGAGTCTTTGGCACTTCCAAGCTGAAGGTCTCTTTCCGAGGCCTCACCTTTGACGGCGTCAACATTGACCGCACTCTGGTGCGACCTCTGACCCCGTCATTCCTTGTTGCGTGTACTAAAAGTCGACATGGCAAGCAGTGTGCATAGTCTGTTTGATGTCATTTTCTCACTTGTTAAGGAATGGACAGGTGCCACTAAGATGATCACATGGCATTCCAAAGGCGCATGTCGGGCACGTTGCTCGGCTGTCAAATGCATGCTTACCAGTGTGTGGAGGAGGGAGGTTGCTGGAAGGCATGTGCTTGCCTGTACATGTGTCACGCATGTGTATGCTTTATGCGTGCAGCTGTATGCATATTTGTGTGTCTGTGTGTCTGTGTGTGTGCGCGCACGACGTGCAAGGGTGTCCGCGTGCATGCGTGTACCTGTGCGTAGGGGGCAGGGGTAGAGCTAGTTGTAAGCATCAGAGTGTGTGTGCGTGGGTGGGTGGGTGGGTGGGAGGGTGCGTGTGGGTGTGCCTAAGTGTCCAGGATGCGGCGCGGGAGTGGGTGGCCTATTTCCTTTCTTTTGGGGGGGGGAGGGGGGATGTGTGAGTGAATGCGTGGTTGTGTGCATGTGTGGGTGTGTGTTTGCCTGCGCGTGTGTGTGCATGCATGTAAGTAAACTGGACTCGGCAAGTATACAGCAAGACCCAAATGCAATGTCTGTAGGCCTGTCCCTTTTTTAAAATATGTGTGATTGCCTGTACATGCTTGTAAATTTGTGCAAGTGTGTGTATGCCTGTGTTGTGCGTGCGTGCGGGTGTGCGCATGCATGCGTGTGCGTGTGCGTATGCATGCGTGTGCGTGTGCGTGTGGGGCTAGGGTAGAGATGCTTGTGTGCGTGTGTTGGGGGGGGGGGGGGGGTG
>WELA01007774.1:757868-771521 GCA_009602735.1 Mesotaenium endlicherianum
ATTGTAATGAATCAGTATATTAGTGGATATAATATTCATTTAAATCTAATAGTTAATTAAGTTCAGCCTGCTGAACTTTAGTTAATAATCAGTCTGCTGGACTTTACATAATTATCAGTTTAATGACTCGGCCGAAAGCAGCAGGCTGAAGTCAACTTAAGTCAGCTTGCTGACACATTCTTTGACAGCCAGCTGACTTCCGTGCTCGGTAGCAGCGAACTGCCTTGATATGCATCTAAGTACGACCTGCTAGATGAATGGCCAGATGACATCCCCATGATGGATGGCTATTCGGGATGATGGGAGATGGCGGTGAATTTGGTTAACCGAGGTCCTACCAACGTGGTTAACTCCCGGGTAGGCGGTGCCATCGCACTGACCGTTGAACAGTAAACTCATTCCATGTACATATGCTAGGCATTGCTCTCGAGTTCGGCATTCGGAAACGAGGCCAACTCTCTTGTACAGCTTACTGAGAGAGATCTGAATCCAAGGCGAGAAGCCATTGATACGCACTGTCTTCTAACCTTGCTTATGTATGAGTTTACTGATTTGCATTATTGATGCTAGTTTACTCGCATTTGACTTACGAGTATTATTCCCTGCTAGTGTATTGTCCTTTGCCGTTTAACTAGTTAACGGAAATACCATAAGATTACTTGCTGATATAAAGATCTTTATTCATTGTTAATCGCCTATTTGGTAAGTCGATTCATTTCAGTGGTATCGGAGCAGTTATCACAGTCTTCTTTGTATGGTAAGGACATGGTCTCAAACTAGCGACTCTCGAGACATGGAGAACCAGGATAACCAGAATGTCAAAAACCAGGCGGAAAGCCATGTAGCGGGAACCCGTACCTATTCGGAAGCAGTAGCGGATACTGCAGCTAGGGAGGCAGCAGATGAGGCAGCTGCTATTGCCTCAGTCGCAGCTCAGCAAGCTGAGGAGGAGATAGCCAGACTAGAAGCTGAACAAGTAGCAAAGGCCGCTGAAGATATACAAAGGAGGGAAGGACAGCCAGCTGACGAGCGCACTGTTGAAGAACTTATGGCATCAAGGGCCAATGTTCTGAACCCACCTCCTGCCGTACAACTCAATGTACCCCTAGGTCAAATACGTGACCGGCTGAATGCGGCAGGAATTGCTGCTGCAGGAGCAAGAGGGATTGTTGAGGACACTACTCAGCGAGTAGATGCCAATGCTGCTGCTGCATTTGCTAATCTACCACCCCAAAATGTAGACTTGGGAGCATTGTTCGTTCAGATGCAGTCGCAAATGGCGACCATGTATCAGTCCCAGCAGGAGGACAAAAGAATCATAATGTCCCTACTCCGGGATTGAGACCAACAGGGGTCTCACAACACTAGTGGTGGTGGCCGAGGGCCTAGTAAGCCCAAACCGAAACCTCCCTAGGACTATGATCCTGAGGGGAACAGAAAATATTATCTGATCAAGTTTCTCGCGGATGTTGAGCAGTGGCTGGAGAACTACCCAGAACTGCAAGATTACGAGAAGGTCAGGCACACCGGTGCGCTACTGAAAGGCAGTGCCGCAGACTGGTGGCTTTACTGGAAGGAAGAGCGTAAGGCTCGGCAACTCGGTGACCCTACGTGGGTAGAGTTTGTCGAGAAGTTGCATGAGAAGTTTGATGTCATCAACCAGCAGGAGAAAGCTATCTATGCGATGATCTCCCTGACACTGAAGCAGACCACTTCAGTTGCTGAGTTTGCTCAAAAGTTCCAAGAGAACATGATGAAGCAGCCAGATTTGCCAGAACGGTATAGGATAGCATACTTCAGGTATGGCTTGAAATCCGAGGTCTCTGGTCATTTTGCTGAGAAAAAGTATGAGAAACTGGCTGACTTGATCCAGGATGCTGACGCCTGGGATCAGCAGCAGTTCAATCACAAGCGCCAGAGTAACGCTTTGGTGTCTAAGATTGTCAAAAAGCCCCACGGTTCCTACAATGCAGTTGAAGGAGACCAGGCTGAGGATAATCAGGGTGATGAATATGAGTATGAGTACAATGCTATTCAGTCTAGAGGTAGAGGTGGTCCCTCTCGAGGTGGCTATGGAAGGGGTGGTGGTAGGACTAAGCCGAGACCAGCCTCAGCAAAATCTACTTGCTACCATTGTCAGCAGAAAGGCCACTACAGAGAACAGTGTCCGGTCAAGCACCTGCCTAAGGTCGAGAGAAAAGACCAGCCTTTAAAAGACAGCAACAGTCAGTAATCCAGTCTACTGACTGTGAGGATGCTAGAGATAGTGAGTCGTCACTAGCTGCCCTCGTAGCAGGTATTATGGGTCCTGCTGAACTGGATTCACTATGCATGCCTGACAAACAGATAAAGGAGACCATCAGTAATATAGACGTCCAGAGAGTGCACACTCTGGATGCTCTTGTTCCACCTGATGTCCAACATTTCTTTGCTACGTCAGGAGAACAATGCGAAAGTCAGGAAAAGACAGTCCCCCCTATCCTACTGCATTGCATGATTGCAGGTAGGAAGGTGAGGGCATTTGTTGACGGAGGGGCGTCACATACTTTTATTCACAAGGACTTAGTTAAGCGGCTAAGGCTGCCTACTGTCACCCAAGGGAATAGAAAAATATTCCTTGGAGATGCCTCAAGTATCCCGGGAGGAGTTATAACCAAGCCTATTGAGGTCCAGTTAGGTTCTGGCATTGCAGTTCTAACTGAAACGCTTACATTTGAGGTACTCAACACTGGCTTTTATGATCTCGTGCTAGGCAGGTCCTGGCTTAATAGACATCAAGCTGAAGTGTGTTGGAGCAGAGGTACAGTTAAAGTGAGAGGAGCCAGTGATGGGCTGACTGACTTGGCACCCACCAGTGCTCTTCCTCTTGTCCTATGTGGATGGCAAATGAAGGAAAAGAAGAGGCTTCCAGAAGGATGCAAGTTGCTGAATGCAATGGAGTTCGTCAAAAGCTGGAACCAGAAGGAAGACAGAATGTTCTGTCTGCTGCTAAGAGAGGTACCTCCGCAACCTGAAGAAGTGGTTGAGGAAAAGGTACACCCTCCGGAGCACCCTACTGCTGCAAACATTGTTGCTCAGTACACGGATGTGTTTAATATGCCTCCAGGACTACCCCCTAAGCGGGAAGTAGATCATAGGATTGATTTATTACCGGGTAGCCAGCCACCCTGGCAACGCACGTATGGCTTGTCTTATTTGGAGAGTGAGGAGTTGAAAACACAGATTGCACAGCTGGAGAAAAATGGTTACATTTCTCCCAGTAAATCACCGTACGACGCACCTATCCTGTTTGTTAAGAAAAAGGATGGCAGTATGCGGATGTGTGTGGATTACAGAGCCCTGAACAGAATTACAGTAAAGAACAAGTATGCTTTACCCAGAATCGAGGACTTGCTTGATACCCTGTCTGGCGCTAAGGTGTTCAGTAAGATAGATCTCAAGAGTGGTTATCATCAAATCAGAATTGCTGAGGGGGATGAACACAAGACTGCTTTCCGCACACGTTATGGACACTATGAGTTCAACGTGATGCCATTTGGACTGACTAATGCTCCTGCTACCTTTATGGGTGCTATGAATGACATTTTCAGACCTTATTTGGATAAGTTTGTGCAAGTTTTCCTGGATGATATTTTAATTTTCTCTAAAGATGAAGCTCAGCACACTGAACACTTAAAGAAAGTGCTGGACACTCTGCGGAAAAATCACTTGTATGCTAAAATGAGCAAGTGTGATTTCTTTAAGGAAAGTATTGAATTCTTAGGCCACGTTGTCAGTAAAGAGGGCATCAGTGTGGATCCTAAGAAAGTCCAGACCATAAGGGACTGGCCAGTACCACAGTCTGTCTCTGAAGTTAGATCCTTCCTCGGGTTGGCTAACTACTATAGGAGATTTATTGAGAATTATTCCACAAAGGCCAGTAAACTGACTGACCTTACTAAGAAAGACATCGGGTATGTGTGGGGGGAAGAGCAGCAGGCTGCCTTCCAGACCCTTAAAGATGCCCTTTGTTCTGCCCCAGTGCTAGCCGTGTATGACCCCAGCAAACCGGTGCAGGTGGTTACTGATGCCTCTGATTTTGCCATGGGTGCTATTTTGTTGCAGCCTGCTGACAAAACCACAAAGGATGGTAAGGTACGGCAGGAGTGGCATCCTGTGTTGTATGAGTCTATGAAATTTAATCCAGCGGAGATTAATTACTCAGTGCATGATAAAGAGCTGCTAGCTATCATTCATGTACTCAAACAGTGGAGAGCATACTTACATGGTAAAGCTTTTAAGGTGATTACAGATCATCTAGCTCTGACCCACTTTCAGAAGAAGTCCAAGCTGTCGAGGAGGGAGAACCGCTGGAGCCAGATGCTGGAGCAGTTCCAAGTCCAGATCGACTACAAACCAGGGAAGTTGAATCCTGCTGATGCACTCTCTAGAAGACCTGACTTGCAAGAAAGGAACTTTAGTCAGCATGCTGTAGATAAAGTCCTGTGTGCACTCACTTCACTAAAGGTGAAAAAGTCCTTCCTTGAACAACTTAGGAAAGCCTACCTTTCTGACCCAACATTTGAGCCCAGCCCCACTACTGGTATGTGTCGTGCTACCGCACTCGGGTATAAGCTCAAGGGAGGGGTCTGGGTGACTGAAACCACTTCAGGCAGGCTGAAGCTGGTCATTCCTAATAATTTGGAAATAAGGTCTCTCTTACTGAGTCAAGCTCATGACAGTCTCCTGGGTGGACATTTGGGGCAGGCCAAAACTGTTGGCAAACTGGCAAAACATTATCATTGGGAGGGGTTACCCCGGGAGGTCTTGAAATATGTCAAGTCCTGTGACCAGTGTCAGAGAAATAAGTCTCGGCACACACCACCCGGAGGTCTCTTGCAACCGCTACCCATCCCAGCGGGACGCTGGGAAACTATATCCATGGACTGGGTGGTCTCACTACCAAGAACTGCCAACGGGCATGATTCAATACTGGTAGTCGTGGATAAACTGACAAAAATGGTCATTTTTATCCCCACAACTGTCAAAGTGACTGCACTCGAAACAGCGAGACAGTTTTACAACCATGTAGTATGCCAACATGGGCTCCCTTCTAATATCATCTCAGACAGAGACTCAAAATTCACCTCTAAGTTCTGGAGAGCTTTAATGGGGTTAATGGGAGTCAAACAGCTGCTCAGCACAGCAAACCACCCTCAGACTGATGGGCAGACTGAAAGAACTAACCGAGTTCTGCAGGAGGTGCTGAGAGCATATATTAACCAAAAACAAGATAATTGGGATGACCTGTTGCCTCAAATTCAGTTTGCGGTCAACAGTGCGGTGCACGCGTCAACGGGCAAAACTCCTTTTGAACTCAGCCTGGGTAGAGTCCCTAAGTCTCCTCTAGATGTGCTAGGGGAATCTTTAACTCACCCTGAAGGGATTGACAACCCGGTCTCCCTCCAGTTAACTCAGGAGTTTGCTGACACCCTGTCAGAAGTCCAACGAAACTTGCACACGGCCCAAGAAAACCAACAAAAATACGCTAATCAACACCGTCGGGAACTGACATTTTCCAAGGGGGATTTAGTCAAACTGCATTCTCAGCACCTGTACCTCCCTGGTGTGGTCAAGAAAAAGCTTGGCCCTGTCTGGGTCGGTCCATATTCGGTGGTCCGTCGTGTCGGTCAGAATGCTTACAAACTGAACATGTCAGCTGAATACAAGGGGCACCCGGTCTTTAATGTCTCCTTCCTGGAACCGTACATCAAAGGTGATACACTGTTCACAGGTCGGTTCCCTGTCCAACCGGGACCGGTCCCCGCTGTCCGGGACGGCGACCCTGAGGAATATGAGGTCGATGAGATTTTAGACGCTCGCTCGGTCCGTCGATCGTCTAAATATGTCATGAAATACCTCATTCGATGGAAGGGTTACGATGCCTCTGGGGACACTTGGGAGTTTAAGGACCACTTGACCAATGCCAAAGGGGCGTTGACACGGTTCCACCTTCGGGCCGCTGGAGTCCCTCCATAACTGTCATTTCAGTTGACACGGGAAGGTGACAGGCGGTCCTGTCTCCATTTAAGTTGGAGGGGAAAATATATGACAGTTAGTGAGCGAGAGCGATAAAAACACACTCATACGTTTATGTGTAGCGCATCGCAACTACGTCAACTTTTAGCAATCATCCTGTAAGGTAAACAGCAGCGAAGCCACTATACTAAATACTAACATACTTCCTGCAATCCCTATGACAAAGGTCCATATCCTACTAACTTGTGCCCTGGTTACATGTGCAGGATGGCGCCCACCACACAAAAGGAGGACAGAAAGCGCAAGGCAGAAGAAGCCAGGAGGACAATGGAGCAATACCAGAAGGAGCTGGCGGCGACGTCCCTCACCAGGAGAGAACAAGAAAGGGTCCGCAAACAACAAGAGGCGGCAGAAGAGGCACAGAGGAAGAAGGATCAGGAAGCGGAAAACCTCAGGAAGGCTGAGGAGGAGAGACAGAAGAAACAGCAAGAAGAAGCGGCAGCGGCAGAAGAGGAGAAAAGAAAAAAGATTGAAGCGGACAGACAGAAGAGCTTGGCCACTTACAGGTATACTGTGGTGGGTGGCCAAAACTTCGATAACCTGAAGGAAGCATTGCTGGCAGCCCAGGAGATCAACAGGCTGGAACAGACAACACTGCTACAGAAGGAAGGAGCTACAGCACTGGACAGGTACATCGAGACACACACCGGCGTGGTCCTTTACGAAGATTATGCTAAGATGGTGGGCTATACAGCAGAGCAGGCCCGGTATCTCGCAGATGATTCAGAGGACAAGCCGGTCCCCATACCGGGAATAGTGGGAGATCAGAGACTCATCCGGATGGTGAGCATGCGGCCCGATAGCTTTAAGGATACGGTATTCTACCTCACACTCCTGCCAGCTTACAATGAAGTTGAGAGAAGGAGCTGGGAGTACTTGGCCAGGGAAGCAGGACAGCAGATGTTCTCTCCCCACTGGTTCCCGTGTAAACTGAGGAAGGCTGAGCACGGACCCCAGTACTACCAGCAGCCAACAGACTGGAGGTGGATGACCGTCACAAATAAGAAGCAGGAGTGTGACCGAGCCCAACCGGATGACTTCCACTATGGCCTAGACGGCTATCTCATCCTACCACCTCACATTGCCCCTTGGGACCCCAGGCTGAATGGATGCCTGAGCAATATGAATGCAGAGACCAAGGAACATAGGAGGAGGGGAAGAGACTACTTCTCTAAGGGAAAGCATGCCTTTGTCAAATGGGCAAAGAATGCAGGCCGGATAGATATCAGTAGGCTGAAGGCCAAGCAACCTCCAGCGCGCCCTAAGAAAGGGAGGTCGGTAGACTACTCCATGTCTACTAGGGAGCAGGACGACTTAGTGGACGAGACCCCTACTCTCTCCGAGGAGGAGGATGAGGAGGATGAGGAAGGAGAACAAGGCAGAGGAGAAGCATCAGCAGCAGGTACTCAGGATATCCAAGGACAGGCAGTGGCACTTCCTAAAGAACCACGATCAGGTGTGTGGAATGTGATCCCCGTTATGGCGACAACTGGACCCCGCGCTCGCTCCCCCAGCCCACCTGCCCAAGCAGGGGAAGAAGCTGATCTGACGGTACTGGGCAGCAGACACAGACAGAAATCCCCAGAGGACAGGGGTGCCAGAAGAGGGACACGCGGGTGGGCCAGAGGTATGCCAGCCTCCCCCTCCGCTCAGGGGCATGTACCTCTAGCCAATGTATTTCAGCATCCTACTGGAATGCCTGTCTATGTGGGAATCAACACCCAAATAGTTGAAGAGCAGGCCACCATCCTCCGTTCTCCCCGAGGGCCAACTTTAGAGCAAACAGGGTTCTTTAGAAGGCCAGCTGACAGACCTAGAGGGCTGTCCAGATCTAGGTCCAGATCTCCGTCTCCTGACCCTGAAGCCCCAGGAACAACCCCTTAAGGTGACACGCTGAAGAGGCAGTCAGTAAGGAAGGGTGGTCAGGTTCAGTTCCCTTATTTAAAATTTCTGCAGTTTAATGTTGTCGAGGCGACAACAAGTTAAGTTGGAGGGATTGTAATGAATCAGTATATTAGTGGATATAATATTCATTTAAATCTAATAGTTAATTAAGTTCAGCCTGCTGAACTTTAGTTAATAATCAGTCGGCTGGACTTTACGTAATTATCAGTTTAATGACTCGGCCAAAAGCAGCAGGCTGAAGTCAACTTAAGTCAGCTTGCTGACACATTCTTTGACAGCCAGCTGACTTCCGTGCTCGGTAGCAGCGAACTGCCTTGATATGCATCTAAGTACCACCTGCTAGAGGAATGGCCAGATGACATCCCCATGATGGATGGCTATTCGGGATGATGGGAGATGGCGGTGGATTTGGTTAACCGAGGTCCTACCAACGTGGTTAACTCCCGGGTAGGCGGTGCCATCGCACTGACCGTTGAACAGTAAACTCATTCCATGTACATATGCTAGGCATTGCTCTCGAGTTCGGCATTCGGAAACGAGGCCAACTCTCTTGTACAGCTTACTGAGAGAGATCTGAATCCAAGGCGAGAAGCCATTGATACGCACTGTCTTCTAACCTTGCTTATGTATGAGTTTACTGATTTGCATCATTGATGCTAGTTTACTCGCATTTGACTTACGAGTATTATTCCCTGCTAGTGTATTGTCCTTTGCCGTTTAACTAGTTAACGGAAATACCATAAGATTACTTGCTGATATAAAGGTCTTTATTAATTGTTAATCGCCTATTTGGTAAGTCGATTCATTTCAGGTGCCAAGCCGCTGGAGGAGAGCAGGTGACCAAGGTACTCCACCTCGCGGGTCCCAAAAGTGCACTTGCCTGGATGGCACTTGAGCCCAGCGGCCTCCAAGCGGTCCAGGACAGCAGTGATGTGCGTCACGTGCTCCTCAAACGTCTGACTGAAGACGAGCACGTTATTGATGTAGCATCGAGCAAAGGACAGCCCGACCAGCTCCTTATCCATCACCCTCTGAAAGGTAGCTGGCGCGTTTTTCAACCCAAACGGCATCACCACCCACTCGTAGAGGCGCTGTGCTCCCCATAACGCCGTCTTATGCTGGTCCTCCTCCGCGATGGGAATCTGGTTGAAGCCCTGACGCAGATCCAGCACTGAGAACCAAGTGCACGTGCCAATGTCGTCAAAGATCTCGTCAGGCGTCGGCATAGGATATCTGTCCTGCTCGGTGACCTTGTTCAGCCTACAATAGTCACCGCACATCCTCTTCTCGGACCAGTTGCCCGAGGCATCCTTCTTGGCTGGCATGACCGTGGGTGCGGCATAGCGAGAGGAGGACTTCCGAATGAGCCGGCTGTCCTCCAGCTTGCCTGTCTGCGCGCTGATCAAGCCATCCTCGAAGTGGCTGTAGCGGTAACGCTTCAGGAAAATGGGCTCCTGCGACGTGAGAGTAATCCGCATGGGGTCCCCCCTGTAGCGCCCAAGATCATGCATGCCGCTGGCAAAGCTGGTGCTGCGCCTCCCGTCCAGCAGTGCCGTCAACTGTGCAGCCTGTGCCTTGGTGAGTGTCCCCCCCAGCTTCCATGTCGGTGGAGATGGTGGCGTTGCCTGGCCTGCAGCTGGAGTCTCTTGTTTTGCCGCTAGGGTAGACTGTGGTGCTGCAGGTGTCACCTGCCCCGCAACGGTTGGCGCTCGGCCTGCCGCGGGTACCTGCACCGTGGCAGCTGCGGCCAGCTGCCTAGCACCGTCTGCCTGCGAGCGAGGAAAAAGAAAAGGTGACCGGGACTCCCTGGGTCGCTGTGAGGACTCCTCTCTCCGCCGGCCCCTCCCCAGCAAACCAGAGTCCTCCCCGCGCGGCGGTGGGGAGGGGGGGCGGGTGCGCGCTTGCGGTGCAGGCCCAGCGCGTTGATGATGCCACGTCGTGCCGGGAGGGGCGTGATTGTCATCGTCGGTGGAGTCATCGTCCATATCATCGGCAGGCCGAGGTAGCTTGGGATGCCGGGCTGTGGCGTAGAGAGGCGCCAAGGCCTGCGTCTGCAGCAGAATCCACGTGAGGACTTTGGCGTCGATTGCCTGCCCCAAGAGGCGGATGCAGTTCACCTCAGTGAGACCGTCCACCTGCGTGAGATGCGGCGGGAAGCCCATGGCACGCTCCATCTCCGCAAGGCGTGGCCTGTCAAACATGCCAGTCTCTAGGTCAATGACCATCCCGCGCTGATCTCCGACGAAGGCGTCGCTGTCGTAGCGGCTGACAAAAGTCGGCAGCGCGTGTGTGACGTCATGCAGGACCTCACACTGCGCCATGGAGGGATGTGGTAGTGCAGTCACGCGCTGGACCAGGCGAGGGGTATCGAGGATGGAGTTGACGGTGCGTGGGTGACGTGGATGTGAGGCGGCCAATGCCTCGAGAGTACTTGGCATTGCCAGGTTCGTGAAGTAGGCGCGGACGCGGTGCGCGAAGGAACCAATTTGGGCAGCGTCGATGACGGCCTCGCAGCCAACGTAGCTGCTGCAAAGAGCGAAGTCGGCTCTACCATCGGGACGGCGATCGTGGCGCGCGGCCACGTTCTCCAGGACCCACGCAAGTGTGTGTGGCGGCTGGCGATCCTCAACAATGTTGAGGACGCGGAGCAAGTGCCAGAAGAGGGCCGTGCGGGGATCGCGGAGCGCCCTGCCACGCCCGGCTCTGGAGAAGCCTTGGCACTCCCAACCGGCAATGACGAGGTCAATGGGCCCAAGTCCGGTGACATGCTCGACGGTGATGTCGCGGATGTCCATGGGCCAGTCTGTCTGAGCGCGGCAGAATGCGTGCGCGAGAAGGAGGTCAGGGAACCGCTCGTGGCCCAACGCCATCTGCCAACGGGCCACCTGCTGGGCCTCAGGATCGGGATCGACGTAGACGTAGCGGCCTAGGGTTTTAAAGCTGGAAATGCGGTCAGTGAGCGGCTGCGGACGCTCCTCCCGTGCGTAGTCCTGGTAGGTGCGCCACCGCTGGCGCGCATCCTGCAGGGCTGTGGGAGAGACAGCGCGGGCCTGACGTCGGGCCGAGGCCACGCACAGCTGCTGCCACCTGTCGCGCTGGGCGCGGTCAGTCTGGTGCGGGGCCGCGTGGGCCAGTTGGTCGAGAACGGGACGCGGAGTCAAGTAGGGGTGCGGGTTGAAGTAGGTCCGCTGGCGTGCGCGCATGTCTGCAGAGGGGACTGTGCAGACGGTGCGCTCGGAGCTGTCGACCTCCTGCGGGGATCGAACTAGCCGGCGAGGGGCCAGGTGGACTCGCGGCCGGGGCTGCCCTCGTGGGACGGGCGCGTCCCGGGGCTGCCGGAGACTAGACATGAGCCTTGTGCGTGCGGCGGCCGTAAATGGGTGACGACTGGGCGGCCTGCTGTTGGTGCGGGCCACCTTGGGAGGAGGTGACCCGGAGGGACCGTCGCCAGCAATGTGGTTGCGAGGGACGCTGGCGCGCGGAGCTGTAGGGGCCAGCATCACGAAATGCGCCTCGGAAGAAGATTGAGCGTTGTCGCCAGCTGAGAGGTGCCGGAAGGGCGGAGTGCGGCGTCGGTCTCGAGTGTCGTCGTATGGCGGCGTGTCCCCGCGGGCCAGCGTGTCGTCGTAAGGAGGTGTGCGGTCCCTGTCGTCGTAGGGCGGCGTGACGGAGCGGGCGCGCGTCTCGCGGAGGGGAGTCACCCTTGCGTCTCGCAAAGGGGTGTAAGCGATCGGGAGCGGCTCGTCTCGCGGAGAGGAGTGGTCTCTCGAGCGGGTCCAATGGTCGGCCAAGTGCGATGTGCGTAGGTCAGATGGGCGCAGATAGACGGGGTCGTGCGGTGTGACTCGCGGACGCTGAGCCTGGGCGCTGGCTGCTGTATGGAGTGTGTGCCAGCGCTAGAGGAGGCCTCGGCAGCCCGGCTCGCCGCAAGCAAATGTGCGATGCGGCGACACTCGTAGCTCGTCGAGCAGTCGTGTGACACTGGACGGCTGGGTCCAGCGGTGTTGTTGCGAGCCCTGCTGGGCCAGTCGTGTGTCATGGGCTGGCTGGGTGCGCTGAAGGTGGGCGGACCAGTAGGTGCGCGCTGCCTGCGTGCCGTAGGCTTAGCTGGCGGGGGCTCCTCCGGTGGCGCCGTGTTGAGTACCTCAACGGATGCCTCTGGCAGTCGCTCCCACTGCGTCTCGTCCTCACTCTTGAGGGACTGGTCGTCGGATCTGCCAGGATAAGCTGCCTGCCGCATGGCCGCGTCTTCGGTTGCCGTGGTGCAAGGCCAGGTCTTGCCGGTCTGATGCGAGGCGTCGTGAGGGGGCGGCTGAGAGTCCATACTGTACTGAATGGCCACGCCAACAGGCACGTCGTGGCGAACGCGGACGTCAGTCCTCGCGGACGGTTTGCCTCGAGAGGCCGAGACCCCCTGATGAGCCGTAGGCGCTGCGACCGCACTCCAAGCAAGGGCGGGGGCAGCGATGGCTGTGCTGGCCGTGGCGAGGGCCTCAGTGGCATCATCTGCCATCTGCCGCATCATCGCGCTGTGGGCAGTGCAGATGCGGATCTGCTCCCTGGCCTGGGCTGCCAGGACATCCGCCTGCTGCTGCGGCGTGAGATGGAGCTCGGCACTAGGTAGGTCCGGCTCCTCGTCCTGTGACTCAAGCAGGTCCACCCCCACAGAGATCTCCTTGTCCTCGGGCCCGTCCTTATCGGTCTTGACCACTGGCCGGCCATCGTCCAGCCCCATGAAGCCATAAAGAGCGGACACTGCGGGGCGGCAATCGACAATGTCAAGGGGCAAGGATGCGGTGCGCGTCCCCCCTGTCCTCCAGTCGAGACGATAGAAGACGCGCTCTGCCCAGTTGTTGACCGCGGCGCCAATGGGAAAGAGCACGTCCTGCCCTAGGAGCACATCAAAGGACTCGGAAGGAGTGACGAGTGCGTGCCGATGGATGGTTGTCTCGTCTGCCGTGCCTGGGCGCAGAGTGAACAGTAGCGCCAACCTCGTGCGGCCGGCGACGGTCTCGGGCGTGCCGGCGGCGGTGTTAATGCGCGTCGGAGAGTCCTCCAAGTCAGCGGAAGAGAGTCCCAGCTGACAGAAGTAGCGGAGGCTGATGAGAACCGGCTGCGCGCCTGTGTCAAACATGATGCGCTGCGGCGCCTGGGTGTTGACGAGCATGATCCCCTGCAAATTATCCAAAAACGCGGCGTTAGGAGTACTGATCATCCTGCGCTCATGCGCAGGGCGCGCGGGCGTGGATCGCACCGCGGCGGCGGCATCGACCGTCGGCCTCCTAGCGGCGGTGCGCAGCATGGCTCTGCGTGACTGGAGCATCAGCTGAGCGGCCTGCCTCGTTGCCTCCATAGAGACGCCGAGCTCTGCGAAGGAGATCGCCGGCATGCGGTGCAATGCTAGAGAGATGATCTCGGCGCTGAGCTGCACCGTCGTCATAGGTGAAGCGAGCGCATGTGGCGTCGGCTCTACTGAGGTCGTGGAGGGCTCTAGGATGCGAAAGGAACGGGGCGGCCGCGGTGCTTCCTCCGTCCGGCGTCCCTGGTCTGGCCCGACGCGCTTCTGCGGAACAACGGGCCGACTGGCCGGTGCGGCGAGCGTGTGCTCGCGGCTCGCGCGCCCGACTGTGGAGCGGTTGCCGAGTGGCTGCGCGCGTGCGCAGCAGGCCA
>WELA01007774.1:771832-794431 GCA_009602735.1 Mesotaenium endlicherianum
CCCCCCGGCAGCCTGCGTTGGGCTGCTGTCGGGGTTTTGTGCGCAGCCAGGGTTTAGGCCCTGGCTGTGCGCAGCCGTGCGCGGACCGTCGGCACTGCGATCAGTCATCCGGCCGCGTGGCGCAGTCGGGATAGCCCCTCCCTGACTGAGGGTGGCTGGTCCGACCGCCAGATCTGTGCTGGCCGGGCCGGGCCATGCGCGCGCGCCAAGTGGCGGCACGTGCGCGGCAGGGGCTGAGCCCTGGATGTGCGCAGCTGCGGGTGTGCTGTCGACGCTTTTGCCGGCGATCCGGCCGCACAGCGCAGTCAGGACCCCCCCCTGCTGACCGAGGGTGGCGGCCGCTGCGGCCATTGCTGCGCTGGCCGTGCAGGCCTGTGCGCATGCGCCAATTGGCAGCGCGTGGGTGCAGCTGCTGTGCGCAGCTGCAGCTGCCGCTGTGACGACATCGTGGCGTCGCCGGGTGTGCCGTGGAGCTGGCAGCGCAGTGCGCTGAGCGCGCGTGTGAGCCAGCGTGCGTGCGTGCATGCTGCTGTCGGCAGAGGCGGCCCCGCCTCCCGTGCACGTGCCACGTGGCGGTCTCTGCTGAAGCCTGCTGTCTGCAGCAGCCAGCGGGGACCGGCTGTCCCTGCCTGTGCGCAGAGCTGCGCACGAGCGTGCCGCACGGACGGAGTGGGAGGCTGCGGCCGGACCCGCTGTAGCCGTGCATGCCGCCAGGTGCCCCCGTCCCTGCCTGCCAGCTGTCGCTACGCGGGCCGACGGGATGCCTGCTGGTGCCAGCAGGGAAGCGCAAGCCAGGATCTCTCTCGAGGCCTCGGCTGGCGCGCGGGCTAGCCCGCGTGCGCGCGAGTTTGCGCCAAGAGATGGCGCATCCGCGCAGTCGTGCAGCGTGCCATCCGGCAGTCTGTCGAGGCTCCGGCTGTCGCAGCTGACAGTTGTCAGAGCAGTGCGCACAGGGCTAGCAGAGCTGCCTGTGCGGACGCCTGCAGCTCTGGCAGCGGGCACTACGTCGTAACGCGGACGTGCGCGGGGCTGCGGTGCTGTCGCTGAACCTGATGGGTGTGCTGAAGCTGTGCGTGCGCCAGCTGTTAGTGCCGTGGCGTAGGACGGTGGAGCGGACGCGAGGAGTGCTCCGCACGCGTCATAGTTATCGACGTCGACAAGGCCACGGAGTCTAGCGATCTCCGCGTTGGCCTCCACGAGGGCGTCACTGACGTCGTCGAAGCTGCAGTAATCCGCTCCAGGCATCAATGCGGCGTCCATCGTGGCCGTAGTTGCTGTCATTGCGGGGCGGCCACCCGTACGAAGGTTGAGTGCGCCTCGCTGTCCTGCTGAAGGCGTAGGGTCGTCGCGAGCGCGTCCGTTCTCGACGTCGCGCTTCTTTTGCAGACAGACGATCTGCAGGTGGCCGGCCTTGCCACAATAGGTGCAGTCGCCGGGCTTGCCAATCTGCGCGAGAGTGCAGTTCTGGCGTGAGTGGCCCATCTTCCCGCAGGACCAGCAGAGATCGCTTGTGGTGGCAGCCATGGAAATGCGGCCACGCGTAGCTCCGCGCTGCTGCGTCTGCTGGGGCAGCTGAGAGCGCTGAGCCTGCTGCTGCTGCGACTGGGGCGGGCGGGCAGGCGTCGTGCGCGTCGTAGAAGATGGCAGCACTGAGGCCTCCTGGCGCACGCCCGTGGATGCTAAGCCCACACGATCGCTAATGTTGCTTCGTGCGGCGGCCAAGCTCTGCTTCTCAACGGAGAGGTAGGCCTGCTCTAGAGAATACTCTGAACCGTGGCGGTCGATGAGGGGGACTACGGCCCTCTCCCTCAAACGCGGCTCGACGGCACGCAAGAAGATCTCCGCGGCCTCCCGGTCAGTGACAGTGCCGACATCGCGGCGGAGGTGCACCAAGCGGCGGTACATCATGCGGATAGTCTCGTTCTTGCGTCGGAAGAAATGGTGCAGCTCGTACACCTTCTCTTCAAATGCAGCCTGGAACTCTGTCTTCAGGATGTTCCAGAAGGCTTGCATTGGATCAGCTAGCAGGGTCGCCACTGGTGGGTCACCCACAAGCTCAATGCGGGTCCAGAGTTCGGCCTCCTTCTCACGGAAGGTGTCGCGGGCCTTGTGCAAGAGGTAGCGCATAAGCGTGTCGAAGACGTCGCGCTTAGTCAGCGTGGGTGTCTTGAGCTTTGCAGCCGCAAAGTCAGCCTGAAACTCCGAGATGGTATCTTCTAGATCACAGGTNCTAGATCACAGGTACCTGGCCTACCGCTGAAGCGGTAGGCAGACCTGTCAGTCCTGACCTCGTGGTCACCTGCCATGGGATACCAAAAATCGTAGTGAGCCCACTGGGGAGGTGGCTCAGCAGCAACTGCTGTGTGCTGGAGAGCAGGTTGCTCTTCTTTGGCGGGTTCAGTGATAGTGCTAAGATCTGAGTCTGAGTCTTCTCCACTAACCCCTTCGTAGTATGGCTGATAAGAAAGCCCACTACGGGTAGGCATAAGCTGAAGGTTCTAATTGCTTGCAAGCAAAGAGAGATCTTTTAGAAGTAAGGGAAGTGTATTCTCCAGAGTGAGCCCCTCAAGACTGTAATCTGGTAGGAAAACAACTAATGAAGTATGGCCCAAAAGATCACTGGAAGCACATCATGATCTTCAGAGTAGTCCTATGGCAAGGGCTTAAGCTGTGACTTTGCTCACCACTTGTGAAGTTCTTCAAGTGACTGGAAGCCTGGAGGGCTTGCTCTTCACAAGAGAGTAACTCAGTGGTCCTGAAAACACAAGAGATAAAAGTGTAAGCTTTACTGATAATCTCTGTTACTTACACCTGGCATAATGGACTTCTAAAAGATGTCTCTTCTAGGGACATCTCTAGTAATTATACTCCTGGAAATCCGGCGGGGTGTGCGGCGGATCCAATGCATGTAGTCATTCTAGGAGGCTCTCCTATGTCCACTAATGTGTACAAGGCATGTACTAGCACTCCTATAGGCTAAGCATAACTCAAACCAATCAAAGCACGGTGCGTAGGATATGCTACATGTCCCTCATTGGCCGAGCTTACCTTGGATGATTCTACCTAGATAGCGCCTCAAAAGTGGATCTGAAAATTGAGGAAGCTTCCTCTAGGAGTAGGTGATGCAGTCACCAAGTTATAGCCTCAATGATGCACATATACTATGGAAATGCAAAGGTTATGTTGGCTAAGGGGCTCGCGGATTTGTGCGCACAAGCTAAAGGTTTTAGGGGGTCACAAATAGGCAAGAATGTGTCCCTTGTGCACATTGAAACACAAATTGCTCTTTGGTGAGGATTCGCTAGGGGCCGATAGGTGACGCGGACTAGATCGCTCATATCTCGCGCGATACTTGACCAAATGACGCGAACCCGGTGCCATTCGGAAGTTGACTCGACGCGCTACACTTTAGTGACTTGGAAATTGAGAAAAGGTCAACGTATGGATGCGTAAAGTCTATGCAAAGTCGGCCTTCCTAGGTTGATGGTTCATACATGTGGAGCTCGGTTTCGTGCAGCAACCTCGACTCAATAAATCATGACATGCATATTTAAGGAACTGTTATGATCACAAAATTGCACAACAATATTGTACTATGTAATTACATGATGCTTATTGCATTTCATTGGTTAATTTATTGTATTGCAAGCAAACTGATTGAAGTGGAGTATCCACACATTACATGGACCGCCTGCACTGCTCACGGTGTGGATCTTGTCTTGGAAGACATGGCCAAGGAAGCGTGGATCAAGGACCTGGTGGACAGAGGGAAGCAAGTGGTTGTCCACATCCGCAATCACCACAAGCTTCTCGCCTTCTTTTGGAAGGAGTCATCTCTGGAGTTGAAGATGTGGTGTCAGACCCGCTTTTTGACAAGCATCATTATGCTTGGTCGCCTTTTTGAGGTAGTGTTGGAGCCTATGACCTGGGAGCTCTTACGTGCGTGTATTTCAGTAAGGGTGGGGAGCTGTTTCTAGTGCTCTTGTGGCTGTTGTCATGATCTTTGTTTTTTTTGTACTTTGGCTATACAGGGGCTGTCATATGGTCTGCTTTATTTGCTTATGTAGTTATTGTCTGGTTTTGAAGAGTCTTCATTTATCCTCTTCTTGCTGCTGTTTGTGTCTCTCTACTGGCTACTTTGTAGCTTTTTTTTTTGCTTTTGTGGATGTTGGCATGGGGCTGGTTTGCCTGCTTCTGTAGGTGATGTCTTATTTTTCAACCCTCACTGTGCCCTTGTGGCTGCTCTTTAAGGCTCTCTGGTGGCTTCTTTCTCCCTTTTGTTTTTTCAACATTTATGAGTGTTTGCATGGGGCTGCTTTGCTTGCCTTTTTAGGTGCTGTCTTCTTTTTCTATACTCTTCATTTGTGCTTTTTTGCCTGCGGTAGTGCCTCTCTGCAGCCTGCTTTCTTCCTCTGATTTTGTTGGCATGTATGGGGGCTGGTTTGCCTGCCTTTATAGGTGCTCTTTTTTTTCGAGTACTCTTTAACTGTGCTCTTCTGACTGCTGTATGTGCCTCTCTGCTGCCAGCTGTCGTGCATCTTTTTTTCTAGCATTTGTAAGTGTTGGCATGGGGCTCATTTGCTGTTTTCTTAGGTGCTATTTTCCTTTTTAATACCTTCTATTAGTGCTATCTGGCTACTGTTTAAGCCTCTCTAGTGACTGCTTTCTTGCATGTATTTGTTTGGCATTTATGGGTGCTGGCCTTGGGCTGCTTTGCCTGCTAGCTGCTTTGTTGCTAGGTTATTTTTTGGCATTTATGGGTGCTGGCATGGGGCTGGTCTGCGTGCTTCTGTAGGTTTTGTCTTTTGTTTTAGACTCCGTATTTGTGCTCTTCTAGCTGCTGTAGTGCCTCTCTGCTGGCTGCTTTCTTACTTTGGTTTTTTTGGCATGTATGGGTGTTGGCGTGGGGCTAGTTCGCCTGCGTCTGTAGGTGCTGTCTTCTTCTTAAGACTCTTTATTTGTCCTCTTCTCGCTGATGTTTGTGCCCCTCTGCTGGCTGCTTTGTTGCTTTATTTTTTGGCATTTATGGACGATGGCAGGGGGATGGTTGCCTGTTTCTGTAGGTGCATTCATCTTTGTTAAGAGTCTTTATTTGTGCTCTCCTGGCTGCTATATATGCCACTGCTGCCTGCTCTCCTGTGCTATTATCATTTGTGACTGCTGACTATATAAATATTTATTTGTGCTTGATATACTCCTTGCAAGTGAAGCAGTCTTTGCAGGTGATGTTGCTTTGAGATTCTTGGAAAGAACATGTGAGGGGGCTCAGTTCAGCACAAAAGAAGGAATGCCAGGCTGCAATGGTAGTTGTTGGTGATGAAGATTTATGGGACAAGGTGGAGGTGCTGATGAAGGTGACCGAGAGGCTGGTGAAGCTTCTCCGAGGAGTTGATGGGAGCCAAGCTGCCATGGGTCTTGTGTACAACGCTATGGCGGAGTTACAAGACTTCATCAAGGCGTTGGATGAGGACTTGGATGAGGAGCAGCTTGATAGGTTGGTGGAGATTGTCAAGGTCAAATGGGATTTTTCCCACTCACCTTTGCATGCTGCTGGGTACATGCTCCACCCTCTCTTTCAAAATCATGAGCAGCATACTAATGAGGAGGTTATGCAGGGGTGGTGCTCTAGCCTTGCCAAGGTTGCTCATGATGTGGAGGAGCAAGATATTATTAGAGAGCAGTATGAGCAGTACAAGGGGAGGGTGGGTTTCAATTTTAACAACCCTAAGGCAGACAAGGAAGCAGAGTCCAAGTCTGGGGCTTTTTGGTGGAAAGTCATGGGTCCAGCACTCCTCAATTGCAAAGCTTTGCAATTAAAGTTCTTGGTCTGGTGTCTTCTGCTTATTCTTGTGAGAAGAATTGGTCTAAGTATTATTTCATTCACAACAAAAAAAGAAATTGTCTTAAGCAGGCTCGAGCTGAGAAATTGGTGAAGGTTCACTCACACCTCAGGCTCATTGAGGGAATGGAAAGGGGAGGGGTTAAAAGAGGCCCTGGCAGGCACATTGCACCAGTCTTTGAAGAAGAACCTGAAGTTGATGTGGTTTTTGAGGATGAGGGTATGTAGGCTATACCTTGTAGGTGGGAGTCGGGCTGAAGCCTGAAAGTAGGATTTCCCTTCTTTGTAGATAGCTGCTCTAGTTTGTCACTTTTTGGACCTTGTATTATCATCCATGTCACAGTGGCTGCAACTAGTATGCTCTCAGATTTTAGTACATATTTTCTTTAGCATACAGTGTACATGATGCTTTCCATTGCTCCTATGTTGGCTTTCATATTGTGTGTTGTATCCATGCAAAATTGTATAATGTTCACAACTCCATTGTCCTATTAAGTGCATTACAACATTTTGTTACCGCTTTAAGATTGGTGTATGCATATCTTGTGCTTTGCGATGGCACAACTTACAAATTGTTCACTGAAATTATTGTGGTTGTGCTTTTAAGATGAGCCTAAAATTGAAGGCGTTGAGCTGTCTTGTCTGTTCTACTGTTGCATGCTTCATTTGTCAAAACATTGAGCACACTTCATATTTGCTGCAACCTGCAACTGGCACATCTTTCAAATTTTCAATCTGAGCTGTGAACTATAAAATACTTAGGGGCTAGAGAAGCCCTATTGGAACATGAAAATGCACTTATAATTTGCCAAGCAATTTGAAGATCACAGGAAGCTTGTACTACTTAATTTTGTAAAACACAACAATAAAGTGAAATAACTACGTTGCATGCCAAGCATAAGACAATAAAGCATGAAGCAATTTGTAGTGCACTCTATGGCCCATCATATATGTAATATTAATCATGAGTCGGAACTGTAGTTCGAGAGTTGAGCAATGAGCAACTCCCAGAAGGAAAATTTTAATATGTCTTCAGGAGGCTGCAGGTGCTTAATCCTTTGTAAGTTATTTGGCTAAAGAATGTATGCTTTTATTAGCTTGCAAGGAAAGGATTCTGCTACAGCCTGCCTGCATGGCAGTTTAGTCAATAGTGCAATTGGAAATTTGGATATAAGTTAGTTCATAGCTTGCAAATCGCCGCTTAATAAATGAAGCAGAATGTGTGTATAATTTATTTAATATAGGTTCGGGAGTGGCCGAGGGCCATGTGCACGAAATGTAGTGAGCGGTACGGGCACAAGAGGTTGTCGATGGTTGTTTCAGTTTTCAAATATATGTCTATCCGTCCTCACCGGTCCAGTTGGCGAACCTGTACGTGCGCGACTAAATATTGAAGCGATACTTTTTCACAAGGTTTTAGAACAAATAAAACGGAGCGAAGCAATTGGGCTCTATCTACTTAATCTATTTAGTGGCCTATTATACGTATTTTGCTAATACGGTGTAAAACGCGGCGTTATACATCGCCAAATCTCCAATACGTGAGTATTCCATAACTAAGCCTGTCACCTTCCCATGTCAGCTAAAATGACAGTTAGGGAGATGTCCCCGCTTCTCGAAGGTAAAAGCGATTCAACACCCCTTAGGCATTGGTCAAATGGTCCTTGAATTCCCAGGTGTCCCAGAGGCATCGTAACCCTTCTAGCGGACCAGATATTTCATGACATATTTAGATGATTAACGGACCAAACAAACGTCTAAAATCTCATCAACCTCATATTCCTCAGGGTCACCAGCCCGGAAGGCAGGGATCGGTCTCGGTTGAACAGGTAACCGACCTGCGAACAGTGTGTCCCCTTTGATGTATGGCTCGAGGAAGGAGATATGTAAGACTGGGTGACCCTTGTATTCCGCTGACATGTTCAGTTTGTAAGCATTCTGACCGACTCGGCGTACCACCAAATAGGGACTGACCAAAACTGGACGAAGCTTTTTCTTGACCACACCAGGCAGGTACAGGTGTTGACAATGCAGTTTGACCAAATCGCCTTTAGAAAATGTCACCTCTCGACGGTGTTGATTAGTATATTTTTGTTGATTTTGTTGGGCTTTGTGCAAGTTATGTTGGACTTTCGACAGGGTGTCAACAAAATCCTAGGTCAACTGAAGGGAGATCGGGTTGTCAATCCCCTCCAGGTGAGTTAAAGATTCCCCCAGCACATCTTATGGAGACTTGGGAACTCTACCCAGACAAAGTTCAAAAGGAGTCTTTTCCGTTGAAGCATGCACCGCGCTGTTGACGCAAATTGAATTTGAGGCAACAACTCATCCCAATCATCTTATTTTTTGTTTATATATGCTCTCATAACTTTTTGCAGAACCCGGTCAGTACTCTCAGTCTGCCCATCAGTCTGAGAGTGGTTTGCTGTGCTGAGCAGCTGTTTGAGTCCCACTAACCCCATTAAAGCTCTCCAGAAATTAGAGGTGAATTTTGAGTCTCTGTCCGAGATGATATTGGAGGGTAGCTCATGTTGGCATACTACATGGTTGTAGAACTGTCTTGCAGTTTTAAGTGCAATCACCTTGACAGTGGTGGGGATGAAAATGACCAATTTTGTCAATTCATGCACAACTACCAAAATACAATCATGGCCATTGGCAATTCTGAATAATGTTACCACCCAGTCCATGGATACTATTTCCCATCATCTAGCTGGGATGGGTAGTGGTTGCAATAGCCCTTTGGGTGGTGTGTGTCTCGACTTGTTTTTCTGACATTGATCACGGGACTTAACATATTTCAAGACCTCCCGAGGCAATCCTTCCCAGTGATAATGTTTTGCCAATTTGCCAACGGTTTTGACCTGCCCCAAATGCCCACGCAGTAAATTGTCATGTGCTTGACTCAATAAGAGGGACATTATTTCCAAGTTATTAGGAATTACCAGCTTCAGCCTGCCTGAAGTGGTTTCAGTCATCCAGATCCCTCCCTTAAGCCTATTCTCAAGTGTATAAACACGACACACACCATCAGTGGGGTTGGGCTCAAATGTTGGGTCCAAAAGGTATAATTTCCTAAGCTATTGAAGGAAGGACTCTTTGACTTTTGATGAAGTAAGCAAACATAGAACTTTATCCACAGCATGCTAACTAAAGTTCCTTTCTTGCAAGTCAGGTCTTCTAGAGAGTGCATCAGCAAAATTTAACTTCCCTGGTTTGTAGTTAATCTGGACTTGGAACTGCTCCAGCATCTGGCTCCAGCGGTTCTTCCTCCTCAACAACTTGAGCTTCTTCTGAAAGTGAGTCAGAGCTAGATGATTTGTAATCACCTTAAAAGCTTTATCATGTAAGTATGCTCCCCACTATTTGAGAACGTAAATGATAGCCAGCAGCTCTTTATCATCCACATAATAATTAATCTCTGCTGGATTGAATTTCATAGACTCATACAGCACAGGGTGTCACTCCTGCTTTACCTTACCATCCTTTGTGGTTTTGTCAGCAGGCTGCAACAAAATAGCACCCATGGCAAAGTGAGAAGCATCAATAACCTCCTGCACAAGTTTGCTGGGGCCATATACAGCTAAGACTGGTGCAGATCAGAGGGCATCTTTAAGGGTCTAGAAGGCAGCTTGCTGCTCTTTCCCCCACACGTACCCTATGTTCTTCTTAGTAAGGTCAGTCAATTTATTGGCCTTTGTAGAATAATTCTCAATGAATCTCCCATAGTAGTTAGCCAACCCGAGGAAGCATCTAATTTCCAAGACAGACTGTGGCACTGGCCAGTCCCTTATGGTCTGGAGTTTCTTAGGATCCACACTGATGCCTTCCTTACAGACAACGTGGCCGAAGAATTCAAAACTCTCCTTAAAAAAATCACACTTGCTCATTTTAGCATATAGCCGACTCTTTCTTAGAGTATCCAGCACTGTCCTCAAGTGCTTAGCAAACTCAGCTTCAATCTTAGAGAAAATTAGAACATCATCCGGAAAGACTTGCACAAACTTATCCAAGTAAGGTCTGAAAATGTCATTCATAGCACCCATGAAGGTGGCAGGAGCATTAGTCAGTCCAAATTGCATCACATTGAACTCATAGTGTCCATATCGTGTGCGGAAGGCAGTCTTGTGTTCGTCTTCCTCAACAATTCTGAATTGATGATAACCACTCTTGAGATCTATCTTACTGAATACTTTAGCACCAGACAGGGTATCAAGCAAGTCCTCGATCCTGGGTAAAGCATACTTGTTCTTTACTGTAATTCGGTAAAGAGCTCTGTAATCCACACACATTCGCATACTGCCATTCTTCTTCCTTACAAATAAGATGGGTACTCCATAAGGTGATTGACTGGGAAAAATATACCCATTTTCTTCCAATTTTGCAATATGTGTTTCCAACTCTTTACTCTCCACATAGGACAAGCCATATGTGCGTTGCCATGGTGGCTGACTCCCAAATTATAATTCAATCTTATGATCTACTTCCCTCTTTGGGGGCAATCTTGGAGGCATGTTAAAAACATCAGGATACTGAGCAACAATTCTTGCAACAGTAGGGTGCTCCGGAGGACTCATCTTTTTCTGAACCACTTCTTCAGGTAGAGGAGGTCCCTCTCTTAGCAGCAGACAGAGCATTCTGTGTTCCTTCTGGTTCCAACTTTCGATGAACTCCATTGCATTCAGCAATGTGCATCCTCCTAAAAACCTCTTCTTTTCCTTCATTTGCCATCCATACAGGACAAGAGGAAGAGCACTGGTGGGTGCCAAGTTAGTGTGCCCATCACTGGCATTTCTCACTTCAACTGTACCTCTGCTCCAACACACTTCAGCTTGAAGTCTATTAAGCCAGGACCTTCCTAGCACAAGCTCATAAAAGCCAATGTTGAGTACCTCATATGTAAGCGTTTCAATTAGAATTGAAATGCCATAACCTAACTGGACCTCAATGGACTTGGTTATAACTCCTCCCGGGAACTTGAGGCATCTCCAATAGAATTTTCCCTATTCTCTTGGGTGACAGTAGGCAACCTGAGCCAGGTAACTAAGTCCTCATTGGTAAAAGTATGTGACGCCCCTCCGTCAACAAACGCCCTCACCTTCCTACCTACAATCATGCAATGTAGTAGGATGGGGAGGACTGACTTTTCCTGACTTTCGCATTGTTCTCTTGACTTAGCAAAGAAGTGTTGGACATCAGGTGGAACAAGACCATTCAGAGTGTGCACTTCTTGAGCATCTATATTGCTGATGGTCTCCTTTATCTGTTTTTCAGGCATGCATAGTGAATTCAGTTCAACAAGACCCATAATACCTGCTACAAGGGTAGCTAGTGAGGACTCACTATCTCTAGCATCCTCACGGTCAGTAGACTGGATTACTGACTATTGCTGTCTTTTAAAGATTGATCCTTTCTTTCAACGTTTGGGAGGTGCTTGCTAGGACACTACTCTCTGTAGTGGCCCAACTGCTGGCATGGTAGCAAATAGAAATTGCTAAGGCTGGTCTCGGCTTAGTCCTACCACCACGTCCTCCATAACCACCTCGAGAGTACCCACCTCTCCCTCTAGACTACATAGCATTATACTCACACTCATACTCATCACTCTGATCGTCCTCAGCCTGATCTCCTCCAATTGCATTGTAGGATCCATGAGGCTTTTTGACAATCTTAGACACCAAGGCATTACTCTGGCGCTTGTGATGGAATTGCTGCTGATCCCAGGCATCAGCGTCCTGGATCAAGTCAGCCAGTTTCTCATATTTCTTTTCAGCAAAATGACTTGAGACCTCGGATTTCAAGCCATACAATTGAAGTATGCTATCTTATACCGTTCTGGCAATTTTGGCTGCTTCATCATGTTCTCCTAGAACTTCTGAGCAAACTTAGCAACTGAAGAGGTCTGCTTCAGCGTCAAGGAGATCATTGCATAGATAGCTTTCTTGTGCTGATTGATAACATCAAACTTCTCATGCAGCTTCTCGACAAACTCTACCCAAGTAGGGTCACCGAGTTGTTGAGCCTTACGCTGTCCTTTCCAATACAGCCACGAGTATGCTGCACTGCCTTTTAGTAAATCACCAGTGTGTCTGACTTTCCCGTAGTCTTGCAGTACTCGGTAGTTCTCCAGCCACTGCTCAACATCAGCAAGAAACTTGATCAGATAATACTTTTTGTTTCCCTTGGGGTCGTAATTCTGAGAAGGCTTTGGCTTAGGCTTACTAGGCCCTCTGCCACCACCACCAATGGTTTAAGAACCCAGTTGGTCTCTGTCACGCAACAATGCCAACATGATCCTCTTGTCCTCCTGTTGAGACTAATACATGCTCGCCATTTGCGATTGCATTTGCATGAATGAAGCTCCTATATCTACATTCTGAGGTGGTAGCGCAGCAAACGCAGGAGCAGCGACATTAGCTTGATTAGTTGCAGCTTCCGCATTCCCGATTTCTGGCGCTCCGGCTATGCTCGTTGCACTCAGTTATCTGCAAATCCAAAGGATAGGTTTATCAATAGGCACAGCAGGAGGTTGGTTTTGGAGATTGGCCCTCTCTACCATCTGATTCTCCACCGTCCTTTCATTAAGAGCCCTCCTGTTTATTGTCTCCTCTACCGCTTTGGCTAAATGCTCATCCTTAGAAAGCTGAGTGAAACTGCAGCAAGGGTTGCTGCCTCCTCTGCAACCTCTCTAGCTCTTGCATCGTGCAACGTTTCTAAGTAGGTATGGGGTCCAAAGACGCGACTTTTGTCTTGTCCTCCCCTGTGTTATCATTGTCCACACCCTCTATTTCCCAAGAGTTGCTGGCTCGAGACCTAGTCCATACCATACAAGACTACTGTGATAATTTGCTCCGATACCACTAAAATGAATCGACTTACCAATAGGCGATTAACAATCAATTAAAGATCTTCATATCAGCAAGCAATCTATATGGTATTTTATGTTGACTAATTTAATAGCGCAAGACAATACACTAGCAGTTCACAACACTCACAAGTCAGATGCAAGTAAACGAGCATCAATCATGCAATCAGTAATGTACATAAGCAAGGTTAGAAGACAATTCGCATCAATGGCTTCTTGCTCTGGATTCAGATATCTCACAATAAACTATACAAGAGAGTTCGCCTCGTTTCCAAATACCGAACTCGAGCATATGTACATGAAATGAGTAGACTGTTCAACGACAAGTGCGATGGCTTCGCCTACCCGGGAGGTAACCACGTCGATAGGAACTCGACTAACCAAATAAAAAGCCATCTCCCATCATCTCAAATCACCATCCACCTTAAGGGTGTCATCTGGCCACCCATCTAGCACACCACACTTAGATGCACAAGTAGGCAGTTCGCTGCTACCGAGCAGGTGAATGTGAAAGAATGTATCAACAAGCTGACCTAAGTCAACTGGCTGACCTAATTGACTTCAACGTGCTGCTCTCGGCTGAGTCATTTAACTAAGTATACAAAATAGAGCAGACCTAATATTAACTAAAGATCAGCAAATTAAACTAAATTAACTATTATGTCTATCCAATCTACTAATTCATTACAGAAGTACAAGAGATTTGGCCTCGTTTCTGAATGCCAAACTCAAAAGCATGTCTAACCAATATACATGGAATGAGTTTACTGTTCAACGGCAAGTGCGATGGCACCGCCTACCCGGGAGTTAACCACGTTGGTAGGAACTCGGCTAAACAAATTCACAGCCATCTCCCATTATCCCAAATCGCTATCCACCTTAAGGGTGTCATCTGGCCACCCATCTAGCACACCACACTTAGATGCATAATTAGGCAGTTTGCTGCTACCGAGCAGTTGAATGTGAAAGAATGTGTCAGCAAGCTGACCTAAGTCAACAAGCTGACCTAATTGACTTCAGCGTGCTGCTCCCAACTGAGTCATTAAACTAAGTCTATAAAATAGAGCAGACTTTATATTAACAAAAGATCAGCAAAATGAACTTATTTAACTATTATCTTTAAATAAATATTATAAGTACCCAATCTATTAATTCGTTACAGCAGTACAAGAGATTTGGCCTCGTTTCTGAATGCCGAACTCAAAAGCATGTCTGACCTATGTACATGGAATGAGTTTACTGTCCAACGGCATGTGCGATGGCACCGCCTACCCAGGAGTTAACCATGTCGGTAGGACCTCGGCTAACCAAATCCACAGCCATCTCCCATTATCCCGAATCGTCATCCACCCAAGGGTGTCCTTAGGCCAGTCATCTAGCATATGACACTTAGATGCATATCTAGGGAGTTCAGTGCAATTGAGTACGTGTAATGAATGAGTATATTGGTAGATATAATATTCATTTAAATCTAATAGTTAAATAAGTTCAGTCTGTTGAACTTTAGTTAATATTGAGTCTGCTGGACTTTATTAAATAAGTTTAATGACTTAGCCGGGGGCAGCAGGCTGAAGTCAACTCAGGTCAGCTTGTTGACACATTCTTTGACAGCCAGCTGACTTCCGTACTCGGTAGCAGCGAACTGCCTAGATCTGCATCTAAGTGTGGTGTGCTAGATGAATGGCCAGATGACATCCTTAGGATGAATGGCGATTCGGGATGATGGGAGATGGCGGTGGATTTGGTTAACCGAGGTCCTACCAACGTGGTTAACTCCCGGGTAGGCGGTGCCATCGCACTGGCCGTTCAACAGTAAACTCATTCCATGTACATATGCTAGGCATTGCTCTCGAGTTCGGCATTTGGAAACGAGGCCAACTCTCTTGTACAGCTTACTGAGAGAGATCTGAATCCAAGGCCAGAAGCCATTGATATGCACTGTCTCCTAGCCTTGCTTATGTGTGAGTTTACTGATTGCATTATTGATTTTGGTTTACTTCCATTTGACTTACGAGTAGTGTCCACTGCTAGTGTGTTGTCTTTTGCTGTTTAATCAATCAACAGAAAATACCGTAAAGATTACTTGCTGATATAAAGATCTTTATTATTTATTAATCGCGTTTTTAGTAAGTCGATTCATTTCAGTGGTATCGGAGCAGTTATCAAAATCTTCTTTGTATACTAAGGACAAGGTCCCAAACTAGCAACTCTCAAGACATGGAGAATCAGGATAACAAGAATGCCAAAAATCAGGCTGAAAGCCATGTAGCGGGAACCCGTACCTATTCTGAAGCAGTGGCAGCTAGAGAGGCTGCAGATGAGGCAGCTGCTATTGCCGCAGTTGCAGCACAGCAGGCTGAGGAGGAGAGAGCCAGATTAGAAGTTAAACGATTAGCAAAGGCTGCTGAAGATACAGAAAGGCGGGAAGGACAGCCAGCGGACGACCGCACTGTCGAAGAACTTATTCCATCAAGGGCCAATATTATGAACCCGCCTCCTGCTGTACAACTCAACGTGCCCCTAGGTCAAATTCTTGACTGGCTGAATGCGGCAGGAATTGCTGCTGCAGGAGCGAGAGGGACCGTTGAGGACACTACTCAGCGAGCTGATGCCGCTGCTACTGTTACATTTGCTAGACTCCCACCTCAGAACGTGGATCTGGGAGCATTGTTCGTGCAAATGCAATCGCAAATGGCGAGCATGTATCAGTCCCAACAGGAGGACAAAAAAATCATAATGTCTCTACTGCGAGACCGAGACCAACTTGGTTCTCAAAGCACGGGTGGTGGTGGCAAAGGGCCTAGTAAGCCCAAGCCAAAACCTCCCCAGGATTATGATCCTGAGGGTAACAAAAAGTATTACCTGATCAAGTTTCTCGCTGATGTGGAGCAGTGGCTGGAGAACTACCCAGAACTGCAAGATCACGAGAAGGTCAGGCACACCGGTGCTCTACTAAAAGGCAGTGCAGCAGACTGGCGGCTGTATTGGAAAGGAGAGCATAAGGCTCAACAACTCCGTGACCCTACTTGGGTAGAGTTTGTCGAGAAATTGCATGAGAAGTTTGATGTGATCAGTCAAAAGGAGAAAGCTATCTATACAATGAAGCAGACCACTTCAATTGCTGACTTTGCTCAAAAGTTCCAGGAGAACATTAGAAGTTAAACGATTAGCAAAGGCTGCTGAAGATACAGAAAGGCGGGAAGGACAGCCAGCGGACGACCGCACTGTCGAAGAACTTATTCCATCAAGGGCCAATATTATGAACCCGCCTCCTGCTGTACAACTCAACGTGCCCCTAGGTCAAATTCTTGACTGGCTGAATGCGGCAGGAATTGCTGCTGCAGGAGCGAGAGGGACCGTTGAGGACACTACTCAGCGAGCTGATGCCGCTGCTACTGTTACATTTGCTAGACTCCCACCTCAGAACGTGGATCTGGGAGCATTGTTCGTGCAAATGCAATCGCAAATGGCGAGCATGTATCAGTCCCAACAGGAGGACAAAAAAATCATAATGTCTCTACTGCGAGACCGAGACCAACTTGGTTCTCAAAGCACGGGTGGTGGTGGCAAAGGGCCTAGTAAGCCCAAGCCAAAACCTCCCCAGGATTATGATCCTGAGGGTAACAAAAAGTATTACCTGATCAAGTTTCTCGCTGATGTGGAGCAGTGGCTGGAGAACTACCCAGAACTGCAAGATCACGAGAAGGTCAGGCACACCGGTGCTCTACTAAAAGGCAGTGCAGCAGACTGGCGGCTGTATTGGAAAGGAGAGCATAAGGCTCAACAACTCCGTGACCCTACTTGGGTAGAGTTTGTCGAGAAATTGCATGAGAAGTTTGATGTGATCAGTCAAAAGGAGAAAGCTATCTATACAATGAAGCAGACCACTTCAATTGCTGACTTTGCTCAAAAGTTCCAGGAGAACATGATGAAGCAGCCAGACTTGCCAGAGCGGTATAGGATAGCATACTTTAGGTAGGGCTTGAAATCCGAAGTCTCTGGTCATTTTGCTGAAAAGAAGTATGAGAAACTGGCTGACTTGATACAAGATGCTGATGCCTGGGATCAGCAGCAGTTCAATCACAAGCGTCGGAGTAATGCTTTGGTGTCTAAGGTTGTCAAAAAGCCCCACGGTTCCTACAATGCAATTGAAGAAGACCAGGCTGAGGATGATCAGGGTGATGAATATGGGTATGAGTACAATGCTACGCAGTCTAGAGGGAGAGGTGGTTTCCCTTGAGGCGGCTATGGAAGAGCTGGTGGTAGGACTAAGCCGAGACCAGCCTCAGCAAAATTGATTTGCTTCCATTGCCAGAAGCCAGGTCACTTCAGAGAGCAGTGTCCAAACAAGCACCTCCCAAAGGTCGAGAGAAAAGACCAGCCTTTAAAAGACAGCAACAGTCAGTAATCCAGTCTATTGATTGTGAGAATGCTAGAGATAGTGAGCCGTCACTAGTTGCCCTCGTAGCAGGTATTATGGGTCCTGCTGTACTGGATTCACTATGCATGCCTGACAACCAGATAAAGGAGACCATCAGCAATATAGATCTCTAGAGAGTGCACACTCTGGATGATCTTGTTCCACCTGATGTCCAACATTTCTTTGCTAAGTCAGGAAAACAATGCGAAAGTCAGGAAAAGACAGTCCCCCCTATCCTACTGCATTGCATGATTGCAGGTAGGAAGGTGAGGGCATTTGTTGACGGAGGGGCGTCACATGCTGTCATCCATAAGGATTTCGTTGAGCGGCTAAGGCTGCCTACTGTCACCCAAGGGAATAGAAAAATATTCCTTGGAGATGCCTCAAGTATCCCGAGAGGAGTTATAACCAAGCCTATTGAGGTCCAGTTAGGTTCTGGCATTGCAGTTCTAATTGAAACCCTTATATTTGAGGTACTCAAAAGTGGCTTTTATGATCTTGTGCTAGGCAGGTCCTGGCTTAATAGACATCAAGCTGAAGTGTGTTGGAGTAGAGGTACAGTTAAAGTGAGAGGAGCCAGTGATGGGCAGACTCACTTGGCACCCACCAGTGCTCTTCCTCTTGTCCTGTGTGGATGGCAAATGAAGGAAAAGAAGAGGCTTGTAGAAGGATGCAAGTTGCTGAGTGCAATGGAGTTCGTCAAAAGCTGGAACCAGAAGGAAGACATAATGTTCTGTCTGCTGCTAAGAGAGGTACCTCCTCAATCTGAAGAAGTGGTGGAGAAAAAAGTAAGCCCTCCGGAGCACCCTACTGCTGCAGAAATTGTTGCTCAGTACACTGATGTTTTCAATATGCCTCCAGGACTACCTCCTAAGAGGGAAGAAGATCACAGGATTGACTTACTACCTTGGAGTCAGCCACCCTGGCAACGCACTTATGGCTTGTCTTATGTGGAGAGCAAAGAGTTGAAAACAGAGCTTGAGGAAAATGGTTACATTTCCCCCAGTAAATCACCTTATGGCGCACCCATTCTCTTTGATTTAAAAAAAGATGGCATTAAGCGGATGTGTTTTGATTACAGAGCTCTTAATAGAATTACAGTAAAGAACAAGTATGCTTTACCCAAAATTGAGGACTTGCTTGATACCCTGTCTGGTGCTAAAGTGTTCAGTAAGATAGATCTCAAGAGTGGTTATCATCAAATCAAAATTGCTGTGGGGGATGAACACAAGACTGCCTTTCGCACACGTTATGGACACTATGAGTTCAACGTGATGCCATTCGGGCTGACCAATGCTCGTGCAACCTTCATGGGTGCTATGAATGACATTTTCAGACCTTACTTGGAGAAGTTTGTGCAAGTCTTCCTAGATGATATTTTGATTTTCTCTAAGGATGAAGCATAGCATGCTGAACACTTAAAGACAGTCATGGACACTCTGAGAAGGAACCAATTGTATGCTAAAATGAGCAAGTGTGATTTCTTCAAAGAAAGTACTGAATTTCTAAGCCATGTTGTCAACAAAGAAGGCATCAATGTGGATCTTAAGAAGGTCCAAACCATAAGGGACTGGCCTATACCACAATCCGTCTCCGAAGTTAGATCCTTCTTTGGGTTAGCTAACTACTATAGGAGATTTATTGAGAATTATTCAACAAAGGCCAGTAAACTGACTGACTTTACCAAGGACATAGGGTATGTGTGGGGGGAAGAGCAACAGGCTGCCTTCCAGACCTTTAAAGATTCTCTTTGTTCTGCCCCAGTGCTAGCCGTGTATGACCCCAACAAACCTGTGCAGGTGGGTACTGATGCTTCTGACTTTGCTATGGGTGCTATTTTGTTGCAGCCTGCTGACAAAACCACAAAGGATGGTAAGGTAGCAGGAGTGGCATCCTGTGTTGTATGAGTCTATGAAATTTAATCCAGCTGAGATTAATTACTCAGTGCATAATAAAGAGCTGCTAGCTATCATTCATGTGCTCAAACAGTGGAGAGCATACTTACATGGTAAAGCTTTTAAGGTAATTACATATCATCTAGCTCTGACTCACTTTCAGAAGAAGTCGAAGCTGTCAAGGAGAGAGAACGCTGGAGCCAGATGCTGGAGCAGTTTCAAGTCCAAATTGACTATAAACCAGGGAAGTTGAATCCTGCAGATGCACTCTCTAGAAGACCTGGCTTGCAAGAAAGGAACTTTAGTCAGCATGCTGTAGATAAAGTCCTTTGTGCACTCACTTCACTAAAGGTGAAAAAGTCCTTTCGTGAACAACAACTCTTCCTCCATTTTAAGCGTAAAACACCGAGCTCCTTCTTGCAGCAACAGCCCAGCTAGCCCAATCAGCCCACGAGCCTAGAGGCGGCGTGCTCCGCCTCCCCCGCACGAGCAAGCGTGGTAGCGTTCCGGGGATAGCAAGCAAACGGAGCCGTGGCATTGCTGAGCGCGCATGCACGCGCGCCCCGTGCTTGCAGAAGCTTCACGTGTCTCGATTGCTGCCTGCTGGTGACCTTTTCCCCTCCCTCCCTCACACCCTCCCTCCCTCGTGCAACGGGGCCGGAGCACTCCCCCCCTCTACGTGGCTTGATAGACTGAGCTGCTCCTGCAAGCGTGTGCTGCATCGACAACGACAATTGCCGTGGCCGAGACCACGGGGTGCGCCGATTCCTCGGTCGCGTCCTGCTCACTCTTTGCCTCCTACTCCCACTACCCCCAAGGAAACACCAAAGTGTGGGCCACAAAACGCGAGCGAGGGAAGCAACGTGGGGGGGGTGGGGGGAGAGGGGGTATCAAAGTAGTTTGTTGCGTGCAAACCAGTCTCTTGCAACAGCGACTTTGGCAAGAGGCCCTTTTTGCACTTCGTGTGTGTGCTGCGTGTGCGTGTTGTCACACGTGAGTGTATGCGTGGGTGTGCAGGCCACTTGTTTGTCCCCCTCTTGCAGCCCCGCTCCATCTCTCTATCTCACCTAAAGAATGCTGTCGTCCACCAGAGAAGGGGTGCAGCTAATATTTGAAATGAATCGACTTACCAAATAGGCGATTAACAATTAGTAAAGATCTTTATATCAGCAAGTAATCTTATGGTATTTCCGTTAACTAGTTAAACGGCAAAGGACAATACACTAGCAGGGAATAATACTCGTAAGTCAAATGCGAGTAAACTAGCATCAATGATGCAAATCAGTAAACTCATACATAAGCAAGGTTAGAAGACAGTGCGTATCAATGGCTTCTCGCCTTGGATTCAGAGTTCTCTCAGTAAGCTGTACAAGAGAGTTGGCCTCGTTTTCGAATGCCGAACTCGAGAGCAATGCCTAGCATATGTACATGGAATGAGTTTACTGTTCAACGGTCAGTGCGATGGCACCGCCTACCCGGGAGTTAACCACGTTGGTAGGACCTCGGTTAACCAAATCCACCGCCATCTCCCATCATCCCGAATAGCCATCCATCATAGGGATGTCATCTGGCCATTCATCTAGCATACGACACTTAGATGCATATCGAGGCAGTTCGCTGCTACCGAGTACGGAAGTCAGCTGGCTGTCAAAGAATGTGTCAGCAAGCTGACTTAAGTTGACTTCAGCTTGCTGCTTTCGGCCGAATCATTAAACTGATAATTATGTAAAGTCCAGCAGACTGATTATTAACTAAAGTTCAGCAGGCTGAACTTAATTAACTATTAGATTTAAATGAATATTATATCCACTAATATACTGATTCATTACAGTATCCCACCGCCCGATGCGCAAGCGCTGCCGCCACGCTCAACGGTGGTGTAGTGAAACAGATAGATGAAGTACTTAGTGAAATATAATACTTTAACTATTCAAGACAAGGATCTTTGAACACAAGTGGTAGCTTCTTGAAAGAGAGATGGCTTCTTGAAAGTTAATATATTTCTGGATTTTGGCAAGTACAAGAGTGATTCTGGAATGTCTTTCTATGTTCTAGCTCTTGTTTATATACTTGCTACATAAGTAATTTCTAAGAAGGTGTATGTTGATGTGTTGGCACCCAACACATCCCAAAACTTGCCACCTCTTTCTAGAATAATGTACACATGTCCTTTTGACCTAAAAATGGCACATTTGACTTTTGCCACGTGGAGTTCTTCTAGGTCTTTCCTCTAACTTTGAAAATGCCTTAGAAGGTTCAAAGGACATGAACCAAGTCACTAGAGTACCTATTCACACTTGAATCCACACAATACTACTCCAAATATATTTGAAAACATTGAAATATATGCAAACTAATGTGTAATAACTCAAATCACTACAGGTGGTGCCGACAGCCCCCCTGAGGACATAAGCGACATCATCATCTTGCACACGATGAATTGCTGTGGCGTTGCCGTGCCTAAGAAACGAGTGTGTCACCATGCATGCCCCCGTCCCTCATCCCCACTTACACACGTGGCGGCACAGGATTGCCTACAGATTTTGTGTCCATACCTGCCCCTAGCATTTTCTCTCCCTCTCTCACTCGCCCGCTCTCCTGCTTGCGCGCTCCAAAGCTAGGAATTCTCCCGTACGAGCTCCTGGGCAATTACGTGCTCTCTTGACATCACCCCTCTCAACGCTGCAACCCCTAGAAGATGCGCAGCACAACATGTGCCTAGCACACATTCTATTGTATGTAGTAATGAAGCTATCAAGCAGCGTTGGGAAGCCTTCTTTGCAAACTAATCTGGGTTGCCCAAAAGAGGAATAGAGTACTAAGAGTAGGCTTCAAATTCACCCGCTACTCCTCAGTCCCCATAATAAGTCCTGCATCAAGACAACAGAGCGGTGAAACTTATGAGCAGGTCTGTCAAGTGCTGGTGTTTCCCCGCTCGATCACCTGCTAAGGCTTCTGGCAATATCTCAAGTACACATGCCAGTCCTTCCGCCATGACCGAAACCAGAATCGCTTACTAGGTGATGTGAAATTTGAGGATTGCCGTGCATCCAACGCCCCATGTATTCATCATGATGAACAATGTTGGACCAAGGCCACATAGGAGACCATCAGGAAAGGTGATCGGACACGCCTTTTCGCGAGGATTGCACAGCTAGCTCTGGCTAGGACAGTCAACAACTTGACATCAAGGCATGGGGGGGAAATTGGCGCTAATTTTTTTGATTTTTTAATTTAGGTCTTTAAAATTTTGAATCCTTTCAATAATTTTCCCAAGTTTAATTGTAGTGATTTGAGTTATTATATATTAGTATGCATATATTTTAATGTTTTCAAATATATTTGGAGTAGTATTGTGTGGAGTCAAGTGTGAATAGGTACTCTAGTAACTTGGTTCATGTCCTTTGAACCTTCCAAGGCATTTTCGAAGTTGGAGGAAAGACCTAGAAGAACTCCATGNGGCATTTTCAAAGTTGGAGGAAAGACCTAGAAGAACTCCACGAGGCAAAAGTCAAATGTGCCATTTTTTGGTCAAAAGGACATGTGTACATTATTCTAGAAAGAGGTGGCAAGTTTTGGG
>WELA01007798.1:0-122271 GCA_009602735.1 Mesotaenium endlicherianum
GGCGCCTTTGACTAGTCCTCTTCACATGTGTGGCATCTGACTTGAAACGGTTGACTAGTTTGCTCCACATGTGTAAGGTCTGACTTGACGCGCCGAGACGTCGCTTTTTCTATCGGGGGGGTGATGTAGTGATTTGAGTTATTATATATTGGTATGCATATATTTTAATGATTTCAAATATATTTGGAGTGGTATTGTGTGGAGTCATGTGTGAATAGGTACTCTAGTAACTTGGTTCATGTCCTTTGAACCTTCCAAGGCATTTTCGAAGTTAGAGGAAAGACCTAGAAGAACTCCATGTGGCAAAAGTCAGATGTGCCATTTTTAGGTCAAAAGGACATGTGTACATTATTCTAGAAAGAGGTGGCAAGTTTTGGGATGTGTTGGGTGCCAACACATCAACATACACCTTCCTAGAAATTACTTATGTAGCAAGTATATAAACAAGAGCTAGAACATAGAAAGAGATGGCAGAATCACTCTTGTACTTGCCAAAATCCAGAAATATATTAACTTTCAAGAAGCCATCTCTCTTTCAAGAAGCTACCACTTGTGTTCAAAGATCCTTGTCTTGAATAAAGTATTCTATTTTACTAAGTAATTTATCTATCTGTTTCACTACAGTCGACGTCCAGTAGCGACGACGTTGACATTACATGTCAATCGCACGTGTACATAAAGCACGTCATGTCAGACTGTTTATTTCATTCAAAGTGACCGGTAACTTTTTCGGGCAATTTCGGATCTGCTCTCTGCCCGGATTGCGGCAACAATTTCGAAAAGTACTTTGAACTTTTTCTATTTAGGGATGTAAGCAAGCGGATTTGGACACCCACCGCCGGGTGCAGGGATAAGACACTACCCAACCAACCATGCACGTTTCTTATTACTTCGCGATCGGTTATTACGTATTTAGTAGGCCAAAAACGCTTGGCGAAAGGGGAATCACGGATTTCCACAAAATGGAAGGCCCCGGGCGCCAGCCGTCGGGCTCGAACCCCCGCCACCAGTTGCCGGAAGCGACGATTTACCAATTATTCACTATATGTAGCTATGAGCCCGCATTCTTGTCCTCTATTGGAATGTCTTGTAACCGCTTTGTTTATGTACCATCTATACGACATTCAATCATGTCAAAGCTGGGAGGGCCGCTTAGCAAAGTTCTTTTTTGTACTTCCTAATTTATTTATTTGTTGAATTAGAACATTGAGCAGTATCATTACTTCTTAGTCGAGTACAACAAGCTTCAATGAAGAGGTATAAATATAATTCAACATCTTAGCAAGCATGTCTAACAACTAAGAAGTTCTTATAAATGCCACATTCAAGAGTGATTGAAGATAGATTAAGGATTATTTTCGTACTCTCTTTTTCTCACTAACACTGGGAGGGCCACTTAGCAGAGCATTCTTTTTGTACATTTTAACTAGCTAATTGATTCAATAAGAACACTTAGGAGTTTCATTACTTCTTGCACGAGTAAAATGAGCTTTAATGTAGAAGTATAAACATGATTCATACTCTTTGCAAGCATGCATAAGAAGTTAGAGGTAATCCATACCATGTAAGTCATTCACAAAGTACCACATTCCATGAAGACATATGGCACAAAAAATTGATTTCAAATATATTCATTTTCTCAACCTCCTTTTTTTTCTTTAATATGTACATGCTACCTTTCGTACATACAAGTTAACTGACTAACACATCTAGTAACCAATCGCTCTTGGCCTTCTTCTTAGTGGAGCGGAAACACTAGGTCGCTCCTCCACCTCCTCTTCCTCCACCTCCATCCCCTCACTCAACGAGGCATGCACGGCAAGATTGAGATCCTCCTCTTCAGATGTCTCCAAGAACTCCGCTTCTTCAACACATGGAGTCGCGCCGACACTTGGTCCAAGGAAGTCCAAACTCTTCTCCTGAAGTCTCAACATAGAATGTACGTACACTAACTTCTTTGCTCTAGTAGGGAGCAGCCTATTGCGAAGTGGACTATGAACAAACCCGTACTCAGACCAATTTCTCTCACATGCAGCTGCTGAACCGGGTTGCGACAATATTATCATAGCAAAAAGCTGAAGATTAGGACAATGACTTCCATATGTTTCCCACCACTTGTGAGCAGGCATCATGGTCTTGTTAGCCTTGCAAACATCATTGCCAAAAATGTCACCGCTCTGCCGGTAGAGCGCCAACTCTCGATCCACCAATGCTCGGTCAAGCACACTTCCTCCAACAAGGGTATTCCGTACGTCGGACCAATCGGTTAGTAGACGCTTCTCAATTGCCCAAGACTCATGGTCTTGGAACTCGGGGTCCAAATAGTAGCCTGTAGTCAAACAAAGTCAAGAAGTAAACTTAGTATATGACAACACAATGCACTTCACAAAAGAGAGAGCAATAACAATAGCAAGCACAAAAACAAAAACAATGACCAGCACACGATAACAAGCATGCAAGAGAACGCCAGCCGCCAAGCAAAAAAGTGAGCAACATCAAAATAGCAGGTAGCAGAATGCAGGGGGCTGTGAAGCTGCTCCCAGCGAGCCTTCACGTCCTTCTCAACTTAGGTTATTTGTGCTGATTTGAGTCCTACAATCTCATGCACATGCTCTTTAATGGCACTCATGCGAGCCCAAATTTTCCCAAGAGAAGGTTGTGGAGAGTCGACTAGTCGAAGGAGAACTACAATCGGCTCACACACGGCTACCCATACCTTCACTCGCTCCCAAAGTTCATCGTCGCGAACTAGGTCTCTAATCTCCGTAGCCTCACCTACACAACCGTTCTTTGCCGCCCACTCGAGCCATCTTCTGTCAGACACCATAGCTTGTAAGGTATCCCTCACAACAATGAGTCGTTGCAAGCAAAGGAAGTTACTAGCAAACCTCGTGGGTCCTGGCTTCAACAACTCTAGTTTATTCTCAAGCCTTGCCCCATGCTCACGGTAAAGAGCGTGAGGCATGTGGTGGTTTGCAACAAACTGGACCAAGTGCTTGAAGCTATCGATTATGCCCTCTAGCTCTTTTACTTTTCCTATGTCTTTCAACAGCAGGTCCAAAATGTGAGCAGCACAAGGCGTCCAATATATATGCGGGTGCTTCTCACGAACCACATTACAACCAGCTACAATGTTAGCTGCAGAGTCTGTGCAAAGTTGTACGACATGATCGGCCCCTATTTTCTCCACGGCCGCAAGCAGGTGGCTACCAATGTACTCACCCGTTTTCCTTTCACCCTCAGTGTTGATAGCATCCATGAACATTTCAGTGCCTCCCACAACCATAAGCACGTTAAGAAGAGGGTGCCCACATGGATCGGTCCACCCATCTGCTACAATGCTACAACCCATCTGTGGTAGTCCCTTTTTTTGTTTCTTCTCCCAAGCCTCTATCTTCGACACCTCTTTATCTAGTAGGGTACTTCCGAGAGGCTTATCCTTCATCGGGACATACACTAGACCCGTTTCTAAGGTGTACTTACTGACAGCAACCAACATGTCCCTAAAGAAGTCACTGCGAGCAACATTGAATGAGCAACCAGTGCCATAGAAGAAACGGGCGACAGTCTCATGAACAGCATCAGCATTCATCTTCTGCAACATGTCACTTATAGAGGTTTGCCCTGACTCCCTGCCTAAGGAGGGGGACTCTCCAGCACTTGCACAACCCCATTCATGCACGCGCTTTCGTGCAGCTTGTATGACACTCTTCCTACGTCGCGTTCCTAATAAAGAATTAGCCATACCGTTGCTACGGCTAATCATGAGATCTAGAACTTCATCGGGAACATCCTCACACTGACTAACATCCTTACAGCCTCCTGTGAAATGGCCACGAATCCGCGTGACTCCACCGGTAAACTCCCTGGGGCAGTAGTTGCACTTCACCTTCGGATATGAATTCTTGGACTTGGCTTCCACAACGATGGTCACATGGCCCCACTCTGGACCAGACCTTGCAGCAACTGCCCTAGGGGGAAGACGAGCGGTTAAAGCTGCAGTGGACGCCCTCATTCCACCAAGCGTTGCTCCAGACGAAGTGCATGGTTGAGACATGATGCGCGTGAAACCTGCAATAATGAAGTACAGTAACAACTTGTAAGAGACATAACAAGATGCCATTCAAATGCCATTTAAACAAGCAAAAACACAACAATAGGCAAACAAGAGAGCAGGCAATCCCAACAAAAGCACGGGCTGGCCGCCAGCCCCAACAGCAGCAAGCAAGGGGCTGGCAGCCAGCCCCGACAAGAGCACGCATGAGGTTGGCCGCCAACCCCGACACAAGCAAGCAGGACAACAGCCAGCCCCAACTAAGACCCTAAAACAGCAAGCAAGCCCGCCCTGACTAAACCCTAAAATAGCAAGCACGGGCTGGCCGCCAGCCCCAACAGCAGCAAGCAAGGGGCTGGCAGCCAACCCCGACAAGATCACGCACGGGGTTGGCCGCCAGCCCCCACACGAGCAAGCACGACAACACCCAGCCTCAACTAAGACCCTAAAACAGCAAGCAAGCCCGCCCCGACTAAACCCTAAACAGCAAGCACGCGCAGGCCTCCAGCCCCAACAGCAGCAAGCAAGGGGCTGGCAGCCAGCCCCAACAAGAGCAAGCACGGGGCTGGCAGCCAGCCCCAACAAGAGCACGCATGAGATTGGCCGCCAGCCCCGACACAAGCAAGCAGGACAACAGCCAGCCCCAACTAAGACCCTAAAACAGCAAGCAAGCCCGCCCCGACTAAACCCTAAACAGCAAGCACGCGCAGGCCTCCAGCCCCAACAGCAGCAAGCAAGGGGCTGGCAGCCAGCCCCAACAAGAGCAAGCACGGGGCTGGCAGCCAGCCCCGACAAGACCACGCATGAGGTTGGCCGCCAGCCCCGACACGAGCAAGCACGACAACACCCAGCCTCAACTAAGTCCCTAAAACAGCAAGCAAGCCCGCCTCGACTAAACCCTAAAACAGCAAGCCAGCCCGCCCCGACTAAAACCCTAAGAGAGCAAGCAAGGGGCTGACAACCAGCCTCGACAAAACTCAAAAGCAAGTCCGGGGCTAACAGCCAGCCCCGACAAAACTAAGCAAGGCGCTGGCAGCCCGCCCCCACTAAAATCCTAAACAGCAAGCAAAGGCAAACCAGCCCGCCCTGACTGTAACCCTAAGACAACAGGCAAGGGACTGGCAGCCAGCCCTGACAAAAGCAAGCAAGGGGCTGACAACCAGCCCCGACAAGACTCAACAGCAAGCTCGGGGCTAACAGCCAGCCCCACAAAATCAAGCAAGGGGCTAGCAGCTCGCCCTGACAAGAGCATGCAAGGGGCTGCTGCAGCAAAGCAGCAGCCAGCCCGCCCTGACCAGAGCATGCAAGGGGCGGCTGCAGCACAAAAGACAGACTGCCCCGACCAAAGCAAGAGAAAAATACGCAAGGGAGGGAGACGCAGGGGAAGGGGGGGGGACCTGAAACACTTGTTGGAGATTGGCTGCGTGTGGATTGGCGCAAGGCCTGCCGACTCGCTCGTTTTGAACTTGGGCTGCTTCACACATAAGAGAAGGGACAATGTACACACATGTAAGATAGACAACAGCACACCAGCAAGAGCACGGTGCTGCAGCCAGACAGCCCCAACCAAAACAAGCAAGGGGCAACTGTAGCACAGCAGCAGCCAGACAGCATGCCAGACAGCCCCACTCAAAAAAGCAAGGGGCGCGCGGACGCCACTACCAGTAAGAACAGGGCAAAGAGGGAGAAAGGAGATAGGGAAGGGCATGGCACCTGATGCGCGTGTCGGAAGACGTGTGTGCACCAATGAGGGGTGAGTCTGGTAGCTTCTTTTTCACGCCTTCCTCACTGATACAAGACACACAAAAGGGCATAGGGTCGTCAAAACAGCAGCAGCAATCCCAATCAAGCAAGCAAGGGGCGAGCTGCTGCAGCACCACAGCAGCCAGACAGCATGCACCAGACAGCATGCAAAGGGCGGCTGCTGCAGCCAGACAGCAGGGCGGCAGCCAGCCCCACCAACAGCAAATAAGGGGCTGGCAGCCAGTCCCAACACAAGCAAGCAAGGGGCTGGCAGCCAGCCCCCACAGAAGAAAGCAAGGGGCTGGCAGCCAGCCCCGACCACAGCAAACAAGGGGCACGAGAGAGAACGGGAAAGAGGAAGGAGGATTAAGGCACCTGTCCACGTGTCAATGTCGCTCACGCGTCAATGGGCACACGTGGGGTAGGCACAAGGGGGGTCTACTCGCTCCTTATTGTCTTGCCCTGCTTCACAAAAGACAAAAAAGGAGACAAAGCTGTAAAAAGATGCAACAGACAGCTAGCCCTAATCTACAGGACACAAACACGCAAGCACGAGGGAGAAAGTTCACAATCAGCAGAACAACAAATGTGCAATGGGTGCACAAAAACAGCAGCCGAGTTAGAAAAGGAAGGAAGCAAGAATGAACAACACAGGCACAGCAGGTTGCAGATAGAGCTGGTGCAAATGTGGACTAAAATCTCAAAATTGTAACCAAGGGGATGCCAGCCAGCCCCGTGAAAACCGAGCAAGGGGTTGGCAGCCCACCCCCACTAAAACCCTGAAACAGCAAGCAAGGGGCTACCTGCCAGCCTCGACAGAAGCAAGCAAAGGGGCACAACAGCAGCCAGCCCCAATAAAAACCCTGACTTAACGAGCAAGAGGCTGGCAGCCCACCCCGACTTAAACACATTGCAAGCGAGGGGCTGGCAGCCAACCTCGACAAAAGCAAGCAAGGGGCACAACAATAGCCAGCCCCGACTAAAACCCTAAACCAACAAGAGGGGCTGGCAACCAGCCCCAACACAAGCAAGCAAGGGGCTGGCAGCTAGCACCCCAAAAAGCAAGCAAGGGGCTGGCAGCCAGCCCCGACACAAGGAAGCAAGGGGCTGGTTGCCAGCCCCCTCAAAAGCACGCAAGGGGCTGGCAGCTAGCCCCCCTAGGAGCAAGCAAGGGGTTGGTCGCCAGCCCCCAAAAAAGCAAGCAAGGGGCTGGCAGCCAGCCCCGACACAAGGAAGCAAGGGGCTGGTTGCCAGCCCCGACAAAAGCACGCAAGGGGCTGGCAGCCAGCCCCCCTAAGATCAAGCAAGGGGCTGGTTGCCAGCCCCAACACAAGCAATGAAGGGGCTGGTTGCCAGCCCCGACACAATGAAGCAAGGGGCTGGCTGCCAGCCCTGACACGGGCAAGCAAGGGGCTGGCAGCCAGCCCCGACACAGGGAAGCAAGGGGCTGGCAGCCAGCCCCGGCAAAAGTACACAAGGGGCAGGAAGCCAGCCCCCCTAAGAGCAAGCAAGGGGCTGGTTGCCAGCCCCAACAAAAGTACACAAGGGGCAGGCAGCCAGCCCCCCTAAGAGCAAGCAAGGGGCTGGTTGCCAGCCCCAACACAAGCAATGAAGGGGCTGGTTGCCAGCCCGACACAATGAAGCAAGGGGCTGGCTGCCAGCCCCGACACAGGCAAGCAAGGGGCTGGTTGCCAGCCCCGACAAAAGCACGCAAGGGGCTGGCAGCCAGCCCCCCTAAGATCAAGCAAGGGGCTGGTTGCCAGCCCCAACACAAGCAATGAAGGGGCTGGTTGCCAGCCCCGACACAATGAAGCAAGGGGCTGGCTGCCAGCCCCGACACAGGCAAGCAAGGGGCTGGTTGCCAGCCCCGACAAAAGCACGCAAGGGGCTGGCAGCCAGCCCCCCTAAGATCAAGCAAGGGGCTGGTTGCCAGCCCCAACACAAGCAATGAAGGGGCTGGTTGCCAGCCCCGACACAATGAAGCAAGGGGCTGGCTGCCAGCCCCGACACAGGCAAGCAAGGGGCTGGTTGCCAGCCCCGACAAAAGCACGCAAGGGGCTGGCAGCCAGCCCCCCTAAGATCAAGCAAGGGGCTGGCAGCTAGCACCCCAAAAAGCAAGCAAGGGGCTGGCAGCCAGCCCCGACACAAGGAAGCAAGGGGCTGGTTGCCAGCCCCCACAAAAGCACGCAAGGGGCTGGCAGCCAGCCCCCCTAAGATCAAGCAAGGGGCTGGTTGCCAGCCCCAACACAAGCAATGAAGGGGCTGGTTGCCAGCCCCGACACAATGAAGCAAGGGGCTGGCTGCCAGCCCCGACACAGGCAAGCAAGGGGCTGGTTGCCAGCCCCGACAAAAGTACACAAGGGGCAGGCAGCCAGCCCCCCTAAGAGCAAGCAAGGGGCTGGTTGCCAGCCCCCCAAAAAGCATGCAAGGGGCTGGCAGCCAGTCCCGACACAAGCAATGAAGGGGCTAGTTGGCAGCCCCAACACAATGAAGCAAGGGGCTAGCAGCCAGCCCGAACACAAAAAAGCAAGGGGCTGGTTGCCAGCCCCCCAAAAAGCAAACAAGGGGCTGGCAGCCAGCCCCGACACAAGCAAGCAAGGGGCTGGTTGCCAGCCCCGACAAAAGTACACAAGGGGCTGGCAGCCAGCCCCCCTAAGAGCAAGCAAGGGGCTGGTTGCCAGCCCCCCAAAAAGCATGCAAGGGGCTGGCAGCCAGTCCCGACACAAGCAATGAAGGGGCTAGTTGGCAGCCCCAACACAATGAAGCAAGGGGCTAGCAGCCAGCCCCGACACAGGCAAGCAAGGGGCTGGCTGCCAGCCCCAACACAAAAAAGCAAGGGGCTGGTTGCCAGCTCCCCAAAAAGCAAACAAGGGGCTGGCAGCCAGCCCCGACACAAGCAAGCAAGGGGCTGGCAGCCAGCCCCGACAATAGCAAGCAAGGGGCTGGTCGCAAAGAGGGCAAGAGGGGATGGACGCACCTGAGAGATGTTGGTGGTGAGGCGCGTGAGCGTGAAGACGGCGCCACCTTGTAGTACAGAACGGGCTTGAATCACGCCGTCCACTCCAGCTTCGGCCCGTCCGCTGCTGGCCTGGATGTGTTACAGCCTGAGGAATGCAAGGCAACAAGGTCCTAAATGCGGAAGTAAGAAAACTTACGATGAATATCAGGTGCGAAATGCAAAGAAAGGCGCTAGAAGTCTCTTGAGTAGGCTCCGCGAAATTGGCCAAAAGGATTGTAGCTTGTAAGATGGGCAGCAACTCAAGCAGATGCACGTTGGAGGCGAAAATTGAAATGGCTGGTGGCCAAAATATTGGTGAAAAGGCTAGTGACTTTTTTTTAGTTCCCGCCGTTGCTCCACAAACCTGTCAAGATGCACTTGGTAGTTTGAATCCCGTCGATCGACGATGTTTGCAAAGTCACGAGTGAAACAGAGCGTGCGGTGGCGGACGTGAAGGTGTCAAAACGTTGCTGGGCGGCACGCACGAATAAAAAGTTAATCGTACGCTTAGTACGAGCGTACCGACGCAGTACGCTTATTTAAGCGTACGAAGGTTGGCCAATACGGCGTACGGCGTAACCCTGAAGTGTCATCCTTTTCCCTCATTGCTTGCAAATTGATTATCTTGTCTCGCGTCCAGGTAGCAATATTTTCATGTCATATATGACAGTGTATAGTTAAGATTTTGTACATGGCTGCAACAAAAAAACCTCTTTGGTGACCTCCTGAACTCTGTTATGCATTGCATACTGAGGCAAACGTGCAACACACCAAAGAGGCCGTGGGATACTTGCACAACAATGGATGAAGACGAGGCTCGCACCCTTGGCATGGTGTGCAAGGACTGAAGCAAAGTCGTGTTCTCCACGTTCATAGAAGCCGCCATAGTGTAGCACAAGTACTCCAAATCCGACACAATTTGGGAGCAGCTTCGGAGGATGCCAAGCATATGCAAACTATCTTACTGTCAACCTAGAACATTTCAACCTAGAACCCTTCAGCACACAAATCAAGCTCACACCTAGTCATGTCCGAGTGTATAGAAACTTTCCAATGTAGGAAAGTTCATAGCATCCAAAGCAAACTTGGAGGAATTGCATCTGAATATTAAAACATCCTCTGATGCTTGCTCCGATCCGCTTTTGATGCTTGCGTTGAATATTTTTTTTGTGAATCTTCAGAGACTCGACCTCAACGACCTTTTGTCATTGAAAAAGGTTATCAAGGACCGTAGGTGGTTTGAATCCAAAGCCCTATGATTGTTACAAGCCGCCACTGATTTCAAACTTTGAGGCCTTACCTATCCTGGAGCACTTTAAGATCGTCACGTGGCATCTTCAGGCGCACCTATTAGCATGGTTAAACATCTGCACGGCATTCAAATGCATAGAGGTCGAGCATGGCTGGTCACAACAAACGCAGTTGCAGAGTTCTTAAGACACATGACCATGCTTGATACCCTGCAGGTACGAGGACTGAAAGTTTGTACTCCTCTACCTACTGCGTGCTTTGGATTTACAGTCTAGGCCTGCTTTCACGCAACACGTATTGAGTCAAGCCATGTCTCCTTACGCTGTGTGTTCATTGTTCCCATTCTCAATATTTTGGTTGCTTGGCTTTGTCACAGTTGCTCGACAACTCCAACAGTAATCTAGACATCATCAGCAGAATGTGGAGGCTCACGTCTCTAGGAGTTGGTGCACCGCTACCACATATCTACACGATAATTTCCCTTTTTGAAGCCCCTGTTGAGGCACTTCCAGAGGGTGCAAGGGCCATCATTTATGAGTTGAGGATGGAGAGAGCACTTTTCAGACCCTATGCCTCGCCTTCAAGTGTTGGACATCATTCTCCACCCCTCAAATGAGACGAAACATATTTATAGGCACTCCGAACCAGAAAGTGTTCAACATGACAATGGAGCCAGTTGTGTAGTGGCCTCGCCTAGATTCAATCTTTGGCCCGACAACTCCATTCTTGCATTGGTAAGAGGGGTGATCCTCCTAAGTGGCATGAGGCTAATATGCATATTTATTTATGGGACGTCAAACGCGCATCGTGAAGCCTGCAGGTCGCACGCTTGGACTCCTGTTACATGCTCTTGCTAATTGCTAGAGTTATCGGAATGCGGGTTCTTGTAAGTGTCCACAACAATTGCACTTGCAACCAGCGCTACATTGTTGGCGTTCTCTTGGTGTTGAGTGCATTGCATTAAGCAAATTTTGTCAGTTTGCGCATACATGATGAACTGACATAAAATGTTTTCTCAATCAAAGTTTGGGCTTTTTAGTAGTAATACTCAAATAATATTTAGCACAAAGTAAGCGAACAAAGCACAAAAAATGGCACAAATATTTGCAAATAAGCAAGTTTTCCACTAACGGTACTTGCGGAGGGCGTAATATTGCTCGCAATCTTAAAGGCAAGTGGCTTCCTTGTTATGCCCACTATGCTCGGGCTACATGCAGCTAGCTGGGAGGTAGTAACGCTCGTGTCATTCATAGTTTAGAGAGTTGACTTAGGGACCAGTACCTGCTTAAAACCGACCAGTGCAGGCATAGATTAATCATTAGGGCATAATTCGGCTCCACAAGAACGGGATTGCACACACCATTCACCTGATTGCAAACAGAGGTTTGTTCTCTGATTGTATATCATTTTTGTGTTGCGTAAGGTGTCGTTCAATGACAACCAACTAATAGCACACTCCAATGTTCCGGCCCTTTACATGAAGTGTCCATCTGATACTTTAGATGTGTTGCCGTATTAAATAGTACACAGGAAGCAGTAACCTAATGCCAGCGTTTTGAAATTCATATAATTTGCTTACTGCGCGCTAACCCTTCATTCTCCTTCACAATAATCCCGATAACATGTTGAAAATCCTCATTTGCCATTGCTTCCTCTTTCAATTGGCAAGGCAATCACATCACTGCACCTCAATCACAACATACATAAGCAGGCACACGACACCAAACAAAGCACACTCTTACTCAAGGCTCACTCAAGAGAAAATTTACACAACATTTTTGATTCCTTTTATTCACAATGGCAGCTGCATGCGTACCTTATACTCATCGACAATCCTAGTCATCTAAACCTTGCGCATCAACACAAAGTAATCATTCATTGGAAAAAATCGACCACATACTCATGTCCATCTTCACACATGTGAACACACGTGCTCACTCTGGAACTGCCTAATTTCTACACTCCCTCTCAGTTCTACTCTATTTACCCACTATCGTTTTGAGACCTTGAATATCTGCACACTATTGGTGCTTTATTCTAGGGACACCATTTGTCAAATCATCCGCAACCATCGTTTTATAATTCTTGACGTGCACACTTTCATTGAAAAGGGCGGAGTGCTCTAGTGGAAGCGTACTCACTCACAGGGAACAAAACAAATTGCAATTATCCTTAAGAGTGTAGTAGCATACTAATAAGAAGGCTTTAAGAAACGATTGAACATTTTGAGTAGCAAAAAAGTGCTCTCAAATGAAGTAGGATAAAAGGCCTTGTCATGACAAACTCGTAGAAATTTACAAAAGAGAAAATTGATCATTAACAAGAAAGTTATGCCTATATATAGTTTTCCCACAACAACCGCTCGCCCGTAGGAGGGAGGGCCGCTTAGCAACAAAATTGCAAGTGTTTGTCAAATCGTCCCTTCTAAATTATTTGTGAGTAGGCCGAATTAGCCTCATTTGACGTGTTGGGTTGTTTTGACGTCCACTTGCATGCATCAAAATATTTGAACTATACTTACGTAAGCGCGCTAGGCTAATCCAAAACTTCTAGGTAAACCGACGTGATCGGCACTCCGCATCAGAAAATTACGTGATGCTTCAAATGCTCTCGAATGACTCACATCGCTCAGCGCTGACAGTCAAGCTGACGGTCGTGCTCATTGCGAATTAAGGACAGTTGTCGACCAACCTTAAAACCAATGAAACTTCAGATATCATGACGTTCTCAATGCTCAACCAAATTTGACAAATAGTATATCAAAAATGACCAAGAAAATGCACTATTCAATCTTTTGACCCTACAACATCCTCTTCCTCAAGACGCGACGTCCTCAACGCGTCATGCAAAAAATGTCTCAAGTTACCCTTACAATGAGTCAAGTTGGCCTCCGGCTTAATGAGAGATATCTGAATCCAAGGCGAGAAGCCATTGATGCAAATTGTCTTCTTGCCTTGCTTATGTATGAGTTTACGCATAGCATGATTGATGCTCGTTTACTTGAATGTGACTTATGAGTATTCTTTACCGCTAGTGTATTGTCGTTTATTCACTTAACAGAAACACCATAAAGGATACTTGCTGATACACAGATCTTTCATTATTTGTGCAATTACAATCGCAAATGGCGAGCGTGTATCAGTTCGAAGTGGAGAACAGAACGATTATGATGGCATTATTGCGTGATAGAGACCAACCGGGTTCTTATACCACTGGTGGTGGTGGCAGAGGGCCGAGTAAGTTGCATGAGAAGTTTGATATATTTAATCAGCAGGAGAAAGCTATGTATGCAATGATCTCCTTGACGCTGAAGCAGCACACTTCAGTTGCTGACTTTGCTCATAAGTTTCAGGAGAACATGATGAAGCAGCCAAAAATTGCCGGAGCAATGATGATAGCATACTTCAAATATGGCTTGAAGCCTCAGATCTTAAGTCATTTTGCTGAGATGAAATATGAGAAACTGGCTGACTTGATCCAGGTTGTTGATGCCTGGGATCTGCAACAGTTCAATCACAAGCGCTAGAATAATGCTTAAGTGTCCAAGATGGTCAAAAATCCACATGGTTTCTACAATACATTTGAAGGAGATCAGGCTCAGGACATGATTACGCCATATGTTTGTACGCTATATACGCAATATAAGCTAATTTGCTAACTTCGTTCTGTGAAAGAATGGCTTAATACGCTTAATACGCTTAATAGGTGCTAATGTCGACATCACGACGTTAAGTTTGAACGTTGATGGTAAGTCTTGACGGTCGCATGTGTGTGAGTACAATTGTACTTTTTTTTGAGTCAGTCACACATCAACAAAAGTTTTAACGATTTTTTTCTCTTGTTCTTCAAACGGTCGGCTAGCACTGCTGGCACCAAGATGTAAATGATGCAGATTATAGTAAAAGTAACTAATCACTATGTCTACTCAAGATGGTGTATCTTCGATCTATATATAATTGCATATTACATTCCATGTTTGATGTATAGCATATTGGAATATTTGTGGTTCATATAGTTTGGCAAATCTCCTAACTCGCTGTGTCTAAACTTAATTTCAATTCCCTCCTTTTTCATGACAGAGTCATATAGGTTGTCATAGTAAGAAAAATGAAATCCTTAATCCTATTACACATAGAGAGCGTTTTGGGTACACATTTTGAAGCGCAAAATCCGTATGCGTGGTAACTTTTAGTGTAGAAGTTACTAGTTACCTATTCGGTCAATATTGTATAAATTGTTCTTAATGAAATAAACGTCCAACAATACCGTATATGTATCCTTCTTTGCATCAATTCACGATTCAAGTAGGGGCTGGGTGCGAAGAACAGCCACAAGAGAGAGGTGAGACAATGCGCTTCAGCTTGGCGGTCACCTAGAACTGCTAGTGCGCAAAGTTAATGCACACAGTTTGTGCGCTCTGAGTCGTTTGAAGCCTGCACCCACACACGTCCCACGCCCCCCCTCCAAAGCTCCCTATAGTGCATTGATCAACAACAAAGGCAGAGGTTGGCTGCAAAAAAAGGGCATCAAAGCCACAGCCCACGCAGGGCACGCTAGTCTTGGAGCTCACCTGAAAATTAACGCCCAGGTTCCTAAGCTTCTTGTGCTTCTTGGCGTACTCGCCGAGGAAGGTCTTCTCGTCGTTCAGGTACTTCTGGGGTGTGGCGGCCAAGCACTCGCCATGCAAGAGGGAGTAGTGTCAGCACATTGCCCAAAAATATAGCCCCCTCAGCAACAACCTTCTTCCCCCCCCCCACCCCCCCNCCACCTCCCTCCCTCAATCTCCAAGTCGCCTGCTGGTAGGCGAGCTGGCAAGTGGCCATCACTTGTGTGAGGTTGTCAGGTTTAAGGCTGAGCCGCCGGCTCTTGTGCCCGCATCAACTCGTTCATGAGGCCTTACCACGAGCCGCCAGCTGGCATTCTCTGAACTTTCTGCGTCCAACATCAGCTCGGCAACAAATCAGATATGTCTCACGCAAGCGTTAAGACAACCTGCCACCTGCGCTTGGAGCAGTCAGCCAATCTCCTTCCCACCACCCTCTCACTTCCTCAGAGTTGCTCCCTGTCCACCTCCCTTGCTCCCCACCTCTCTAGGTGGCCTAGTTATGGGATACATATTTGGAGAATACGTAAAACGTATACGTATTGCAAAAATACGTGTAAAAAATGGAAATACGTGAGTAGTACGTTTTTCCAAGATTCTCGGAAAAATTGGCAGAGCTTATAACTTTCAAATTGCTTTGAAACCTCGAGCGCAATCAGTCGCGAATGGTAGAGGACTCAATTTGCTATGATATGAAGGTGGTGAAAGTAGAAAACTCATTGTCACAATTTCAAACCGCCAAATATTCATTTTTACCTCGTCGGGACGCGTATTTTGAGTATTTTGAAAATACGTCAAAATACGTGGTGTAATACGTCGCTCACGGACCAATACGCAAGTATCCCATAACTAGGCTAGGTGGCCCTCCCTTGCAATCTTGTTCTCTAAATCTCTCGCTCGTAAGCACTTCACACGCCCGCTCCCCCACTCTTCCCACCTCCCGTCCCCGCACGCCCGCACACGCATCACCTGAAGATGCTCACTCCAAAGAGGGCTGCAGGGCAACCCCCACAAAGCAGCCCCTCGCGCACAGCAGATCAGGACTACCATGCCCACCTATGACCAACTTCCCTCAGGGAGGGGCTTTCAGGCCCGAGCCTGCAAGAGGATTCTGGCGGGACGAGGGAGCTGCAAGAGGCAGGCATGCTTGCACGTAAGCACTGCCTTAGCGTAGTACGCGTGTGAATGCCATGCGCGTACACCCATGGCTGAGTGCAAGACCAACTAGAGGGAGCCCAAGGCAGGGGTAAGGGACCGGGAGGAGGAGGGGGGAAGGGGCTCACTGCTTGCGTGGATCTTGCTGTAGAGTCTTGGCACCCCTCACAACGCACTCTGCCAGCTCTTTGCAGGCAAACAAGCATGCATAGCGCAGAGCATCCTCCCACCCCAAGAAGCACGTGCGGTATGTTCAGGCGAGGCCCATGTCCAAGCCAAGCCAGCCCGCGGGGCCACCCCATGGCAATGCTAGTCCTACCACGCTGCGACCCCTTCCACACCAATCCCTCCCAACTTCAGGGGACTCTCTCCCCCAACCTCACACCCGCACACGGTCTGAAATCGACACGCAAAATGTCCAACGGGAACGCGGAGCGTTCAAAGTTGTCATTGAACATGTTAAGACATGACAAATGAAGCGCTCATTTATCACATGCCTTTTGAGGAAAATGACGCAAAATGTCGAGAAACGGCACGCGCACGGTCCAAAATCGCGGCACAAAATAACCAAAACAGACACATGGAGGGTTTGAAGTCCTCACATATGTCAAGATCCGACAAACATAGCGCTCGTTTTAAGGACGCCATTTGACAAAAACAATGCAAGATGTAAAGAACTGGCACGAGCATGGTCCAAAATAATCTTTTCTTGTGGCCCATTCGTTGGCCTCCTTCCAACCTACAATGTTGTTATCCTTTTTCATACCCCTCTCATTGTTTCACTGTAATTTTAGCACACTTCCAACTTCCTTGTGTTATTACTTCTCTTTAATTTCAGCACATTTTCAACTCTCTTGTGATTTCTAGATTTTTGAGCAACAAGTCGCGCTTTCTAAGGCCAATATTGAGCCACTTGGAGACCTATCTTGTGGTGAGCAAAGTGACGAGGTTATTATCTTGCAAAAACTACTTTAAATAAGTAATACGTTGTGCCATCAATGATCTTTAAGGCCGGATGACATTGAATGTCCTTTTTCCAATTTTGAATTCTGAGGTGCCCACTCAAACAAATACGCACTTAAGACTTCCACCAGAACATTTGGAGCAAGTGGGAGTTTCCAGCAATGTTGTTGGTGATGTAAAACTCTCAATTCTAACATTTGGAGCACATGCCTACTGGCAGTGGTAGAGATTTCCAGCTGCAGAGTGGATCATATTACGAAGACACTGCTGTACAAGAGTCTGATCATGATTTGAGCAACGTCACAAACCCAGTTAACACTAGGTATCCCATCAGACCACATTTGGTCTAGCTAACCCCCCATTTTCAGCGCTGACCTCCGGGGTGCTACATGTTGAAAATCTTCATCTGTCATTGCTTACTCGTTCTATAGCAAGACAAATACTTCACTTGCAGCTCATACACAACACATATAAGCATGCACACGACACCAAGAGGAGCACTCTCTTTCTCGGGGGCTCAACTCTTTCTTACTCAAGTGTGTCCCTTACAAGTTTCTCTGCCCTTCTATATGCACATTCGCGGCTGCTAACCTACCTTTAACTAATCGACAGTCCTAGTCATCAGAAGCCCTACACATCGACACTCTCAGCCAACATTAGCTGGACTCGACCGACCACAAACTTCACTCAACCTCCACACATGTGAACGCACATGCTAAGCAATTAGAGCTAGGACTGCTTATTTTCTACACTTCCTTTCAATTCTAATCTATTTGCTCACTATCTCTTTTAGTCCTAGCATCTCAGCACACCATTGGTGCTTTACTCTAGGAACAGCCTTTGTGAAGGCATCAGCCACCATCTTAACAATTCTAACAAACTTGAATTCTACACTATTATCAAGCACACACTCCCTGCACTTATGATATTGAATATCTATATGTTTACTCCTAGCATGCTCAACAAGGTTCTTCCCTAATGCAATGCAGCTCTGACTATCACTCAAAATAATAGTGGGCCTCTTCTGCTCATAGCCCAGGTCCTCCAGAAGTCTTCTCAGCCACACTGCCTCTCTCACTGCCTGTGAGGCTGCCATATACTCTGCCTCCATGGACGACAAGGCCACCACCTTTTGTCTCTTGCTCTTCCAGGTCACAGCACCCTTAGCCAGAGAGAATGCATAACCTGTTGTAGACTTCCGAGTGTCTATGTCTTTTCCCCAATCAGCATCACTGCACCCTTCTAGCCTCACAGTATCACTTCCTCCAAGGTGCAACCATAGGTTTGGTGTTCCCTTAGATATCTCAGGATCCTCTTCATAGCCTCCCAGTGTGCAGGGCCTAGATTCTCCATGAACTGACTCACTATCCCGACTGCGTTAGCAATATCAGGACGTGTGCACACCATCAGATACATGATACTACCTGCAACCTCCCTCATGGGCACCTGAGACATAATCTCCCACTCATGCTCATCCTTAGCACACATACTCGAGCTCAGCTTGTGCTTAGGATCAAGGAGCACACTGACAGGCTTACAGCCCATCATATCAAACCTCTCCAGCACTGTCTGCAAGTAGGCTGGCTGACCCAGCATTACAATCCTCTTGGCTCTATCCCTCTTCACCTGAATGCCAAGCAAGAACTGTACCTCTCCCAAGTCCTTCATATCGAAGGCACGACTCAGGACATCCTTCACCTTCTGCACCTCCACCATCTTCTTGCCAACGAGCAGCAGTTCATCAACATATAGTACCAGCATCACCCTGTCATCACTTGCTCCCTTCATATACAAACTGCTGTCAGCATTGGACTTCACAAATCCCTCACCATGAAGAAAGGAGTCTATCTTCTGGTTCCACATTCTTGGAGACTGCTTCAGTCCATACAGGGACTTCTTCAGCTTGCACACCTTCTTCGAGAACTTCTCATCAATGAATCCCTCTGGCTGCTCCATGTAGACCTCCTCCTCCAGCTCTCCATACAGCAATGCAGTCTTTACGTCCATCTGATGCATCTCCATATCCTCCACTGCGGCAATCTGTGCCACGACTCTCACTGTGGCAATCTTGGCAACTGGTGCAAGAGTCTCATGATAGTCTTCTCCCTCTGTCTGGGAGTAGCCCTTTGCCACAAACCGCGCCTTGTATCTGTCCACTGATCCATCTGCCTTCCTCTTCTTCCTGTAGATCCACCTGCCTCCCACAACCTTCTTATCAGGTGGCAGCTCTGCCAGGTCCCATGTCTCATTCTTTGCCAGTGACTCCATTTCTTCCTCAGAAGCCTTTCTCCACTTAGCTACTTCCTCTGTTCGCATAGCAGCCTCAAAGGTCTTGGGCTCTGAGTCATCTACCATGTGGACCACCTCACTCTCTACAGCATCCTTCTCAGCCATCGACTCAGCCACACTTACATACTCATCAAAGCCAAATCTAGCAGGTGGCACACTCTCTCTTCTTGAGTGTCTAGATGAGCCATGACTCTCTCCACTAGTAGACGCTTCTCCTCCTGCAGGTGATTTGGAGCTCCTCTCAGCTCCATCTGTTGCTTCTGGCTCCCTGCCTGCCAGTCTCCTTGATCTTCTCTCCTCTGGTGCTGTCGCTCCCTAAGGTCGTGGACTTGTTCTCTTCCTCTCCTGTGCTGCTCCCTCTGAGAGTCTAGGTCCTGTTCTCTTCCCACTGAACTCGACCTCGTCCTCAGAATCAGACGCTGCTCCCTCTTGCTCATCACTCCTTGATTCAGGCTCCTCCTGAGCTTTAATGCCTGGTTGCGGCATCTCTGGCAATGCCCGAGCTCTAGCAGCAGAGGCAGCTCTTGCAGCAGCTTGAAGCCGAGTCTCAACTCTGCTCTGCTCTTCTCCCTCTGGTACAAACTCTTCATAGAGTCTAGAGCTTCCAGGGTCCAGCACCTTCTTGTTGAAGATCACATCTCTGCTCACGATCACTTCTCCTGTTCTCACTTTCACCAGCCTGTACCCTTTGCTGTTGGTGTCGTAGCCCACAAGTACACACCTCTCAGATTTGGGTTGCAGCTTGTGCCTCTTGTCCAAGGGAATATGGGACCACACCTCTGTCCCGAAGACTCTCAACTCTTGCACATGGAATTTCTTCCCACTCTAGACCTTCTCAGGAATCCTTCCACCAATAACAGCCAATGGCAGCCTGTTACTCACATAAGCAGCAGTGCTTACAGCTTCTGCCCACAAGCTCACGTTCTGACCAGACGCAAAGATCATCGCTCTTGCAGCCTCCACAAGAGTCCTGTTCTTCCTCTCGGCAACTCCATTCTGCTAAGGAGAGTAAGTGATAGTCAGCTCATGCTTGATTCCTTCGTCCCTCAGAAACTTGTCAAAGTAGCCGTTGACATACTCAGACCCATTATCAGTCCTCGGGGTCTTGATTCTCTTTCCCAATTGCTTCTCCACGGATGCCTTGTACTTCAAGAACTTTTCATACGCCTGATCCTTGGTTCTCATGAAATACACCTCAGTCTTCCTGGAGTAGTCATCTGTGAAGGTGATGTAATACAAGTTTCTTGACGATCTGGCTGTTACACTAGCAGGTCCCCACACATCTGAGTGAACCAACCCCAGCAGCTCACTAGCCCTTGAAGCTTCTCCCTTTGGGAATGCCTTCTTGGCCTGCTTCCCCATCTGACATCCCTTGCAGAATTCTAAACTCTGCCCTGTAAAGTCTGGCAGCCCTCTCTCCTTGTCTTGTGCCATCTGCTTTAATCTCTGCTCACTCACATGTCCCAGGTGCCACAGGTTGATGTCACTCTCTAGCTTGGCACCTCCCTGTGCACCAAGTGCAAACTCAACCTGAAGAACCTGGTCCATTACAGATATAGCAATCTCAGTTTGGCACTGGATTTTAAACAAGCTGCCTTGAACAATTGACTTCACAACCTTCATTACTACATCACCGTCCGAGTCCATGACTCGACACTCACTTCCTTCAAACACCACTGTGTTTCCAAGGGCTGTGGTCTTTGGCACTGAAAACAGATTCTTCACTAGTCCCGGACAATGAAGCACATCCTGCATCGTAAACTTGTGCCTCCTCTTGCCTAGCTATGTCATGACTACCACCTTTCCAGATGCAATCCCTTGCAGCAGCATGCCATCACCAACTGTGACTGGCACTGGACTGTAGGACTTGTAGTCGAGCATGATCTCTCTCCTGGGAGTGGCATGTCTTGAAGCTCCTGAGTCAACAAACCAGGCATCCTCATCCTGCTCGCTGCACACCAGTGACTCCTCTATAGTAACAGCATTGGCACTTTCTTCAGCATCGTGAAGGGAAGTACCTTCTCTCTTCTGGCTGCAATCCCTGGCCAGATGTCCTTTCTTGTTGCACGTGAAGCACACTGCATCCTCGCAGCTTGGTGCAGAATGTCCTGTCTTCCCACAAATGAAGCATCTCCCTTTCTTGCTTCCACTTCCTTTGCCTTGATAGCCTCCTCTATGAGATCCTGACCTCCTTCCTCCCCATCCTTCTCCTTGCCGACTGGAACTGGCCACGCTAAGCTCTTCCATCTGCTCCACTAGCTGATTGCCCACCAGACGAAACTTCCTGTCTCCAAACATGAGTAGAGCCTGTTCAATGGATGAGCTTGCCTTTTCTTTGGTCTCCAACTGAACCTCCTTAATGAGCAACTTGGATTCAATGTTCTCCATGGTGAGTTCAGCAGTTGTCAGCACTGACAGGGAGTCTTTGAAGGTCTCAAACTTTGAATCCAATCCATTCAGAGCTTGAATCACCTGATCTTCTTGATTCACCTCGGCATCCAAGGCTTTTAATTCCTCACACACTTCTCTGATGCGGGAGAAGTAAGACTGCACGCTCTCTCCCTCTTCTTGCTTCAACAGAGCAAACTTCTTCTTAAAGGTGCCTCTGTTAGCAACACTATACCGCTGGTGCAGGTTCTTCAACGACTCCCACATCGCTGTGCTGGTTTCTAAATTCAGCACTCTCATGTAGATTTCCTGACCCAAGCTCTTTGTAAGCAGATCAAATGCATGTGCCTCCCTCTTTCGCCATGCAACTCTAGCTGCTCCATTCGCAAAATACGCTTCTCTGGTTGCTGCATCAGCATTTGCAGCGGGCACTTGGAGTGGATCTGGGATCTTTTCATTTCCAAGCAGTATCTCCTTAAGATCACGTCTGGCTAATTGTGCACACACTCTTCGCGACCACACAAGATACTTAGTACCCTTCCCATCGAAGTGCGGGAGCCGAGAGTTAGAACCTGCTCCGATACCATGTTGAAAATCTTCATCTGTCATTGCTTACTCGTTCTATAGCAAGACAAATACTTCACTTGCAGCTCATACACAACACATATAAGCATGCACACGACACCAAGAGGAGCACTCTCTTTCTCGGGGGCTCAACTCTTTCTTACCCAAGTGTGTCCCTTACAAGTTTCTCTGCCCTTCTATATTCACAGTTGCGGCTGCTAACCTACCTTTAACTAATCGACAGTCTTAGTCATCAGAAGCCCTATACATCGACACTCTCAGCCAACATTAGCTGGACTCGACCGACCACAAACTTCAGTCAACCTCCACACATGTGAACGCACATGCTGAGCAAATAGAGCTAGGACTGCTTATTTCCTACACTACAATTGACCAATTGGTACAATTTATGGCTCAAACAAACCGTACAAACTTGAAATTTAGGCGAAATAATGAAAAATGGTCTTTCAATCATTAACGACAAAGTTAGAGTCAAAAGAGTGAGGTTCAAAGTTTAGGTTGATAACGAAATTTCTAATGAAAAGTTGTCATATCCGAGGTCACTAAAAAGCTCTCAGAGCCATGGCTTCTTTTTCAAATGCGCCAAAAATAGTTGTGGGTGGTAAATTACTCATTCGTGCCACCTTCTGGGGAGATGCATGGATGAAAAAGACATTTGGATAATGTTATACAGAGGTTTTCTTAGTCAGAATTGTAAGAAAAAAGGTTGTGAGGACTAAAAAGGAGAACTCATGGCTCATAGAAGTGTTGTATGACAAAGACAAAAAGTAATAGGAGGCATGGCAGGTCAGGCAGTACCGATCTATTGTGCCTAAAGAGTCCTGGTTTCATTTTGAGCTGCATGTAGTTCGTTTTGGCTCGGTTTCCTCAGGGGTCTCTCTACTTGCAAATTCTGGGGAGGCTGGCAGTCAAGGTCTGATTTGTTCCTGCCAAGACCCGAACGATGACTCCCAGCCAAGGTCTAATGATGCTGATGAGGAGGAGGAGGAGGAGGAGGAGGAGGAGGAGGAGGAGGACGAGGATACTATGAGGAAGAAGGGCAGGCCTAACGCTAGAAAGGGGAAGCAGGTGCTGCTTACTGGGCCTGTAGAAAAGAATGAGAAAGAACAGAGGAGGAGAAAGGCTGAACTAGATCAGAAAAAGAGGCATAGCAACAGGTATAAGAAGGCTGCAGGTTTCAGTGATGAGGAGCTGCATACCTCTGATGGTAAGCTGGAATGAGAAGGAGATCTCTTGGAGGAGGAGCACCTTCGAGAAGGTACAGCTGAGCAGGAGTGCAACTGGAGACCTCCAGTTCATGGTGAGAAGTATCCATAGAGGCAGCAGCCAGGTGGATCTTCAACCTCTGGATTGAGAGGTGTCAATCTTAAGACATTTGTGAAGTGCAGTTCCTTTGCTGTGCTGTGCCTGTTCATTGGCATAGACTGGTTTGCACTGCTTGTCAATGAGTCAAATGCTTATGCAAACTTGAACAAGGCGAAAGATTGGAAGCCGGTTACTCTCACTGAAATGGTTGTTTTACATGGTCCTTACCTTGCCATGGCCTTGAATCCCTAGTTATGGGATACGTATGTGGAGAATACGTAAAACGTATTCGTATTGCGAAAATACGTGTAAAAAAAGGAAATACGAAAGTATTACGTTTTTGGAAGATTCTCGGAAAAATTGGCAGAGCTTATAACTTTCAAACTGCTACGAAACCTCGAGCGCGATCAATCGCGAATGATAGAGGACTCAATTTGCTATAATATGAAGATGGTGAAAGTAGAAAATTCATTCTCACAATTTCAAACCCCCAAATATTCATTTTTACGTCGTCGGAACGCATATTTTGAGTATTATGAAAATACGTCAAAATACGTGGTGTAATACGTTGCTCACGGACCAATACGTGAGTACCCCATAACTAGGCCTGAATCCTCTGCTTAGGATACCTTATCATTGGAGGTCTAATACAAGTGGACCCATCAGGTTTCCTTCCTTTGGAACCTTCATGTCCAGGAACAGGTGGCAGGAGATATAAATATATTTTCACCTTAAGTCAAACTTGGGAAAGGAGTGCTTTCGTAAGACCTCTGCGACATACAGCATGCCCTCCCCTCCTCCTCACGTACAATCATCCAGCAGCATTCTCATCCGCCAAATCAAGTTGCCAAGTCATCTTAGACCTAGCAGGCCCCGTGTTGCTAACCCAAGTTCCCCATTCTTCCCCATTCTACCCAGGTTTGCCATTCTTCTCTACAGGCAACCTGCTAACCTCCGCCTGCCCCTACACAGCTCTCCACGTCTCTCCCCCTCTACGCTTCTCCAGCAACCTCTTCTTGACACCCTTGCCAGTTGTTGTTGTTGGTCTGCCCTCCACAGCCAAGCACAACCGCCCGCACACACAACAAATAAGTAGGGAGCGGGCTCTGTCGCAGCCTCCTGCGCATAACCCTGGATAGCCCGCTTCCACCCCCGCACGTACACAACAATAATGGTGTGCAATTGCTGCTGTTGTGAGCCCCAGCCGAATTCCGGCCCAGAAGGGCAAGCCGCACCCTATGCCCTGGCCCCCCTCGGCCCCCCTATGTCTCCCATACAGCCCTCCATAACTGTGCAACACCAATCTGAAGGGGGTGCACGTGCAAAGTTTCCAGACGCATACAGCCACTGAATACCCCCCAACCAAAAGATCGGCCGACATTGCCAGTGCCTCCTGATCACCTCCACACATCCTTGCACAAAATAACCATAGGAGTAGTTATTGTTCCACACCCAATCCCAGACATCGGCACGCACACTCACACCCATGCATTTACTTAATGCAAACGCAAGCATGAATGCCTACCCACCCACTTCTCCACCTAAATAGGCAGCTCCCCACACAAGGCTGAAAGCAGAAGGGGGCAGTTGCCCCCACATCGAGCGACGAGACAATCAGCCGTGAGAGACAGTAGAGAGCAGAAGGTGACTTGAGCAGGTGAATATTGTCGGTTTCGACATCAGAGTTCAGACCAAGACAGGCCAGCCCCAGCTAAAAGCCCACACAACTCTTCACAGCCCTTGCGTATGTGTGCACCAGTGAAGCAAAGCAGGAGTAGTCAAGCAATTGCCCAACCATGTAGCCTGTCACAGCCCCCCCCCTACACACACACATGACCAAATGGCAGCTGGCGAATAGACCACTGCTCACAGATCATCCATACTCCACAGATCCTCACACACAACAATAACTTTAGAGGGAAGTCGCATCCACACCCACACCCACTTGCATTCACACAGCATCCAGAGGCAAGCGGGGGCACGCAGATATGCACGCTCCGTACTGATGACAGCTAATCAAGAAGGAGGACATAAGGAGAAGTAAGGTGAGAAGAAAGGAATCTGCACATTTCAAGAAGGATAGATTTGGGGGTTTCGACTGGATTATGACATGCTGTTACAAACTTTCGAGGACTTGGAACACATAAATAAACCAACAAGCAATATTGAAACCAGAAACTAAGAATTTGGTGCATTATGCACGCATCACAATCTTACGATCTAAGCAATGTCAAGAATAAGGCTGATGGATGTACCTTCAAATTTTGGGAATCACCAGTTGAAGACAAAAGAAACAGTAAATTCTAACATATTCGTCCTGTTCCTCACCACACTAGAGCTTGCGAAGTAACTCTATGATGCCACATTCCACTTAACAGCTGAAGAACAAGGACGGTAAGGATGCCTATGTATATAGCTGCCACTTCGTTTTATGCTTCCCGGCTGGCAAACGACGGCTGCCCATTTATTTGGGAGAACACCTTGTGGTAGGGTCAACTTTGCTATGGCCGCTGCCACGCAATTTGACGATGCTCCTCCTCGTGGTGCTTCTTGTTGTTGCAGATTTTCTTGAGTGGGCTCTCCCATCGGCATTGGAGGAGGGTCTATTGGAGAGGAAGGGCTTCCTTCAAAAGCTTGCTGTTGGTCTTGAGGATCGGCCATCTTCTTGTGCTGTCAAGTGCCTAGCTCCGATATTACCGTAGTGAATCAGATAGATAAAGTACTTAGTAAAATACAATACTTAATCTTTAGACAAGGATCTTTGAACACAAGTGGTAGCTTCTTGAAAGAGAGTTGGCTTCTTGAAAGTTAATATATTTTTTGAGCTTGGCAAGTACAAGAGAGATTCTGGAATGTCTTTCTATGTTCTAGCTCTTGTTTATGTACTTGCTACATAAGTAATTTCTAAGAAGGTGCATGTTGATGTGTTGGCATCCGTTGCCGTTAAGAGTGCTCGATTTGGAGTAGTATTGACTGCGTTAGGCCCTCAGACATTTCGGTAGCACATAGCGACAAATTTCATGATTTTGCACCTAAGTCAGTGAGATGTATTTTAGCTACATTGTGGTCATCTGCATGAAAGCACCTTTGCTATTCAGTACCCTGATGTTGTGTATGTGTTTATACATGCTTGTATGCCTGGTGGCAAGAGGCCATGAGTTTCTGAAGGAGAAGCTCTAGTCCTCAAGCTCACCTGTTTCTTGTGCCTTGTGTTAGTGTGCAACTATGGCCCACTACGGTAAGTGAGTCAAGAGGTATAGATGTGTGAACGGAATTCAGTAGATCGCTCCCTGATTTTACACGCTTCCACCTGACGCTATCTCTGACATTATATATATAAATGGAATATGATTCTTGGGTGAGCAAGATTCATTTCACACATAGAAGTGGAGTTGTTAGCCACGCTTATATATGTTAGCATATGGCAGTAGTATACTTTTGCAATCAAAATTAGATACTACTGCAAGAGGCCCTCCCACCCTTCCTTAGGATATGCTGTGATGCAAAACAAATCTAATGAAGTAGCTTGCAACACTCTAGCAACATGCAGGATAGGAGAAGTATGAGACGTTAGTATCAATTTACTCAAATAACAAGCTAATCAAACGAGTGCTCAGCAAAATTATAATAGTGTAGCATAGGATTAAAACAAGTGTAGAGATGTAGAGGTAAACAAACCTATTCAAACTGACAATGTCACTGAACACACAAAGAGATTGATTCCTGCTTTTTTGAAATATTAGCATGTGACGTTAGTGGACTACTTAGTGTTTAGTGTAAAGGTAGTACAAGAGGCCCACCCACCCTTTCTTAGGATAAGTATTGATGCAATAGAAATTTCCAGCACTCTAGCAACAGGCAGGAAATGAGAAGCACAAGATATCAATTTAAATGTAATAACATAACAAGCTCAGTTAAAAAGAATACAGCATACTTAGATTTGTATAGCATAGCAGAAAAATAATTTGGTCGTTATAATTCGATACGTGGGTCGCAACTTAATGAGTTTCCCACCCACTAAACGGCGCACCTTGCACCATGATCAACCAGGTGGTCTCTAGGTACATAGCAAGGTGGGATTTTGTGGTCCCTCATCCTAGACATTAGGCTTTAGAGTTAGATTTCCACTTGCAGTCATGTGTGCACTTATATGGGTTCGTTATCTTGACCAACTTTCACGCAAATTGACATGGCGTCTACGTGTGTGTACCAAAATTAAGCGGACTAGGATTCTGTGGAAAAATCTCGTCAAGACGAGTCTGTAGTCGTTGAGTTTGCCTAATTTAATGAACTATTGGCGCAGATATTGCTTTTGATGTCTAGGGCTGACATAGTACAAAGATTCCATAATTTTGCACCAGTGTCGTAGGATGTGTTTTAGCTACATCATGGTCTTTTGAATGAGAGCGTCTTTCCTATCCAGTCCTCTGATGTGATCTGTGTGCTCTCATAAAGTTGTATGACTGGTAGTCAAGAGTCCATCAGTTCTCAAAGAAGAAGGTCTAGTCATGAACATTATTTCTTTCTGGTACCTTGACTTAGTGTGCAACTATTGCACACTACAATAAGTGAGACAGGGGGTTTGAATGGGTATAAGAAATCCATTAAAAGAGCAAATATCGCTCGTTGATTTACACGCTTCCAACTAACTCTCATCTTTATATTTGTATGAGGTGGATTCATTTCAATTTGTAGACGGTTTGTATTGCACACCTATGACGAGCACATAAAGGCTTGGATTCCTCGCACTCTTGCTTGGCCATAGGATAGGCAATCGCTCACGGATTCTCTCGCACTCATAGAAATAAAACCTCCGTTCTAGCATCATCCTACCCCGCTTTGGCCTTTTTACGTATAAAAATGCAAATCGTGCACACTATGCACGTTAGTAGCTAGGAGCGAGTAGTCTTACTCACGAGATAAAGTTTACTTGGAAACACAATGGCTTCTTGTGTTTCACCACGGATACGTCCCTCCACTTTGTAGCTGCTGTGCGGGAGGATAGCAATGCTACATTGGACCAGTCAAGTACTCACATCAGCAGGGCAGAAGGCCGGCGACGCAACATCTCTTCTAAGAACTGCTACCAAATAGCTGCTGACTGGCAATAGGGGAGCAGGGGGACCAGCAACGCGACGCTCAAATTGATAGCTACTGCGAGGTGTAGTCTACCCAGTCTTACAATGCTTTTGTTAGTTGTATGTTGGACATATCGAAACGCATACAGGGTGGATTTGTCCACTAAACAGAGGCTCGGTTAGAACCTTTGTCTCGCGATTTGAGTCGTAAATTGGTGCTCTTTGAGCCTGTTAGCAGGCAGGCTTGCTTGATTTGTCCCTTTCCTTGCCATCTCTTCTCAGCCTTCTCTTGTGCTGGTGCCTGAGATGCTGATGTGACACTTCTCTCAGTCGGATTTGCTGCATGATGAAGCTGTGAGCGCGCATGAGGTAGCAGTCTTTGAAGGGGGACGCCAATTAGAGTTAGGAATGACCTCCGCTGTGGCTACTTCTTCGCCTTCTCGTTAGACCTACACAAGGCACTTTGCTGGGATGTCTTTACCCACGTTATGCTCTAAGATCGATGTCTGCATGGCAGTGCTCCGTGCTCGTAACCATCCACTTAATCGTAACAATTACTTAGAGATCATGCTCACCCATATAGAAGGGGAAGCTTCCTTAGTGCTTTATGCACGATATAATCGTTATTATCTTAGATACAATGCCAGTCCCTTTAGCAAGCTCCAACAGCTACAGTTGGTAATGATGTTCTTGTTGTTGACATACCTGTGTGCATATGGGACCCTCCCCTGGCACATCGGCCCTTCAATCAAAAAGAAATTGCAATTGCGGCTGCCGTCGTTGCTGCTGCTGGGCAGGGACAAGAGGGTTCAAGGCACAAATTAGAAGTGGTGGATGGAAAACCAGGGGAACCAGCAAGACTATACCCAATTGACAAGGCAAAAGTTAGTGCTCGTGGATAGAAAACCAGGGGGAGCAGCAAGACTGAGCCCAATTGATGTGGCGCCACCATCCTGTGCTAGTCCGGTGGAAGTCATTACCGCTCGTATCGAGGACCTCCATACACGTGCTATTTAGCGTCGTAACAGCAAGCTTTTCTAGGCATTCTTCTGCCCTCACTGCTCTTGCACTCAAAAACCTGGAAAGTGGCGATTGTCTACCTCCAAACGAAAATTTAAAGGCGAAGAAGGGCCCACTCTTTGCTCTTTTTGAAGCGAGAAATGGAAGAGGGAGATGCGCTTCAACAGAACCCCCCTTCAGCAGCGGGGACCGCTCGACGACGTACGTCAAAGGCGCATCTCTATTTTTTTGTGTAAATTTGGGTCTTCGTCAACCGGCGCAGAGGTTGTCCTTCCTCAATCGCAGAGCCACCTACGTTTTGAATTGCAGACATTTTCTAGGGATCAAAGCGGAGAAGAGCGTAGAAGCGGAGAATATTAGTGCAAGTGCAAGGAGGGAATGGAGACACGTGGCTTGTTGCACACCCACATTGGAGAACTTCACCTAAGGATCAGTTTATGCAGTTGTTCTATGTGAGCAATTACGATTGTGCCACGTACAAATGTTTTGAACCTCTAAAATTGCGGGCGGTACAAACAACTTTAACCACCAACAATCGCGAGGTGTGCTTGCAGAAATGAAAGTTGATAATAAAAAGTGACAATATGAGTTCTTTGCACAGGGAGCCTCTTGGCTCCTCGTCCGCTTTGCATGTTGGTATTAGGAACTAGTACACACAGCCATATTTTAACTACCATACTATGCACTATTCCACTCAAACAAATAACTCTGAAAATTATGACTCTTATGTTGCCGATCACCACACGTGCCCTACCCATGACAGATGCTATGGTGCACATGGCACATATCATACTTTGCAGCGTCTACTCCCGTGTAGGATGCACACGAGCACCTACATCATGCGTGTCAAGGCTCAAAGCCCAGTTCCCAAACGCCACATGGCGCCTCTCTAGGGTTCTCTTCCAATCTCATCGTGGTTGCCACTGCCTATCAAGACGGGTCACTGCCCTTCCTCCGTGCCATGTCTGAGCAATGCACCAAATCACAACGTGGGAGAGCTTCATGTATGTTTCACAAATACAGCAATATATATGTCAGGGGCTAGAGTGGCTTACAAAGCGAAGGGCACTGCCACTTTTTTTTCCCTCTTTGTGCGTAACAAGTTACCCCCACCACGCTGAGGGAATGTGGCTGCGATGCCTGAAGGCCTCTTAGCGAGCGCTCCACTCCATGTAGGTATTGATGATTGCACAGAATCCATTGGCATGTGTGTCCCAACATTTGCATCCCATGGGTGGAGGAAGACCAAGGCCCTCCACCACATCACAGGCACATATCACTGATGGCGGCGGTAATGTGTGCTCTCCTCTCGGTGGTGGTGATAGTGAGCGCATTTTCCTTCTTATATCTGTACGCCACAACCCTCATTGTTTCTCGGGTTATTTGGGCACTGCACCTTGTGCTACAGGCAAAATTTACGCGAGGCACTTACCTCGCGGAGGTGGAGATGCCACGCAGGGCGGCTCCAATCTTCCACGGCCTGCTCATTTTGTGCCGGAGTCAATATTTGGAGCAAAACACCATCCAATGAATACAAAAATAAAGCAAGGGCGAGATCTTATCATTTGGAATGGGCGACGGTGTTCGAATCGCTAGAACGTGTTATCATGATTTCGGCACACTCCCCCAAGTGTATCAGCCTGTTGCTGTGGCATACATACTTACAGTTTGACTAAAAGGAGCGGAGTGCCCTAGTGGAAGCGTAGTGACTCCTGAGGAACTAAACTGGTTGCAATCATACTGTAGAGTGCGGTGGCATACCACTAAGAAAGTCTTGGAAATCAGTTGACATTTTGAGTAGTAAGAAAGTGCTCGTAAATGCAATAGGATGAATTCCTTGTCATTACAAAGCTGTAGAACTTTACAAAAGTGAAAATTGATGAGCAACGAAGAAGTTATGCCTATGCATAATTTTCTACGACAACCGCTCGCCCCTAAGAGGGAGGGCCACTTAGCAATACATTTTCCTAGGTGTTTGTCGTATCGTCCCTTTTGGAGATTGAAAGAAGGTCAGATCAGCCTCATCCTATGTGTCGGGTTGATTTGACGTCCACATGGATGCATCAAAATAATTAGAATATACTAACTTACACGCGCTAGGCTAATCCGAAACTCTTAGGTACATCGACTTGGTCGGCACTCCGCGTTAGCCTAAATCACGTGAAGGTTCAAAACTAAACTTCAAAGATCCATTAATTTCTCAATACTCAACCAAATTTGGTGAACTGTTTATCAATATGACCACAAAAATGCACTGGACACTTCTATGTAATCATAGCATTTTTTCAAGGAACTTTTGAATGCACTTTATAAACCTATGACCAAACATCGACATAGCGTACAATATGGCTTGGTGCTTGTACCTCATGCATTGACGGATGCGGATCTTCGAGCAGATTTCGTCTCGAGCTTCTTGTACTCGCCCACGTCCTTGTCATCTGTATTACCATCGTTGCACGCAAATCGGCTGCCCATCAAGGTTATTGTCTATACTCTTTTTGTATATCGGTGAGCAAAGTGGCCACGATGCCCACAATATGAGAGGGCTCTGCCACCCCAGCACCCACTTACGGTGGTGGAATAAACGTCACGCACTTATCTAGTTGCTTAGTCCTGCGCGCGTATCATGCTCATGAGCAGCACAAGGTCCACAGGTTTTGCCGCCCTTGAAGTAGAGCCCGCACCAGGGTGGGCCCTTCTGGCACGTGTAATTGGCCACCTCCAAGGTGGATTTTTGCACTAGATTTACTTTCTCCTCAACTATATACTTTAGCTCATTCTTTCCCTGTTCCTTCTCATTCCACTGAAGCAATACACCCACAATTGCCTTCTTTGAGTCTCCTCTCGTCTGTCGGTATGTAGCTTTTACTTGGTGCACGCCTAAACCGCCATTGCATCAATTCAGTTCCATGTCAATGACCACAAGAATGCATGATATAGTGAGGTTGTTAGACGCCAAGGCAGAGGCTCACTTGGCCCAATAGTTAGCAATTTCCCACATACCCTTCACCGTGTGTATGAATGCGTAGAACTTCTTTGAAGGGATGGCATCTTACCCCTTGCACTGCATCCAATTGCCCAAACTATCCTGAAAGAAGAATCTCGTCTTGAGGTTGTCCCACTCGTTCAAGATATGAATTATGAGTTTGTGGCCTTCTACGCGCATTGTCTCCATGGACGTGCCGCAATAGCTCATTTCCTGTCAGGGCCATTTTGAAATCCATTTTGAGCAGCTTTTGTGCAGCCATCTCCTTCATCACCGATTTTTCTTGCCATTTCATCCAAGCCCTTGTAAGCTACAAGGTGCACTTGCATGCACATTCACTCTCCAAGATGTGTGTGTCCGATCCTGACTATACTCATGTTGCAAGCATCGTGAGGGCATCCTGAAACCGGCATGGGGCAAATATTGACCAAGTTTTTAGAATGGAATAATACCGAGTCGGATCGGTCCACGGGCGCTCGACGGGCAAATTAGAGCAGAAAAGATTGTGCTTTGACTATTCTATTATTTCATCTCGTCGTTTTTGGCCAAGTTTGGGAGGATGTGCCTCTGACAGTATTCAATTCATGTTCGTCGGCGCTGCCTTACCAAATCTTTGAGTCTCACAAATCGCCTCGTTCCTCGGACAAAAATGCATTTGTGTCAGGAACGGTCGGTCCCGACTCTTCTGACACCTTTTAAATGACATACTTGTCCTTTCCCTCGGTGGTACATCATGTCTTATGGTCTGACATTCATTTATTATTATGCTCGTCCGCGCAACGTCACACCGCCTTTGCTATGTTGTGCCCATGTCCTATTACTTCCACATTTCTTCATTGTTGTGCTTTTCGAGCCTTGTGATTCTCACAAGTGCGGATGTTAATCTCCGATGCATAGATTCTGGCAAACATTCTGTGATTTCTCGTATCAACCGCGCAAGTGGCTGCCAGAAAATATGTTTCGTAGTACAAGCACAGGACTCTACCGCCTCAGTATCCAGTATCAGTAGACTCCGAGGTACAACTGAGGATTACCTATGACAAAGAGTGGCAGCAAAATATACTCCGCGTATTAAGTGTGGTTCAATGATAGTTATTGGAAAACATATCTTGTGCTGAATTGCTAGAGGCCCGTCGTTCTCAACTAGCTGTACCAATGTATACGATTTCGCGACAGGATCTTTGAATACAAGTGGTAGCTTTTTGAAAGAGAGATGACAGTTGGAAAGTTTATATATTTCTAGAATCTGGCACGTACAAGAGTGATTCTCCCCCCCTTTCTACATTCTAGCTCTTGTTTATATACTTGCTACAAAAGTAATTTCTAGGAAGGTGCATGTTGATGTGTTGGCACCCAACACATCCCAAAACTTGCCACCTCTTTCTAGAATAATTTACACATGTCTTTTTAACCTAAAAATGGCACATTTGACTTTCGCCACATGGAGTTCTGCTAGGTCCTTCCTCTAACTTCAAAAATGCCTTAGAAGGTTCGAAGGACATGAACCAAGTGACTAGAGTATCCATTCACACTTGAATCCACACAACTTTGAGTATATTCAAAAGCATTAAAAAAAAAGAAAACTAATATAATGAAACTCAAATCTCTACATCACTTCCCCGACAGAAAAAGCGACGTCTCGGCGCGTGAAGCCAGGTCTTACACATGTGGAGGAGACTAGTCAACAGGTTCAAGTCAGGTGCCACACATGTAAGCCAAACTAGGCAAGGTCGTGGATGGTGTGATCTTATTGGCTAGCCTACTCCTTGATGATAAACATAATTGTATAAGTTGGCCCAGAATCTGCCACAAATTGAAAAATTCATAGCATCCACAGACCTGCTCCAATTTAGAAGATTCTAATGCCACACAATGGGCGTCAAAAAAGTCTACAGGATCACCAAATTTGAGAGCATTCCAACTTCTGGAGTGTCGTTGAGAGCTAAGAGAGTAGGCACTCCTCCAAATATGTGCAGAAACTTCTAAAAATAATAAGACCTTCTGTACTTCTTCAAATTCTGCATAGTAAGGATTTGACTGGACTCTGTAAGTTGTTCTACCATAGGCTTGAGTCTTAGAGCATTCCAAGTTCAGGAGAGGGCATGATGTCAGAAGGCAGATTCTGCCCTAATAATGCCAGCAGCCTGACCCCCTTCTACTTACAGCATCATATCTCGCTCACCAACGCTCCAAATTAAGCAAACTTAGATCCGAAATGACCTACTACTCATGAATACGGCCAAGTAAGTTTTCAGAATTTATGATACGGAGACGTGTCACCACTAGCAGTTTTAGTTTTCTGTACAGAAACTGCGAGAAGAGAAGATTGTCTAATGTCATCTTTTCCTCTTTGTTGTTCTTGCAGGCTGCCTCCAAGGGGTCTTCTCCTGCTTCTTGATGGTGGCACGCTGCCTCCCTGAAGTCTTTGGGCTTCTAGTAGAGAGACTTGGGGCTGGCCCCAGAGGGGGGTTGGTGGCATGGAAGCATTTCAGCTTTCTCTGAACTTTGTCAAAGTGGTGCGCCGCCACCCAACTATTCTCTGAATCTGGATATCCTTTCCACTTGATGAGATACTGCTGTTGCCTCCTAAATTTTCTCATAGCCAATATGACTTCAACTTTGTACTCCAAATGATCATCCACTATTGTTGGGGCTGGTTGAGTTGTCACTCGTCCTCGGAACTTGTTGTTGAATTGCACATATGGCTTGTAGAGGGAAGCGTGGAGTACGAGGTTCCTGTGCATAGTCTGGGGAAGTTCTAGCTTGAAAGCAACGCGGTTGACTTGCTGGATAATTTTGAAGGGTCCCGAATACTTGGGGGAGAACTTGCTGCCGGCAGGCCTGTTGTTAAGGGAAATGTTCTTGGATGATAATAACACTGCGTCGCCCACTTTGTATGTAATTTCTCTTCAAGCCCCGTTTGCCATTTTTGCTTGAGCATCTTGCGCGTGTTGTGGAGCTTTTGTGGCCGCAAGCGCTTCTTCTAATGTCTCCAAAAAATTTGCAGCAGCAGGTAATTCATCATGGCCAGCCGTGAAGCTCAGCGGCGTGGTGAGATGGAAGTTGAGGAAGAATGGGGACTCTTGGATAGAGGCCTGCGTCGTATTGTTGTAGGCAAACTCCAAGGGGGTCAAGTGCTTGTCCCAATCTTGCTCTAGAGTAGACACGCAGGCCATTAGAAAGGTCTTGAGAGTACGATTCATACGCTCTGTTTGTCCATCCGATTGCGAGTGGTAGGCAGTGGACATATCCAGCAATGTACTCAAGTTCTTGAAGACATATTTCCAGAAACGGCTTGTGAGTCTCGGGTCGCGATCAGACACTATTGTCGATGGCAGGCCATGAAATCAAAATATATATTGTCTAAGATGAGTCTTGCTAACTGACATGCTGTAACCTTAGTCGTTGTTGGGATGAAATAAGCCATCTTTGTAAGTTTGTCCACCACTGTTGAGTATTGCATTGTAGCCCCGTAGTGTCACTGGCAAGTCCACGACGAGGTCCATGGAGATGTCGGTCCATTGTCTTTTGGGGATTGGTAGTGGTTGAAAAAGTCCTCTTGCCTTTTGTGATGATGGTCTGATTCTTTGGCATGTGTCGCAGCTCCTGCAGTACTTCTTCACTTGCTTAGGCATTCCTGGCAAGCAATAAGTCCTTGCGAGCACGCCCGTGGTCTTTAATATTCCAAAGTGACCTCCAAGTGGGTTGTCGTGCGCTTCTCGAAGTAACAAGAGTTGTAGCTCTTGATTATCAGGCACGCATCTCTGTCCCGTGTCTTGTCTCACCCAATAGTTTCCTTCTTGCTTCTTGTGTGGGTCAAGGGCTGCCTCGCCATTCCTGTAATAAGGGTCCGCATCATAGGCGGCTGAATATCGAGCTTCCAGATCTGTACTAAGGGATGTCATCACTGCATTTAATTGCAGTCTTGAGAGGGGGTCAGCCGGGTTCGTCTTGCCGGGCTCGTACTGAATCGTGATGTTGTATTGTTGCAAGTATTCACTCCATCTTGCTTGTCTCCGTGAGAGATACGGCTATGTCTGGAGGTGCTTCAACGCCTCATGGTCCGTTGTGACCAGCACCTTGCGTCCTTCAACATAGCAGCGCCAAACCTTCAAGGCATGAATAATCGCCAATGCCTCTCGCTCCGTGGTTGTATAATTTTGCTCGGCTGGATTTAGCTTCCTTGACTCGTAGGCGATGGGCTGCAGTCCCTTGCCTTGGTCTTGAAGCAAGATTGCTCCTATTGCATAGGAACATGCATCGGTGATGACGTGGAAGGGCCAATCTGGGTTTGGACTTGGGAGTGAGAGCACCGGGGATGTCGTCAATCTTCGCTTCAACTCTTGAAATGCCTCTTCCTCTTTTTTGGTCAATGTATATAACCTTGGTTGATGAGGAGGTATTTCTTCAAATGCACAAACTTCGTGATGTCCACGAGTGTTGTACCTTTGTTTACACTTTCAAACCTTTAGCAGCAGGTGACATTGTTGGTAGTGACTTGGCTGCAAAGACACTGAGTGAGTTACTGACCTAATTCGAGTTATTGTACTCAATCTTAGCATGTGCCTTGTACCTTTGGAAGGACCTCCATATTGCCTTGCTACTTTGCACAGACTCCTAACATATCACCTGAAAATATGGCGGGTCACCTCCAGACCAGGTTATATACTTTCTAATAAGCAGTAGCTTTATCTGCGTTTCGGCTAACTTCTTTAAAAAGGCTTGAGCAGAGAAGGAGGTAGGCAGCCACCATGCAGATGTATTTTTCAATGGTCAGTGCCTCGAGGTACAAAAAGGCATGTTTGCAACTTTCTTCTATGATGACGATGAACCTTTTTGGGTATCAGAAAAGGACGCATGACATTAAAGAGGTGGATGCTATATATAAAAGAGGTAGCACCACAGCTCTTTTTGATAAGTGTGAAACCTCTGTGACCAACAAACCCTGCCTCGCAAAGGACGCTAACACTCAGAGGTAGAGGCAGGGGAAGCTCGCACCCTACTCAAATAGGTTCTTTGGGTCGATGACAAGGGATTGTCTTCCTAGCCTTTGTGCAAGTTCAGAGTAGTTGTAGTGACAGGTGCTTGGTAGACAAGGGTGGCCACCTCTGTGTGCTGCCCACATGTCTACAGTAGTCATTGTGTAAGATAGGTGGTTAGGATCATGTTTCTTCCCAGATTTAGAGCAAATCAGCGATGTTCCCATGGAGAAGGGCGATTTCATTCATTAGGCCCGTGGAAGTAGTAGGAGACAAAATGTGTGTGACTAGTGGTAGCTTACTTGAAATGACTGCTGCTCTGTCGTTCATTTTCTAGGAAGTTTGTTCCTTATGTCATGAATATCGTGTTTCTATATGCACGATCATAAGAGTAGAAGTGCAATGAGCGTAATGTACACAGCTGCAGACTTACATGAACATACATGTATGGAGGACCATGTGACTGAGATGAAGAAGACTGCACACACATGAGCAAACAGTATGAGGTTGAGGTCCAGTACCCACAACCAGGGTACTCTACCTCGCAGTTTTGTGCAACGATTGCATAAGATGGGGCAAAAATAGGTGTCCAAATATTATTGCAAAAGATCAAAAGTACAACGTTGACAAATTCACTCTTGGAAGTGAAGACCTACTTACTCCTACCTAGAAAATGCAGGTATTAATGTCTCCCATACTCAGTGTATGTTGTCAACCAAGCATCTGTCCCTATAGATCCTAGGATACTTAATGCCCCTCTGCCAATGAAGGCCCTAAATCTCAACCAACGTACTCACATGCTTCTAATTACACTTGTGCTGTGGCTGGTCTTGTGCAGTTTTGCCGGAAAACCACGTATTGAAGGCTTGTGCCAGCGTATCACAGGTAAGATGTCTCAAATTTTCTTTACGCTAATCTCCTCCTCCACAAAGTGGTGAAAAGACAGGGCGCAGTTGAGGGTATCGCAACTGCCTCTCACGACCTTTGGCTTTTTGGTAACCAGGAGGTTCAGCGAGGCCTATGTGTCCTCGTGAGGCCACCCTCCACTCGTGACGGATGACACTGCGTGTAGACACTCATTTGTGGCCGCTTGGCAGAGGGACAAACGACACGTCGCCAGCAATTCCTGTCTCAGGGGCTGGGTCAGGCTTTAATGCTTGCCCAATCTTTGTCACACAGCTGCCGATTCAACCACTGCACGAGTTTGCTCTTAGCGCACCTTTGTTCCTTGATTGACCTGTGCACGAGAGAACCGGGAATGGGAGTGACAAGAGGTGCGTTGACCAGTGCCGACACGTGGATTGCCTGATGTACCCTAAAACCACCACTCTGCATCTGCGAGGCAGCCTTCGGCCAGGTGCCCACCTTGTGCATCCAACCAAAAGCTCAAATAAGCTTAGTGCAGAGTAGTATTGTGCACTCATCTTGGTGCATAGTCATATATACCAGTGGAAGACAATTGGGGACGTAGGAAGTTGGGTACTTTACAGCACCTATAAATCCTATAATGGCACCACTATGCAGCCTACGGGTCTTCTAGACAAAATCGTTTGCGTATTTGCCTAAAAGAGATATGCACTCAAATGAAGAACGCGCTGAATCTGTGGGTACATGATTTTGTGACACAGTATCTTTGACCACCCAATAACAGTCGCCATCATTCCGAATGTCATATTGTCTCACACCATCTGATTGCACCCGGTAATATTTGCCATCGCCTATCTTGCCTTTGAAGTTTGCCATAGAAGACAACTACAAAGATATGCAGCACCACCTCCAAGCACAAGCCTTTGTAGAAGATTAGGTCAGCCCGCCCGCCAAACATTTGGGTTGTCCACTTCCCTCCAAAATAGCGGGCGCGGACGCCAATGTAGGATGCTGCCATCTTGAAAAGGGGCCTAAAGGGATTCAAGACAAACATAACATGAGTAGCTTCGGGGCAGGTGTCATGCGTTAAGGTTGAAGATCCGCTACTTAATCAGTTGAATTTGTGTCATGCTCGTATGGCTGCCTGGGTAATTGTACATGGTGGCATAAGACATGAAAAGATTTGCCTTATTACATGCCACTTATGGGCTACATTAACCTCCAAAGCGGAGATGACTTGCAATGTACCTCTCGGGATGCTTTTGTGGGCGGGGTGTTGGATAATATGCCGCCATCTTCCTCTGCCGTAGGCAGGGCTTTCTAAGGTCCATAGCAAATCAGAGGAATTAAATAGGATGAACAATATTGCAGATACAGGGTTTAAATCTAGAACTAGACTTTTCACATGGGGGGGAAACTCCCTTTGAGAATTCGGGTAAAACAACGCCCAAAATTCAAAGAGAACAAAAAAGCGATGACTATTCATCCTCATTTCGGTAACCACTTCTCACGGACCAGCTCACTGTTGTCAAAACCGTCAGACGTCCCTCATTGACGGGAAACCGACTAAGTATGCGCCACCGACAATGACGCTGAGAAGGATGTTGTTGTTCAACGGCAGACGTCCAAGTATAACGTCCGCGTCAAGATCGCTGTCGTGTTTTCCCCACGACGTATACGTAAATGTTAAAGTGTACAACGGAGCACGGCCGTTTGCACCGGATGCGTTCAGAAGTAAGACATTGATTGTACCGTGTACGATGCCGCACTCCTATAACACCTCAAAGCACCTCAAAGCACTTCGGCAACGGAATATGGTTTCGCATAGCTTCGTATGGTAATAATGCATCTCGGTATTGCTTAGACAGCTCATCTATCTTGGAAGATGGAGGAGTCAAAGTTAGACGAGACCAATGAAGTGGTTGTGAGGTTCAAACGGCATAGAGGAATTCCATCCTCAATAAGTTGGAGATGGTCATTCACAAATTACTCACGATGACCTGCTCACCCACAGAAGAGATAAAAGATGTCTCTTCAAAGCCCTGTGTAAAATGGGGCCCAATGCAGGTATGAATGACCCATGGTTGAAATCCCTGTGAGAAAGCAGTTGCAATGCAAATATGAAAAGCCAACATGAAGGTAGTCGTGATACAAATGAGGAGGATTGCAAGAACAAGAGAGTACTTCATGACAGGAAAAACAAATAAGTAGATCAGGCTGACTTACTGTCCAAGCTGATAGTGTTCCTCAGCAAGCTCAAAAAAGCTTGCATGGGCAACAAATTTGCTGCGGTGATTGTTGAAGAAATAGCCAAAAGTAGCGGCTCGGGGTTACTAGCAAGCATGGAAGGCAATGTAAGTGAACTACTATCACCATCTAAGACTTTGGCTATTATGCTATGTAAACCTCATGCCTTATCATTCTTTTCACTATCTCATATTGTAGACATGACCTCAGCCTATCTTGCCCCTACTTAATAGGCGGCAATCCATAATACACCAATGTTGATGAAGCCTCATTAAGTTCAGCAACAGGGCTGTGGATGAGTGTGCGACGCACACACCAATCTCCCAGAGAGATGGGTTGGTATATTCCGGAGACGCTGCGCACCTCCCCAACAAGCAACATGTCAGTTAACGAATTCACACTCGGAATGCTTGTGGCTAAAAACTTCTGCTTGCTCTCGATTCATCAACAGCAGATGCACATGAACAAATAATGGCAAATTGGCAAGAATGACACAGGAAGTCACACTGAGTTGTGCGCGGGTGCTCACCTGTGGGAGTTCTCTCATCACGCTCCATTGTCTCCATTGCCCTCTAATACAGCCCTGCCAGATGCCTTTCTTTTGCCCTCTGTTTCTTCTGAGCATCCATGTTAGCTGGACAATTTGCCTCACCTGCAGTGAGGCACGCACTCTTTGCAGGACATCCCCTAGGCTTCTTTGGTGCGAAGCTGGGGTCCCTCCCTTGTGGGTGCGACTTACGGGGCCTCCCCATCCTCTTCTCTTTGCTCCCTTTACCGGTGGGGCCTTGTCCTCCACCATTGTTTGCTGCACACATGTTGAAAATGACACATACGCATTCTCACCTGCAACCCCTGTTCATGTCTTGCTCCATATCCAGTACCACTGCATGAGGTTGCGAGGCAAGATACTGTGATGACGTGAATGAATATTGGACAGCAATTAACTGCAGCCACTCACCGGGTACCGCAAAATGTGCAGCCCCTCCCCCTTCTATACTGCCTATGTATACATATATCACACAAGGGCACGGAAGCAAATTGAGCACATCTTCATTCTTGATACGCACGACCCATTTCAAGCAAGGACTCTTGAGTACTCAACATACACCAACAAGAGCGATAGGCAGTAAACGTCACTGTAATGACTGTGATCCACAATGCAATTGAAAAGCTATAAACTTCAAAAGCATACTTAGTAGGTTTCTAACATTTAGAAGATGCTCGAGTACGAATTTTGTTCTCTACTCGAAACGAATTGTGCCACTTTCCAGATTTGGCACAAATTAGTAAACAGCATCAGCAAGCACACTCTGTGAAACTAATTTGCTGAGGTCTCGTACCTTGCGTGGCAATTTGGGCCCTTTCCTTGAACCTCTGGAACTCGGTGAGCACGTCTTTTCCCTCCATGATGCGGTCACGAAGGAGTTCCAGATGAAGCGGCAATGCTTTCGCCCTGATGTCTCTCAGCTCTTGTCGGCAAAACCCCGCCAGCTTGGCCCTAAGTTGGCTGCGCTGCAACAACACCCCTCCTTTTGCCTTCTTTAGCTTGCCTAGCTGCTCAAATTGGTTTGCTCTTTTGAAGCACCGCTCCGGTTCTAGCCGCAAGCTAATAATTTTGTACTCCTGCTTTGCGCGCTCCCTATCCTGCCACCCAATACCTTTGTCCTCACAAATTTTGTAATTCATAATCTGCTAAACATTCTAGGTCTTCAACACTGGCAATCTTTTTGCCCGGGGTGGTATGAACAACCTTTGATTCCAAAAGGCATGCAATTGCGCATCAATAACACACAGCCCACACATTATTTTGTAAGTACAAGTGAGCGATTCACTTTCTTGCAAAAGCTTTGTAAACCACGAATGATCCTCGTTGAACACATCGTGGAAGAGAATGCAAAATAATAAGCTTGCATGGCGGAACACAAGTGCTCCTCTACATTGTGCTCAACTTTTGCTTAGTCCGTAACTCATTGTCCACCGAAAAATTGCAATGGACGCCATCTCCCGCCTCGTCAAATACAATTTTGCACGCAACAGCATGTGCATGGCTCAGGTGTGTTTTTTCAATAAACAACTCTCATGCTAAGAAATATGCGGCTCATTGGATACTTGCAGGTCTAAAGAAGGGGCGGCAAGTGAAGAAACATGATATTGAGTAGCCGATGTTTCTTCTTTCACGTGAAGGTCAATACTACGTCCACGCTGGTCCATGCAAGAACTTCGGCTATGCAAAAATTTCGGACCCCGGTTGGAAACGATTTGCCCCATGTCTAATGTGAAGGTGTCTGTTGACGAGGAGCCACAAGCAATTTTCTTCAGTCTAGAGGGCTTTTTCACATAATTCTGTTGATTTATCAATGATCGAAAATTAATTATAAAAGCACCACCGACACCGACACTCAAATGGATGTCTTTCTTGAAAATCGACGTCCAGGGTAAACGTCCGCGTCAAGACCACCCGTTGTGTTTTCACCATGTTGTACAAGTACATGACAAACTGTACGGCGGAAACTGCGCGTGTTCAAGGATTGGCTCAAAGCTCATACAACAGTTGAAGGACGTATGATGCTGTACTCCCAAGCACAACTCAAAGCACTCCAGCAACAGGAAGGGCTGCGCAATGCGCAGGCAATTTTTGCTGATCTACCTTGTACGATGGCAGAGTCAAAGGGAGTTGAGAAGAATGAGGTTATCTTGAGGATAAAGCGTACGAGGGATCTCATAAACACGTTATTGGAAGACGTCAATGAGAAATTTGAGGAACTTGAGCTGGTTATAGTGGCTAATAGTACCATCCCAGAGGCAAGCACAAAATTGCTTGGAAAAGTTTTTAGGAAACCAATTGGGCTGCAGCTCGGCAACGCAGAATTGACGAACCAGCTGGAGGATAGCCAAATGAAGGACAAGGTTTATAAGCAGCAAATGGTGAATTTTAAATACAAGAGGCAATTGCATGGAGAGCTACTATCAGGTTCGGTGCATATCTTCATCGCTGGAACTTGAATTATGCATGCAGTTCTCTCGAGTGTACTGAATATCAAACAGAGCAAAATAGAGTCAATGATGATGGGTTGCCAACTTGCCCTACACGTGCGAGGTACGTGTGGGCAAACGTGACGTGTAAGGCGATCCACGATCTCCGCTTATATCAAGGGAGGTGGTCTAATGGTAGAAGAGTGAGCGCAAGCGAGCGCGAGGACAATAATGAAATTTAAAATAGGCGAGGACGATGCGGAATAAATGATAATGTAGCGACCTTTGAGAAAATTTAAGTGATGGGCCAATGAAGGCCGAGAGAAAAGCATTACTGTTTGTGAGTCAACGAGGAAAAAGATGTTCAACCTGCTTTCTCTTGCATTCTCTTCCTAGTTTATTTTCTCTTTCGCATGTAGTGGACAAATCCGTTTGCTCTCTTGATATTCTTCCACCTTCCTATTGATAAGGTAGGCTCACACGATCATCTCAAAGCAGCCAATAAGCTTACATGGCCCTGGAATATATGTGTTATCTGGATCCTCACCAGGTGGATTACACACTGAGTTGCACTTATTGGACTTAATTATTATAGTGTCAAGCGCCAGGTGCAACCTCTTACATGGGTCGGTGAGAACACAAGGTGAATAATGAGTTGAAGTACAAGACTGTGATAAAGATAACGGATATCCGCGAGGAAAAAATTGATGCCTGGCACAATCTGGACGAGGGCGTAGATGAAGCAACCTCTAAGGAGTATAAAAAGCGGATCATGAATCTCCCCAAGATACTGCTTAATTTGAACAAAGAGGTGCCAGATGGCAAATTAGGGCAACTGGACCCGGAGTGGGTGAGGGTGTTACTACGGAATTGGGAGAATGTGGCTAATTTATGGAATTTCTATATTCCAGAGGAGATCAAAAAAGGTAAATGTTGTATTGCAAAGTATGTGGTATGCTAGATCATGTAGATACTAGTGCAGTAAGTTTTTTATGTTAAGTTGCTGCAACAAATGCTACTTCATTGTTTGTCTTCTCATTTTTCTATCTGCTGTTGCTGTAGATATTTTTGCTGCTGTTGCTATTGCTGCTTGTGTGGTTGCTTTACTTTTGCTGCTGCTGCTGTTGATGCTTGTGGTTTTGAAGTCTGCTGTTGCTGTTTTACATCTTCTATCATTTCTTACATGTTCATGGCGGCTAGCATATTTCTTAAGTCTAACATGAGTGAAAGATAGGGTTGCAAGAGATGCATGTATGATGTAGAAACTGATTGCATTTGATTTTTTCTGCTATTATCTGCTATTTAGAGTTGCTGTGGATGCTGTTGACTCTGGTGAGTTGCACGAGTTGGCCCTAAGGCATCTGGGGTGATGCATAGAGGAATATAGGAGGCCACATTATAGCAGCTCATCTCTCAGGTGATTCCCTCTCTGTAATCTCAGTCCTTTGTCTTGTCCAGAGAAGTGCATGTGTCCCAATACCTCTGAATAAATGCGATTTAGTATGCTAGATTAAGGTGCTTATTGCAAAGCTGCTAGTTTTAAGGTGCTTTTAAGAGCTCCTGTGCCTGTTGGTGGATGCTGGCGCCTGCTGTCGGCGAAGTGATGCATCTCACAAATGGTGACCTTCAGGCATTAGCGCCACATAGGCGCCACCTATGCCTGCAAACGGCGCAGTTTCCACGAACACATATGCTTGCAAACGAGGCCAGCTTGCACGCACCTGTGGGAAAATGCTCTCGTAGCATGGTGAAGTGGAACAAAGAGCTAGAGGGGTGCGTAATCGAAGAGGGGTGAAGCACACGTGGTAAGAAGCAGACATTTTCTTTGCGATTGTGGATTGGGAACTTGAGAAGTAGTTTTGTAAATATTAGATTACCATGGGGAAAGCATCTTGCAAGCCTAGCAAAGACATTGTCTCTCACTGCGTATTTTAGTGAGCCATAATCATACAAGATTGGAGGATGAGGTGTCCATCAACTTTTGCCTCATACAAAAATAGTTGAATAGCACAAACAATGAAGCCATTGTTTTTTGACATTTGCATTCATACACTCTAGAGTTACGCTTAAAAATGCACTTGTCCTTATTGTTTACCAGGCTTCATTTCCTCAAAGCATGAAGAAATCACACAGGAAATAGCAGCAAATTTTGCATCCTTACACAGCTGTTTTTGCCTCCAAAGTGAAGTGCATTGCAATGATTTGGTAGGCATCTTTCAGTATAAATATATATAATTTGTACATATTATCTCAAGAGGTAACTTGAATATCCAAAATGCGAGCTTGCATGAAAGTGAGATGTTTAAGAGGTATTATCTTAGCAATGATATTCTGAACAAGCTATGTTGAGAGATGATTTGAAATGCAAAATTACAGTCTTTTTTAACATGTATCAGTTTTGGCAATGATATTGAGGTTCTATAAGTTTTCATTTGTGCGTTTTCAAACTTATGTTTCAATATATTGTAGCACAACTCTAAGCTACATTGTTAATTTCAAGCATATGTAAGGTTTAGACAGATCAGTAAGTCTTGTCTCTCATGTCTAACATTGGGTATATGATTCTGAGCCTTACATGAGTACTATGCTCAAGCTCTTGAGTTTTACTTGAGGAAAGTGTTGGGTCCAATATGAGAAACCACACCTTTGACGGCAGGCCTTGGCAGATTGAAATATAATATAAAGTCATGCAGACAAAGTTGGGAACATAGAACTCTTGGCTCATATTATGCTCAGCAGCATGAAGTACATCAACCTATTTTTACGTTTTTTTACACAAGGAAGCGCGGGCAATATGTCATCTTTATGCTGTGCACAAAACAACCTACCCACGAAGCACAATGTTGTGCTGGGCAACAGGTTCATACTGCACTTCCAATGCGTCTCAGGTGCTAGAAATCGAGCCCGAGTCGTGAGTTTGTCCAGGACAAGCAACTCGCGGACGCACATTGCGAGTCTCAACTGCCCCCACACCAGACGTCCATGCGACCTCGGGCCTCTCTGTGTCTGGTACAAAACAGGAGCAGAGTATATATGAGTCGAAGCAATTTGTGAGAGAAGTATTTAAAGTCGATTATATGAGCTGTTAGAAGACTTCAACCTGTGTAATTCTTGGAAGCAAGCATACTTGTGTATGGGTAGGAAGAAAGCAGTACTGCAGTTAACCACAAGGTTGATGCTTTTGTGACATACAAGTGCCTCGGCCACACAAAAGATTGTAAAAATAGTGTAAACTGAAAAAGTATACAACGCCAAACAGGTGAGCAGACATGCACTGGCTCATATACAAGAAAGGGGTAGTATGCATCATCCTCACATTAAACCCATGAAGGAGATTAAGCAAGAGAGAGCTACCTTGGAGCCACCGATGGTGTCGTAGATCTAGCCTGCGCATAGTTCGTATAAATTCTTGCAATTCCTCATTGCAATCTTTGATGTCATCTATGAGTGGTTGAGCCCTGTCTAGCCATTCCTTCATGTTGTTCCGCTTCTTTGTCCTCAATCATTTTGCAAAGAACATCACACTCCCTATCTGTGAGAGGCTCCAACTTGTTCGTATGCCTGCCCCTCTTCTCCTTGAGGCACCTCAGTTCAAGGTCAAGGTCCTCTAAGGTACTGGTCTTTACGAGCCACTTAACCCTTATGTTCCATGAGAACGTTTGTAGGATGGCTTCTAAACTGGTGATTGACATGTTGAGATCCATTTGGTAAGAAAACGTGCCAACCATCGCTTTTAAGGGGTGCCAAAGAGAAAGAAGAGTTGCTGCAAATCTTCATTGCTGAGAATATGTATAGCAAGAACTTACTTTGATGCCAACAGCTCAACGCCATCCTTGTCATGAAGCTAGCACAATTTAACAGGGTTACGCCGTACGCCGTACAGGCCAAGCTTCGTACGCTTATTTAAGCGTACTGAGTCAATTCGCCCGTACTAAGCATACGAGTAAAATTTCACGCATGCGCGCCGCCCGAATCAAGTCCAATGCCGTCGAATCTTTTCCCCTCGACTTGTTTCGCTCGTGAGTTTAAGAAACGCGTCGATCGACGGGATCAAAAATGTACAGGTCTGTGTGTCAGGTTCTTGCAGCAATAACGAGTACTGTGAATTTTAGCAAAACTCAATCGCCAATGTTTTGGCTTTTGCCAATATTTTGGCAAGGCAGCGGCAACGTTGCTCGCATCAGTGTAGTTGCACAGTTCTTCACTGCACAATCCCCATCAACTCGAACTTTGCAACCATGGACATATGTGCAGCCGCAACCATGTCCGTCCTAGGTTTGTCTAGTTTTTCTTGCAACACTGTCTCTCTTTTTCGTCCCACCCCCCCATCTCAGTGCACTTATGCTCTTTCCCGCTTTCTCCCCCATTCTCCCCCTCTCCTCTCCCTCTTCTCTCCCTCTCTTATCTAAAAAACTCCCCCTTTCTGTTTGCTTGCGACAGCTGCTATGTATCAGGCAATTGTTGCCATGTGTCGACGTGTTGTTAGGGTTGGTGTTCAGAATTATCTTGCTTGTTTTGCTTGGGAGCTGCCAAGGACAAGGAGAGAGGAGAGAGCCAAGGTTGCCTAGGTTTTGCCGGCAGGGGCATACTGGGTTGCAGCTCACGACTGGACTGGTCGTAGTTCTTACCCCGGGCTAGGCTGTAGCACCCCGTACTGCCCTGGGCTGACTAGCTGTGGCTCACCGTTGGGCTGCAGATCAAGGCTGGGCCGGCGGCAGCTTTGCCTCGGGCCTTACCCCCAGACTGGCAACTCATCCCTGGACTGGCTGGGTTGTAGCTTGTCCCTGCATCTGCTAATCTCTCGCCTCCTCTCCCTGCTCTTCGTCTTGCTGAACCTCAGAACCTTCTACTGCACCTCTTCCTCCTCCTCCTCCTGCACCTGCTTTTGATCCTGTACCTCCTCTATGGTCACATCTCCTTCTCCTCCTGCAAATCCTCCTTGCCTTGCTGCCCCTCCTACTCCTTAAAAGGGGAAGGAGAAAGGAAGGGGGGCTCCTTGGACGGCCTGCATGGGCTATCTTGCTCCCAAACATATCCCCTGAGCAGCTGGCACGTGGCGGGCTGGCTAGTTGGCTGGCTGCATCAGGTGGTGCATGTAGTGTGCACGACGACAACGGCCATCGAGTTTAGCACGATAGTGGCCAGGCTGAGAGAGCACGCCTCCCTCAATCCCCAGGTATGAGACTCCGTGCCCTCTCTCTCTTTCTCATCCATTCACGTGTGCTTGCGTTGCGGGATCCCGCTGGGTGGAGTCATGCCTCTTGCTTCCATGGGCAAGGGGGTGTTGGCTGTGTGAAGGTTGTGCGCGGAGGTCCGACAACAGCAGCGGCACCCGCCCTAGCCGGGTGTGCGGAGGGTGGCACGCACACTCACGCTTGCATCCCTGAAGGCGCGTGGCTGTGTGCGCGTGTGTCGATTGGCACACGCGCACGCATGCACACTTCTGTTTGCTGGTGAAGTGGAGGGGGGGAACAACCATGGGGTCGTATGTTTGCGTGCCCCCCCTGGAGGCGCGTGAGTTGTTGTGGGTGTTTGTGTGCTGTCCTCATTTATTTTTGCATGCATGAGAGTGCAAGGGCTGTTGCGGGGGAGAACAGCAATGCTGCCCACCCTCTTGTCTTGTAATTTAGGTGTGCAAGAGGGGGGGCGTTGTCCGTAAAGGGGAGGGGGTTACACTGCACGGGAACTTGCTGCCTGAATTGCCTGCCGACGGAAGCTTAGAAACCCCCCCCCCCCCAGGGGTGCGTGCATGTGTCCATGTCTAGCGGATGGCATGCGGGGGCCCTCCCTCCTTCCCTTCCTCCCTCCCTCTCTCACACTCGTCTCACTCCCTCCCTCTCTCTTGCTCTCTTGCTCTTTTTCTCCCTCTCTCCCTCCCTCCCTCTCTCCCCCTCCCTCCCTTTCCCCTCTCTCTCTCTCTCTCTCTCTCTCTCTCATGTGTGCACGCTGTCAGCTGTTGCCATATGCCAGAGGGTCGTTGGGGCTGCAGCAGCAACATGCTTGTCACACTCTCTCTCCTTGTCCTTACTTCTCTCCCGCTCTCCCCTCTTTCCCACTCTTACTCTTCCTCTCTTCTCTTGACATCTCTTTCCTCTTTCTCTCTCCCTCTTTGTATGTGCTCTCGAGCTTTGTAGCTCTTGTTTTCCTTTGACTTGACGATGTGAACTCGATGTGGATTGCATGTGTTTGTTTATGCAGGCGAAAAGAGGTATATGAGAGGTCTCAAGGCATTCTTACAAGTTGGTTACTTCACTTGTTGCAAAGCTATTAGCTCATGAACTTTAGCAGTTAGGCTGGACCTGGTTTGTCATGCTTGTAAGATAGAGTTATGACAGATTTGGCGCAATGTATTATTTATAGGTGGCTATGAAAGTACAATATTGAGATTTTAGGACTTTAATTTAATCCAAGATTGGATCAGCGTTTGTATTAATATATTCAATATACTATACATATGATTTATAATGGAGGCTCCAAAATTGACAAGCACGCAAATTGCCACCTTTATTATGAGGTAAAAACCACCTCGAAAAGGCCAAGTAAAACCAACCGACTGTGAAAAGTGGACAACCAACTCTAGTAAGGTGGGTAAATGCATGCTTGTTAAATGGTTAAATCCTCTTTACACTTCTTCATTGAAGCGTATTGTACTCAATTATGAATTAGAGTTACTTCTAAGCATTCTCATTGAAATGATAGCCTACATAAGTACTAAAAAGAGCCTTTGCTAAGCGGCCCTCCCAGTGTTCTCCAACACATTTTTCGCTGAGGCTCTACTGCGCAGTTTATCTCTAAGAGGCAAGTATAAGTACTTCGCAATTCTTACATGTTTGATGATTATGAGTGCTTCTAATTTCTTATGCAGACCTCATTAACTTCAAAATAGATCCTCATAATATCTTACACATTATGTTAAGTAATAAGTTCGTTAACAAGTACATCAAAGAAGGTCTGCTGAGCGGCCTTCCCACTTCAACCATCCCATTATTGTTTTTATAAGATTAACTGAACTCCCAACGTCCGAATCATTATTCATGGCAGTTTGGTTAGGCTCCATCCTTTGCAATCGTTGGCGGTGGTTCAAACCCGTCAGCTTTCGCCGAATGTCCAGAAAGAGGACCATTACATTTTCACGAGCTTTCACTGCAAAGCGGGCAGCAAAAACTTCTGGAAGCTTCCCAAAAAAGAGACTAGCCATTTTGAACTAGAAAAAGGACTTACACGACGAAATTCTTTTACACATGTGACCGACATGGAACGTAGACGTCGTAGCTATTTCACGTCGACGCCGTCATGACGTTAGCGTACTAGGCGAATTAAGCGAACTAGTCCATTTTTTTGAATCCCGATCTAAGCGAACTAGCGTATTAGTTCAACTAAGCGTACAAGCGTACGGCGTAACCCTGCAATTTAATTGCATGCAGCTAGAAAAAGTGGGGCTCAAGAAACAAATTCGGCCGCTGTTTGTAGTGAGTGTAATTTTACAACTCGATTGTCAATACTAATGTAGTGAAACGGATAGATAAAGTACTTAATAAGTAGAATACTTCATCTATTCAAGACTAGGATTTTGAACACAAGTGGTAGCTTCTTGAAAGAGAGATGACTTCTGGAAAGTTAATATGTTTTCGGAATTTGGCACGTACAAGAGTGATTTTGGAATGCCTTCCTACGTTATAGCTCTTGTTTATATACTTGCTACATAAGTAATTTCTAGGAAGGTGCATGTTGATGTGTTGGCACCCAACACATCCCAAACCTTGCCACCTCTTTCTAGAATAATGTACACATGTCCTTTTGACCTAAACAAGGCACATCTGACTTTTGCCTCATGAAGTTCTACTAGGTCCTTCCTCTAACTTCGAAAATGCCTTATAAGGTTCAAAGGACATGAACCAAGTTACTAGAGTATCTATTAACACTTGAATCTACACAATTTTACTTTGAGTATATTCAAAAGCATTAAAATAAAAGCAAACTAATATAAAACTCAAATCACTACATCACTCCCCAACAGAAAAAGCAATGTCTCGGCGCGTGAAGTCAGGTCTTACACATGTGGAGCAGACTAGTCAACAGGTTCAAGTGCTACACATGTAAGGTTGACTAGGCAAGGTCGTGGGTGGTGTGACCTTATTGTCTAGCCTACTCTTTGATGATAAACAAAATTGTACAAGTTGGCCCAGAATCTCCCACGAATTCAAAAATTCATAGTGTCCACACAATTGCTCCAAATTGGATAATTCTAATGCCACACAAAGCGCGTTGGACAAGTTTACCGGGTCACCAAATCTGAGAGCATTCCAATTTCTGGAGTGTCGTTGAGAGCTGAGGAAGTAAGCACTCCTCCAAATCTGTGCAGAAACTTCTGAAAATCATAAGTCCTTCTGTACTTCTTCAAACTCTCCAAAGTAAAAATCAAACTGGGCGCTGTAAAATGTTTTGCCATAGTCTTGAGTTTCAAACCATTCCAAGTTCAGGGGAGGGCACAATGTCAGAAGGCAGATTCTGCCCTAATAATGCGAGCAGCCTGACCTCCTTCTACTCAGAGCATCATATCTCGCTCACTAGTGCTTTAAATTGAGCAAACTTGGATGCAAAATGATCAGCTACTTATGGACTACAGCCAAGTAAATTTTGAGTAATAATAAATAGGGATCCATCACCACTAGCAGTTTTAGTTTCCTGTTCAGAAATTGCGAGAAGAGAAAACTGTCTAATGTCATTTTTTCTTCTTTCTTGTTCTTGCAGGCTGCCTCCAAGGGGTCTTCTGTTGCTTCTTGATGGTGGCAGGTTGCCTCCTTGAAGTCTTTGGGCTTCTAGTAGAGAGACTTGGGGCTGGCCTAAGATGGGGTTTGGCGGCATGGAAGCAATACAGCTTTCTCTGAACTTTGTCAAGGTAGTGCGCCGCCACCCACCTATTCTCTGAATCTGGATATCCATTTCTCTTGATGAGATATTGCTGTTGGGTCCTGACTTTTCTCATAGCCAATATGACTTCAACTATGTACTCCAACTCATCATACACAATTGTTGGGGCTGGTGGGGTTGTCACTCGTCCTCGGAACTTGTTGTCGGGTTGCACATATGGCTTGAAGAGGAAAGCGTGGAATACGGGGTCGATGTGTTTAGTCTGGGAAAGTTCTAGCTTGAAAATAACGGGGTTGACTAGCTGAGAAATCTTGAAGGGTCCTAAAACTTGAGGGAGAGCTTGCTGCCGGCAGGCCTGTTGTTAAGGGAAATGTTCTTGGATGATAGTAACACTGCGTCGCCCACTGTGTATGTAATCTCTCTTCTAGCCCTGTTTGCCATTTTTGCTTGAGCATGTTGCGCGCGTTGTAGAGCTTTTGTGGCTGCTGCAACGGCTTCTTCTAATGTCTCCAAAAAATCTGCCGCTGCAGGTACTTCATCATGGCCAGCCGTGAAGCTCAGCGGCGTGGTTGAATGGATGCCAAAGTTGAGGAAGAATGGGGACTCTTGGGTAGAGGCCTGCATCGTGTTGTTGTAGGCAAACTTCAGGGGGGTCAAGTGCATGTCCCACTCTTGCTCTAGAGTAGACACGCAGGCCTTTAGAGAGGTCTTGAGAGTACAATTCATACGCTCTGTTTGTCCATCTAATTGCGTGTCCTAGGCAGTGGACATATCCAACAATGTACCCAAGTTCTTGAAGAGATATTTCCAGAATGGCTTGTGATTCTCGGGTCGCAATGGGACACTATTCTCGATGGCAGGCCATGTAATCGGAATATATTGTCATAGATGAGTCTTGCTAAGTGGGGTGCTGTAACCTTGGTCATTGTTGGGATGAAATGGGCCATCTTTGTAAGTCTGTCCACCACAGTTAGTATTGCATTGTTGCCGCGTGGTGTCACTGGCAAGTCCACGATGAGGTCCATGGAGATGTCGGTCCATTGTCTCTTGGGGATTGGTAGTGGTTGAAGAAGTCCTTTCGTCTTTTGTGATGATGGTATGATTTCACGCCCGTGGTCTTTAATATTCCAAAGTGACCTCCCAGTGGGTCGTTGTGTGCTTCTCGAAGCAACAAAAGTTGTTGCTCTTGATTATTAGGCCCGCATCTTTGTCCTGTGTCTTGTCTCACCCAATAGTTTTCTTCTTGCTTCTTGTGTGGGTCAAGGGCTGCCTTGCCAATGGTGTATTAAGGGTTGGCATCATAGGCGGCTGAAAAGTGAGCTTCCATATCTGTCTTCTAGGATGTCATCACTGCGTTTAAGTGCAGTCTTGAGAGGGGGTCAGTTGGGTTTGCCTTGCCGGGCTGGTACTGAATCGTGATGTTGTACTGTTGCAAGTATTCACTCCATCTTGCTTGTCTCCGGAAGAGATACGGCTGCGTCTGGAGGTGCTTCAACGCCTCGTGGTCCGTCGTGACCAGCACCTTGCGTCCTTCAACGTAGCAGCGCCAAACCTTCAAGGCATCAATAATCGCCAATGCCTCTCGCTCCGTGGTTGTATAATTTTGCTCGGCTGGATTTAGCTTCCTAGGATTGCTCCTATTGCATAGGAAGATGCATCGGTGATGACGTGGAAGGGCAAATGTGGGTTTGGACTTGGGAGTGTAAGCACCGAGGATGTGGTCAATTTTTGCTTCAACTCTTGAAATGCCTCTTCCTCTTTCTTGGTCAATGTATATAACCTGTCCTTCTTGAGTTGATCTGTTAGGGGGGCTGCTAAATGCGAGAAGCTGTGGATGAATCTTCTGTACCAATTGGCAAATCCCAAGAATGATTGGAGTTCTTTCTTGGTCGTGGGGGCTGGCCATTCCTCCACCACCGTGGTCTTCTTAGGGTCCATCTTGATGCCATCAGCAGTCACGTGGAGACCTAGGAACTCCACTTCTTGTTTGGCAAACTCGCACTTTGACTCCTTTGCAAATAGCTTGTTTTGCTTCAGGATTTTGAGCACTTCTTTTACGTGTCTTTGATGCTCTTCAAGGTTCTTGCTGTAGATGAGAATGTCCTCAATGAATACCACCACAAATTTGTCTAGCAGGGGCTGAAATATGGTGTTCATCATAGTTATGAAAGTTGCTGGTGCATTGGTAAGTCCAAATGGTAAGACCACGAACTCAAAATATCCATATCTTGTCGTGAATGGCGTCTTCTCTTTGTCCGGTTCTGCGATGCGAATCTGATGGTAGCCGCTCCGTAAGACAATCTTCGTAAAGTACTTGGCTCCAACCAGCCGGTCCATTAGCTCATCCATGCGCGGCAGGGGGTATCGATTCTTGATGGTGATCTTGTTGAGGGCGCGATAGACCACACACATCCTCAAGGTACCATCCTTCTTCTTGACAAATAGCACCGGGGCACCACATGGCGACTTGCTAGGTCGAATGAAGCCATGCTCCAGTAGCTCCTTGATTTGCTTCTTGACTTCGTCTAGCTCCGTGTATGGCATCTTGAACGTACGCCGAGAGATGGGCTTGCTTCCGGGCTCCAACTCTATTTTGTGGTCGACAACTCTCTTGGGAAGTAGGCCCTTGGGCAATTCCGAGGAGAACACTTCTTTGTAGTCCTCTAGGGCTTCTTGTATCTCTTTGGGAAAGGGGCTGCCTTCTTGACTATCGATGTCTTTCTTGATGTCTTTTGGCGTGATCAAGGCCAAAAGAAGCTCGTGTCCCTTCGTCACAAGTCCCTTGAGCTGGAGGGCGGACAATAGTATCTCGAGTGCCGGCTTCTTGATGTCTTAGGTCTGGATATTCTGGATTGCGCGTAAAATACGGATTCTTGAAGTGATGTCATCCTTGATCTTGATAGTACCGTCCCTCCAATCACGTTGGAGGTTGTGCTTGGTCAACCAAGGCGTCCGTAGGATGACGTCGTACTTGCCCGATTGCATGGGGGAAAACACTACTCTATCCTTGAAGGACTTGATAGAGAGTGACAAGGGGTACGTCTTCTTGGAAGTAGTAGTATAGGAGAATCCGTCGGGCATCATAATCTCCTCGTCATGGTCAAGAGTTCGCATAGTCATACAGTGCTTGGTGGCAAAATCTGCAACGATGAAGTTGCCTTGAGCTCCGCTATCCACCAAGATGTGGACCTTCTCTCCTCCAAGGTAGCTTCTCAAAGTCATTGGGGCTGGAACGTTGTCTTCAATGGGAGTCTCCACCTCACTTGGCTTGTTGTCTTCTCGTGAAGTGGGTCTTGGGGTGGTAGGCTCCTGGCCTACCGGCGCTATTCGTTATTTGACAACTTTTTGGGGCACGAGAGTGCACGATGGCCCTTCTCCTTAAAATAAGAGCATTGTCCAGCCGTCATGAGAGCTTCTTTTTCAGCCGGGGAGAGTCTTGCTTTCACTCCTTGCTGGATTCTTGCATCATGAGTGTCATTGGAGGGTCTTCCACTCTTCTGGGCAGCCCTGAGGTCCCCTTTAATGGCTCCAATTTCCATGGGTGTGGGTGCAGATTTAGACTTGGAAGGGGCTGCGTATACCCGCGTTGCCGGTGCCCGTGAAGATAAAGGCACAGAGTGCTTGACATCTAAGGTATTTGCCTTTTGAGCCACTTCAAGAATCCTTGAAAAGTTCGTCAGGTCGCGTAACTCTACTTCTTTTGCCACCTTGGGCTTGAGGCCAGACACATAATAATCAATCTTCTCCTCGAGCGACATGTTGAGGATCTCAAGAGTGAGTTCATGAAATCTGAATGTATATTCTTGAACGGACGTGGTTTGCTTGAGATGGCGAAGCTTTTCTCGAGCAATTTTCTCCGCATTGATGGGCATGAATTGCTTCTGGAAGGCTTCACAAAAATCCACCCATCTTGCATATGATGGTGGGGGCTCTCGGCCGGGTACGGGATGTGCCACAGCTTGATATACAACCGCTTGATAGTTACGCCACCATAATGTTGCTGCTCCTCTCAGCAAGGTAACGCCAAAAGGGACGTAGTCCTCCTCGGGTACTTCAAGGAATGTGAGGTACGTCTCCACGTGGTAGAGCCACACATTCATTTGGCTCCTCTCCCATGATTGAAAGTGTCTGGTCTGCCGGGCTTGATGAGTTTCCTTGCTCTTGTAGGCTCTTGTGGAGGCGCTTGAGCCGGGGCTGGACTTTGAGCGTTGCTCGCAATAGGGGCAACCATGGCAATCATAGCTTCTCTTGACGCTTGCACGGTTGCTTCATAGGTGGCCAAGCCCACTTGGTTGTGGACGGTCATTAGAATGGCTGCCCACTCATTTACGGGAACTCCTTGTGGTGGGGTCAACTTTGCTGTAGCGTCTGCCTTGAGATTTGACAGTGCTCCTCCTGGTGGTGCTTCTTGTTGTTGCAGATTTTCTTGAGTGGGCTCTCCCATCGGCGCTGGAGAAGGGTCTCTTGGAGAGGAAGGGCTTCCTTTGAAAGCTTGTTGTTGGTCTTGAGGATTGGCCATCTTATGGTGCTACCAAAGTGCCTAGCTCCGATACCTCTGTAGTGAAACAGATAGATAAAGTACTCAATAAGTAGAAAAATTTATCTATTCAAGACAAGGATCTTTGAAGACAAGTGGTAGCTTCTTGAAAGAGAGATGACTTTTGGAAAATTAATATATTTCTGGAATGTGGCACGTACAAGAGTGATTCTGGAATGCCTTTCTACGTTCTAGCTCTTGTTTATATGCTTGCTACATGAGTAATTTCTAAGAAGGTGCATGTTGATGTGTTGGCACCCAACACATCCCAAAACTTGCCACCTCTTTTCTAGAATAATGTACACATGTCCTTTTGACCTCAAAATGGCACATTTGACTATTTTTGCCACATGGAGTTCTTCTAGGTCCTTCCTCTAACTTTGGAAATGCCTTGGAAGGTTCAAAGGACATGAACCAAGTTACTAGAGTATCTATTCACACTTGAATCCACACAATACTAGTTTGAGTATATTCAAATGCATTAAAATAGAAGCAAACTAATATAATAAAACTCAAATCACTACACTAAGGTCCTGTAAGCAGTCAAAGCCGAGGCTCTTGATTTTGTACGATGTACCTCACATGGACTTAGATCATCTTCATAGCCGGCTTAAACTTGTGTGCACGAGCCCTCTGCATGACCCTGTACGGGCCCTCCTCCTAACTGTCGGAAGCTGGTGGTATTTGACATCGACGTTAACAATCGACGTCGAACACTCTCAATGGCTTCATTTCATCAACCATCTCTAAAGTGACAAAGACAAATATGCCGGATGTCATTGTAGAGGCTCATTAACGGTGTGGCGAATAACTCTAACGACATAAAAAGTCTCATTAGTCAAAGACAAAACGTCGATGTCGGAGTACATCGGCATATTGCGTCACAACCTCCGGATCATGATGCCTAACCATTTCTAAGTAACGTTTGAAGATTCACAATGGACGTCAATTAGCAACGTGTCAGGCGCACACAGCCAAAAAACATAGCGATTAATGCACAAGTACCTTTTTGCTTGGATCGGCAAGAAGCGTCGGAGGATTTTGGTATCTTTCCTTCACAAAATGCATTCGAGTCGCTCATAAGGACCAATATCATACCAGTCGGGCCAATTCGGCTTGGATGGAAATCCAATTGGTCAACAGACCTCGGTATGATGGATCATGAGCCATGTCCGACCTCGGGGTGCTGCTTGCTCCCTCACTCGCTCCCTCCACACCTTCCTCGTTTGCTCATCCCAACAACCGTTGTAGTGATTTGAGTTATTATACATTAGTTTGCATATATTTTAATGTTTTCAAATATATTTGAAGTAGTATGGTGTCGAGGCAAGTGTGAATAGGTACTCTAGTAACTTGGTTCATGTCCTTTGAACCTTCCAAGGCATTTTCGAAGTTAGAGGAAGGACCTAGAAGAACTCCATGTGGCAAAAGTCAGATGTGCCATTTTTAGGTCAAAAGGACATGTGTACATTATTCTAGAAAGAGGTGGCAAGTTTTGGGATGTGTTGGGTGCCAACACATCAACATACACCTTCCTAGAAATTACTTATGTAGCAAGTATATAAACAAGAGCTAGAACATAGAAAGACATTCCAGAATCACTCTTGTACTTGCCAAAATCCAGAAATATATTAACTTTCAAGAAGCCATCTCTCTTTCAAGAAGCTACCACTTGTGTTCAAAGATCCTTGTCTTGAATAGATAAAGTATTCTGTTTTACTAAGTACTTTATCTATCTGTTTCACTACAGTGGTATCGGAGCTAGGCACTTTGGTAGCACAAGAAGATGGCCGATCCTCAAGACCAACAGCAAGCTTTCGAAGGAAGCCCTTCCTCTCCAAGACACCCTCCTCCAGCGCCGATGGGAGAGCCCACTCAAGAAAATCTGCAACAACAAGAAGCACCACAAGGAGGAGCACACCCTCCTCCAGCGTCGATGGGAGAGCCTACTCAAGGAAATCTTCAACAACAAGAAGCACCACAAGGAGGAGCACCATCACATCCCGTGGCAGCCGCTAAAGCAAAGTTGACCCCACCACAAGGAGTTCCCGCAAATGAGTGGGCAGCCTTCCTAATGACCGTCCACAACCAAGTGGGCTTGGCCACCTATGAAGCAACCGTGCAAGCGTCAAGAGAAGCTATGGCTGCCATGGTTGCCCCTATTGCGAGCAATGCTCAAAATCCAGCCCCGGCTCAAGCGCCTCCACAAGAGCCAACGAGAGCAAGGAAACTCATCAAGCCCGGCAAACCCGACACTTTCAACCCCGGGAAAGGTGCCAACCTGAATTTATGGCTCTACCAAGTGGAGACGTACCTCGCATTCCTTGAAGTACCCGAGGAGGACTACGTTCCCTTTGCCGTTACCTTACTTAGAGGAGCAGCAACATCATGGTGGCGTAACTATCAAGCGGCTATATATCAAGCTATGGCGCACCCCATGCTCGGCCAAGAGCCCCCACCATCATATGCAAGATGGGCAGATTTTCGTGAGGCCCTCAAGAAGCAATTCATGCCCATCAATGCGGAGAAGATTGCCCGAGGAAAGCTCCACCATCTCAAGCAAACGACGTCCGTTCAAGAGTATACATCCAGATTTCACGCCCTCACTCTTGAGATCCCCAACATGTCTCTCGAGGAGAAGATTGACCGCTACATCTTTGGCCTCAAACCCAAGGTGGCAAAGGAAGTGGAGTTACGCGACTTGACGGACTTCTCAAAGATCATTGAAGTGGCCCAAAAGGTGGATACCTTGGATTTCAAGCACTCCGTGCCTTCATCTTCACGGGTACCGACGACGCGGGTGTACGCAGCCCCTTCCACATCCGAATCTGGACCCACACCCATGGAAATCGGAGTTATTAAAAGGGACCCCGCGGCTGCCCGGAAGAGTGGAAGACCCTCCAATGACACTTATGATGCAAGAAACCAGCAAGGAGTGAAAGCAAGACTCTCCCCGGCTGAAAAAGAAGCTCTCATGACGGCTGGACTATGCTTTTATTGCAAGGAAAAGGGCCATCGTGCACTTTCATGCCCCAAAAAGTTGTCAAAAAACGGACAGCGCCGGTAGGCCAGGAGCCTACCACCCCAAGACCCACTTCACGAGAAGGCAACACGCCAAGTGAGGTGGAGACCCCCGTTGAAGACGACGTTCCAGCCCCAATGAGTTTGAGAGGTTACCTTGGAGGAGAGAAGGTCCACATCTTGGTGGATAGCGGAGCTCAAGGCAACTTCATTGCTGCAGATTTTGCCACCAAGCACGGTATTACTATGCGAACTCTTGACCACGACGAGGAGATTATGATGCCCGATGGATTCTCCTATACTACCCCTTCCAAGAAGACGTACCCCTTGGCACTCTCTATCAAGTCCTTCAAGGATAGAGTAGTGTTCTCCCCCATGCAATTGGGCAAGTACGACGTCATCCTAGGGACGCCTTGGTTGACCAAGCACAACCCCCAAGTTGATTGGAGGACCGGTACTATCAAGATCAAGAATGACATCACTTCAAGAATCTGTATTTTGCGCGCAATCCAGAATATCCAGACCCAAGACATCCAGAAGCCGGCACACGAGATACTATTGTCCGCCCTCCAACTCAAGAGACTTGTGAGGAAGGGACACGAGCTTCTTTTGGCCTTGATCACGCCAAAAGACATCAAGAAAGACATCGAGAGTCAAGAAGGCAGCCCCGTTCCCAAGGAGATACAAGAAGTCTTAGAGGACTACAAAGAAGTGTTCTCCCCGGAATTGCCCAAGGGCCTACCCCCCAAAAGATTCGTAGACCACAAGATAGAGTTGGAGCCCGGAAGCAAGCCCATCTCTCGGCCTACGTTCAAAATGTCATACACGGAGCTAGACGAAGTCAAGAAGCAAATCAAGGAGCTACTGGAGCATGGCTTCATTCGACCTAGCAAGTCGCCATTTGGAGCCCCGGTGCTATTTGTCAAGAAGAAAGATGGTACCTTGAGGATGTGTGTGGACTATCGCGCCCTCAACAAGATCACCATCAAGAATCGATACCCGCTGCCGCGCATGGATGAGCTCATGGACCGGCTGGTTGGAGCCAAGTACTTCACGAAGATTGACTTACGGAGCGGCTACCACCAGATTCGCATCGCAGAACCGGACATAGAGAAGACGGCATTCAGGACAAGATATGGACATTTTGAGTTCATGGTCCTGCCATTTGGACTCACCAACGCGCCAGCAACTTTCATGACTATGATGAACACCATATTTCAGCCCATGTTGGACAGATTTGTGGTGGTATTCATCGATGACATCCTTATCTACAGCAAGACCCTTGAAGAGCATGCGAGACACTTGAAAGAAGTCCTTGAAGTATTGAAGCAAAACAAGCTGTTTGCGAAGGAGTCAAAATGCGAGTTTGCCAAACAAGAAGTGGAGTTCCTAGGTCTCCACGTGACTGCTGATGGCATCAAGATAGACCCCAAGAAGACCACGGTGGTGGAGGAATGGCCAACCCCCACGACTAAGAAAGAACTCCAGTCATTCTTGGGATGTGCCAATTGGTACAGAAAATTCATCCAAGGCTTCTCGCACATAGCAGGCCCCTTGACAGATCTACTCAAGAAGGATAGGCTATATACATGGACCGAGAAAGAGGAAGAGGCATTTCAACAGTTAAAGCGAAGATAGACCACATCCCCGGTGCTCACTCTCCCAAGTCCAAACCCAGATTGGCCCTTCCACGTCATCACCGATGCATCTTCCTATGCAATAGGAGCAATCCTGCTTCAAGACCAAGGCAAGGGACTGCAGCCCATCGCCTACGAGTCAAGGAAGCTAAATCCAGCCGAGCAAAATTATACAACCACGGAGCGAGAGGCATTGGCGATTGTACATGCCTTGAAGGTTTGGCGCTGCTACGTTGAAGGACGCAAAGTACTGGTCACCACGGACCACGAGGCGTTAAAGCACCTCCAAACGCAGCCGTATCTCTCAAGGAGACAAGCAAGATGGAGCGGATACTTGCAACAATACAACATCACGATTCAGTACCAGCCCGGCAAGACAAACCCGGCTGACCCCCTCTCAAGACTGCAATTAAATGCAATAATGGTATCCCTGAAGACAGATCTGGAAGCTCGATTTTCAGCCGCCTATGAAAGAGACCCTTACTACAAGAACGGAGAAGCAGCCTTGGACCCATGCAAGAAGCAAGAAGGAAATTATTGGGTGAGGCATGATACGGGCCAGAGATGTGTTCCTGATGACATAGAGCTCCGGCTCTTGCTTCTACGAGAAACACACGACAACCCTCTTGGAGGACACTTTGGAATCCTAAGGACCACGGGCGTTCTAGCTAGGACTTATTTTTGGCCAAGCATGTCTAAGCAAGTCAAGGAGTACTGCAGGAGCTGTGACACATGCCAAAGAATCAAGCCATCATCGCAAAAGGCGGGAGGACTCCTCCAACCACTACCAATCCCCGAAAGACAATGGACGGACATCTCAATGGACCTTATCGTGGACTTGCCCGTGACACCTCGAGGCCATAATGCAATACTCACGGTGGTGGACAGACTTACCAAGATGGCTCATTTTATTCCCACGACGACTAAGGCTACAGCACCACAACTTGCAAGACTCATCTTTGACAACATCTTCCGACTCCATGGACTACCATCAAGAATTGTGTCAGATAGAGATCCAAGATTCACAAGCCATTTCTGGAAAAATCTCTTCAAGAACTTGGGTACATCGCTGGATATGTCTACTGCCTACCACCCACAATCAGATGGGCAAACCGAGCGTATGAATCGTACCCTAAAGACCTCTCTAAAGGCCTACGTGTCTACCCTCGAGCAAGACTGGGACATGTACTTGACCCCCCTCGAGTTTGCCTACAACAACACTACGCAGGCCTCTACCCAAGAGTCCCCATTCTTCCTCAACTATGGCTTCCATCCGACCACGCCACTGAGCTTCACGGCTGGCCATGATGAAGTACCTGCAGCCACAGATTTTATGGAGACATTAGAAGCAGCCCTTACAGCAGCGAAGAAAGCTCTACAACACGCGCAAGATGCTCAAGCAAGAGTGGCGAACAGATCCAGAAGAGAAATTACGTACAGAGTGGGTGACAACGTGTTACTATCATCCAAGAACATTTCCCTGAACAACAGGCCTGCCGGCAGCAAGTTCTCTCCCAAGTATTTGGGACCCTTCAAGATTATCCAGCAAGTCAACCCCGTTGCTTTCAAGCTAGAACTTCCCCAGACTATGCACATCGACCCCGTATTCCACGCTTCCCTCTTCAAGCCATATGTGCAACCCGACAACAAGTTCCCAGGACGTGTGACAACCCCACCAGCCCCAACAATAGTGGATGATCATTTGGAGTACGAAGTGGAAGACATAGTGGCTATGAGAAATTTCAGGAGACAGCAGCAATACTTGATCAAGTGGAAAGGATATCCAGATTCGGAGAATAGTTGGGTGGCGGCGCACTACCTTGACAAAGTTCAGAGAAAGTTGAAGCGCTTCCATGCCGCCAACCCCCATCTTGGACCAGCCCCAAGTCTCTCTACTAGAAGCCCGAAGACTTCAGGGAGGCAGCCTGCCACCATCAAGAAGCAGCAGAAGACCCCTTGGAGGCAGCCTGCAAGAACAAGAAAGAGGAAAAATTGACATTAGACACTCTTCTCTTCTCGCAGTTTCTGGACAGAAAACTAAAACTGCTACTGGTAATAGGTCTCTGCATAATAAATTCTGAAAATTTACCTGGCTGTAGTCCATGAGTAGCCGGTCATTTAGAGTCCAAGTTTGCTCAATTTGGAGCACTGGTGAGAGAGATATGATGCTCTAAGTAGAAGGGGGTCAGGCTGCTGGCATTGTTAGGACAGAATATGCCTTCTGACATTGTGCCTTCCCCTGAACTTGGAATGCTCTGAAACTCAAGACTCTGGTAGAACATCTTACAGCGCCCAGTTTGAGACTTAGTTTGCAGAATTTGGAGAAGTATAGAAGGACTTATGATTTTCAGAAGTTTCTGCACAGATTTGGAGGAGTGCCTACTCTCTCAGCTCTCAACGACACTCCAGAAATGAGAATGCTCTCAAATTTGGTGACCCGGTAGAGTTCTCCGACGCGGTCCGTCTGGCACTTGAATTTTTAGATTTGGAGCAGTTCTGTGGCCGCTATGAATTCTTGAGTTCGTGGCAGATTCTGGGCCAACTTGTACAATTTTCTTTATCATTAAGGAGTAGGCTAGCCAATAAGGTCACACCACCTACGACCTTGCCTAGTCTACCTTACATGTGTAGCACCTGACTTGGCGCTTTTGACTAGTCCTCTTCACAAATGTGGCATATGACTTGAAACTGTTGACTAGTTTGCTCCACATGTGTAAGACCTGACTTGACGCGCCGAGACGTCGCTTTTTCTATCAGGGGGGTGATGTAGTGATTTGAGTTATTATATATTAGTATGCATATATTTTAATGTTTTCAAATATATTTGGAGTAGTATTGTGTGGAGTCAAGTGTGAATAGGTACTCTAGTAACTTGGTTCATGTCCTTTGAACCTTCCAAGGCATTTTCGAAGTTAGAGGAAAGACCTAGAAGAACTCCATGTGGCAAAAGTCAGATGTGCCATTTTTAGGTCAAAAGGACATGTGTACATTATTCTAGAAAGAGGTGGCAAGTTTTGGGATGTGTTGGGTGCCAACACATCAACATACACCTTCCTAGAAATTACTTATGTAGCAAGTATATAAACAAGAGCTAGAACATTGAAAGACATTCCAGAATCACTCTTGTACTTGCCAAAATCCAGAAATATATTAACTTTCAAGAAGCCATCTCTCTTTCAAGAAGCTACCACTTGTGTTCAAAGATCCTTGTCTTGAATAAAGTATTCTATTTTACTAAGTACTTTATCTATCTGGTTCACTACAGGGGTGGTGGAGCGGCAGACAGCCATGGAAACAGATTGGAGGAAATTCAGTGCACCCTCGAGGACGGATTCCAAGGGAATTAACGGGGGAAAGGGATCCAACCAGCAAACGTCCACAAGGGCAAAAATTACACCAGAGAGGGGAGTGGAAGCTGAGCAATGCCAAACAAAGAAAAAAACAAGTGCAACAAGGGCAAAGAGGCGTAGACTTTGGATTGTAGGGAATACAGGAGTGACGGTTGCGGATAGAAACCGACGGGAGACCGAAGGCACCGAAGATCAGGAGGGAGGATTTGAAGAAGGACCTCTCGATGTGGAGAAAGTAACTAAGCAGACAGGAGCAGTGAGTGAAAATGCTCACGAAGAACCCATGGAGCCTTCCGAGGAGGAAGGATACTACGAAAACGATGACGAAGAAGAAGACGAGGAGGTAGGCAACTTTGAGGCGGGGGTTGAGGACGCAGTCCAGTAGAAGCACAAAATCCGAGGGAGATGAAGAGGGTGATAACCTCCCCATTTGTTTGGGAGCTGAGAAGGGGGGAAGATTCGGCAAGTAGGCGTTTAAGGAAGAGGACGAAGTCGGCAAGAAAGCGGAACATGATATACAACAAAGAGATTTCTTGGGAAGTGAGAAGGGTGGAAGATTTGGCAAGGAGGCGATTAAGGGAGTGGACGAAGTCGGCAAGAAGGCAGAACATGATACACAACACAGAGAGAAAGCTGCAGGGGAAAAGGCGGCCCAAGATAGAGGAGAAGGGCTGCCCTTGGGCGTCAAGCGGATGGTGGAATTGACGCCACGATTCCAGACAAGAATTGGGGTGGCAGAGGGTTTGGAGCTGGTTGCCTTGGCAAATTGGGTGCAGGACATGCCATTAAAGATGTCGCAGAAATGGGCAAGATGAACAAGACATTGGAGCTGCAGATAGCTCACACAGATAAAACGATTGTGAAAATGAAGGCACGCCTCAACAAAATGGATGACCTGTTAGTGGCGACCAACAAACAGGTAGCTATAATATGCGACCTGGTAAAAGAACTTTTTGACAGTGTGAATACTGCACCAACACAAGCGGGGAAGAGGGCATCAAAGAAGGACAAAGACCCGAGATGAAAATTGAGGTCAGCGATCCCCATTGAAACTCATGCTTTTGTCGACATTGACAGGCACAAATTGCAATAAGATGCTGTCATTAATTTTGCATCACGTGCGTGACGTGTGCCATGGCAGGAGGAGGCCATAAAGGCCCAATGGGACTCACAGCAAAAGCTGGAGGTAATCTTCCAGCTGCTCGAGACGGACCTGAGGTGGCAGCACGTAGAAATTGTGATGAAAACGATGGCAGAGAAGGGCCACAAGAGAGCAGTCGAGATCATGAGCCAGTGACAACTAGCCAAGAAAGATCCCCGATACACGGACTCTTTGTTTACCTGGATGCTTTGTTCGGTTGAAGGTGGCGTCGAAGAAAATCGCATCGTTACTCCCATCCTGACGATGAGGCATCTTTCCTGCCAGTAGACATGAGTTGAAATAGGAAGGTTCACAAACACATGCATCAATGGCAATACGTGGAGCCAATGGAGGCCTATACTATAACCCCTTAGGCCTCATCCACTAATATGCATTCAGGTGCTGAATTTGAGAGCGCGCAGAAATTGCACGCCAAACACAGGCAAACAAAGGGGGACACGAGGAAAGTGATCGGGAGTGAATTAAAGTGCTGGTCAGAAATGGGCAGAGGCACGCTGCTGTGGTATGACAAAGAGAGAATGCTCCTCCAGAAGGCTTCTAGGTTGGTGCAAGCAGCGCACTCCATGGCTTCATTGGCGAAAGGACGGCATTGTGACCGCTGAGCACAAGACGCTGCTTAAAAGCATGGAGGCCGCAGTGGACACGTGCACGACAAATGTGAGCAGTGTTGTGCCAAAACACATATTTGGGCAATGGGCGGAAGGAGGGCGTTGGCGAGTGCTTACTCTGGGACGTCGTGGCCACTTTGCATGCAGTGGTACAAGAGGAGGAAGGGCGGCAACAAGGGCGTGAACGAGGACGAGTGTTTATCAGATGGTAATGACGAAGTGCGAGAGGAGGAGGACTAGTTCACAGAGAGTGGTACAAGACCTGGTCCGTGGTCAGCCACCGCCACTGCGCAAGATGCGTTTACAGGCCGCGCACAGAGGTGTGCGAGAGGAGCCTGAATATCCGAGCATGATTATCCAGGCCTAACAATGGGTTGTTTTGAAACCATGTGCGTCAGAAGAGGATGCGTACGTTTGACAGGTCTTACGACTATTCCAGCACACTGCACACCGCTGCCGACTCCGACAGGTTTGATCCAAATTTAACGAGCACATTGTATGGCATAGGCCGTATGTGAAGGGTAGACTCACTAGGGCAGGCATCAAGGTGGTTGTGCAGGCTCAGATTCGGCGCATGTGGCGTCTCCTCCTCCCCGTGGTGAGCCATACATGGAGCTTCACTCTTTGAGCCCAGGTGATGTGCACATTTTCGTGTGCATGCGAGGGTGAACCCGCTGGCAACGTGGCACGATGCGGATGCAAGGAGGGTACTCCACACAACGTCTCCTCGTTTGAGAGGTGAGCACCAATAGGAGGATGCAATTGCCATTTTAATGTGGACGTACATTGTGATTGCGTGAGTGCATTTCATGACAAGTTTGTGCATGTGCCTCACTGGGCTACTTCTTGGGGGGGGCGTCAGGTGCGGGAGTGGGAGGCCTGGCTTCACCGCCCCGCAAGAGTAAAGTAACGCTGCTTTTGTCCCCAATGCGCCCCGCTATTTCCTATTTTTGGCCTCACTTTGCCGGGCTGCTGAACTTGGTTTGTGAGATGTTGTCCAAGAAGTTATCGTCCCCCACAGAGCATGCAGGTATCCAGAGGCATCACGTGGAATTTAGATTGTCGTGAGAAGCGTACGTTGCACACGCTAGCGTCCTCTCAACCCATGCAGAGGCAGAGGGCAGCCTCACCGCTAGCAAGTTGCACACCGTCAAATGAGTAAGAAATCAGCTTCTTTGGTCCACATCCATTAGGTGTACGCCCAGCTCAGACAGATGATGAAGGTCTGACGCTCTCCTGTGGTCAGGCCTGGCGATGAGGAAGAACAAAATACCACTCTTGCAGAGCAATACAACCACAACAATCTAGGAGGAGGTCCCATTTGGACCCATTGAAGCAATCTGGCAAGAGGGAGTCGGCATCCAACTATGAGCAGCTGAATGCGCACGTAGGCATAATGAAGGCATAATGATGAAAACTAATCAGGTAATGAGCCGGTAGGTACGGGTGAGATGGTGGGCATATAGACATTTGCAATTTGAAGCTGCAGGTAGTTATGAATGGTACCCTGTGCGTAGGCAGTGGGTGGTAAGGCACTGAAAGCTGCTATCTGTGGCGTATGGCGCCAAAGAAGTGGTTGACGAGAAGGTGCAGGCAGCTTGTAGTGATACATTAGCATAAGTGGTGGGTGATATGAAGCGGGTGGCAGTTTTGAGTGATGTTGTAGGCATCGGCGTTGGGTGTTAGTAAGCTGGTGGCAGTGCGGAGTGGTATGTGCGACATGAAGAGAGGGTGAGTGAAAGTTCATCTGGTGGAGGGTGATATCTTAGGCGTAGTAAGTGGGTGATAGGTACCTAATCAGTATGGATTTGAATAGCATAGGTTAGGCCATGTGTGGAGCCGATTTGGGCCCAGGTGGCTCCATGTGTAATAGCTCCTGGATTTATTCAATTAATTTTCGCTTATATATACATTTGAGAGAGCACGTCCATTGTCGGTGCCCTTTTAAGTTTTTTTCTGCCCGCTTTTTTGTGGTCTCGATGATACACGTGGCAGACGGCCATTGGCGCACATGTCGTATGTGAGAAAACCGTTGCCTGCTTCGAGTGTGTCGGCTTGGGACACACTCAAAACACTTGTCGAGCCGTCAGTATACTCGTGCACAAGCATCGACATTGTATCTCCGATATTCTCCGCGGCCTGACGCAGAAGTTGTCAACGTCAGCTGCCGCAGGTTTTCCTGCGAGTGTGTCTGAAGCTTCTAGCTGCGTTGCCTTACGGAGATGCAAAATCTACCTTTGAAAACGGAGATTGATGGAGCACCAGTGACCCCCATTGCTTTGAGGAACAGGGCAAAAATGAGGCGGAGTGAGGTCGAGGAACGCCCATCTCCGGCACTCTAACTCCGCCTGCAAAGGGCGAAGATTGGGTACCTCTCCGCCCTCCGAGTTTCGTCTAAAATCTGGCTATCTCCACAAAACCAGTCTCATAGTGATGATGCCCGATGGATTCTCCTATACTACCCTCTCCAAGAAGACGTACCACTTGGCACTCTCTATCAGGTCGTTCAAAGATAGAGTAGTGTTCTCCCCCATGCAGCTGGACAAGTACGACATCATCCTCGGAACCCATTGGTTGACCAGGCTCATCCCCCAAGTGGATTGGAGAGGGGGTAGCATCAAGATCAAGAACGACATCACTTCAAGAATATGTATTTTGCGCGCAATCTGGAATATTCAGACCTAAGACATCAAGAAGCCAAGACTTGAGATACTCTTGTCCGCCCTCCAACCAAGAGACTTGTAAGAAAGGGACACGAGCTTCTTTTGGCCTTGATCACGCCAAATGATATCAAGGACACTCCAAGTCAAGAAGACAGCCCCATACCCAAGGAGATATAAGAAGACTTGGAGACTATAGAAAAGTATTCTCCCCGGAATTGCCCAAGGGCCTACCCCCCAAGAGATTCGTAGACCACAAGATAGAGTTGGAGCCCCGAAGCAAGCCCATCTCTTGGCCTACGTTCAAGATGTCATACACGGAGTTAGACGAAGTCAAGAAGAAAATCAAGGAGTTACTGGAGCATGACTTCATTCGACCTAGCAAGTTGCCATGTGGAGCCCCGGTGCTATTTGTGAAGAAGAAGGACGGTACCTTGAGGATATGTGTGGACTATTGCACCCTCCACAACATCACCATCAAGAATCGATACCCGCTGCCGCGCATGGATGAGCTCATGGACCGGCTGGTTAGAGCCAAGGACTTCACGAAGATTGACTTACGGAGCGGCTACCACCAGATTTGCATCGCAGAACCAAAGATAGAAAAGACGGCGTTCAGGACAAGATATAGACATTTTGAATTTAGGGTCCTGCCATTCGGACTCACCAACGCGCTTGCCACGTTCATGACTATGATGAACACCAAATTTCAGCCCCGGCTGGGTAGATTTGTGGTAGTATTCATCGACGATATCCTAATCTACAGGACAACCCTTGAAGAGCATGCACGACACTTGAAAGAAGTCCTCGAAGTATGGAAGCAAAATGAGCTATTTGGAAAGGAGTCAAAGTGCGAGTATGCCAAACAAGAAGTGGAGTTCCTAGGTCTCCACGTGACTGCTGAGGGCATCAAAATGGACCGCAAGAAGACCACGGTGATGGAGGAATGGCCAACTTCCACAACCAAGAATCATTCGTGGGATTTGCCAAATGGTACAGGAGATTCATCCAGAGGTTCTCGCACATAGCAGCCCCCCCTGACTGGTCTACTCAACAAGAATTGGTTATATACATGGACAAAGAAAGAGGAGGAAGCATTCCAACAATCAAAGCAAAGATTGACAACATCCCCGGTGCTGACACTCCCAAGTCCAAATCCAGGTTGGCCTTTCCACGTCATCACTGATGCGTCTTTCTACGCCATAGGAGCAATCCTCCTTTGAGAGCAAGGCAAGGGACTGCAGCCCATCGTTTGCGAGTCAAGGAAGCTAAATCCAGCCGAGAAAAATATACAACCACGGAGCGAGAGGCATTGGCGATTATACATGCCTTGAAGGTTTGGCGCTGCTATGTCAAAGGTTGCAAGGTGCTGGTCACAACGGACCACGAAGCATTGAAGCACCTCTAGACACAGCCGTACCTTTCAAGGAGACAAGCAAGATGGAGTGGATACTTGTAACGATACAACATCACAATTCAGTACCAGCCCGGCAAGACAAACCTGGCTGACACCCTCTCAAGACTGCAATTAAACGCAGTGATGACATCCCTGAAGACAGATCTAGAAGCTTGAGTTTTAGCCGCCTATGAAAGAGACCCTTATTGCAAGAATGAAGAAGCAACCTTGGACCCATACAAGAAGCAAGAAGGCAATTATTAGGTGAGGCAAGTCACGGAACAAAGATGTGTTCTTAATGACTTAGACCTCCGCCTCTTGCTTCTAGGAGAAGCATACGACAACCCTTTTGGAGGACACTTCGAGATCCTTGAGGTCACGGGCGTTCGAGCCAATTTTTTTTTGCTAACCAGGAATGTCTAAGCAAGTCAAAGAAAACTGCAAGAGTTGCGACACATGCCAAAGAATCAAGCCATCATCACAAAATGCGGGAAGACTTCTTCAACCATTACCTATCCCCGAGGGACAATGGACAGACATCTCCATGGACCTCATTGTGCACTTGCCAGTGACACCACGCAGCCGTAATGCAATATTAACAATGGTGGACGGACTTACAAAGATGGTTGATTTCACCCCAACAACGACCAAGATTACAGCACCCTAGTTAGCAAGACTCATCTTTGACAACATATTCTGATTACATTAAGAATAGTGTTTGATCGCAACCTGAGATTCACAAGCCATTTCTGGAAATATCTTCTCAAGAACTAAGGTACATTGCTGGATATGTCCATCGCTAACCTCCCGCTATCTGATGGACAAACAGAGCGTATGAATCGTACTCTCAAAACCTCTCTAAAGGCCTACATCCCTACTATGGAGCAAGTCCGAGACATGTCCTTGACCCCCTTGGATTTTGCCTACAACAACACGACGCAGGCCTCTACCCAAGAGTCTCCTTTCCTCCTCAATTATGGCTTCCATCCGACCACGCCACTGAGCTTCACGGCTGGCCACGATGAATTACCTCTTGCGGCATATTTTTTGGAGACATTAGAAGCCCTTGCAGGAGCCAAGATAGCTTCACAACACGCACAAGATGCTCAAGCAACAGTGGCAAACAGTTCTAGAAGAGAAACTACCTACAGAGTGGGTGACACGTGTTACTATCATCCAAGAACATTTTGCTGAACAACAGGCCTGCCGGCAGCAAGTTCTCTCCCAAGTATTTGGGACCCTTCAGGATAATCCAACGAGTCAACACAGTTGCTTTCAAGCTAGAGCTTCGCCAGACTATGCACATCGACCCTGTGTTCCATGCTTTGCTCTTCAAGCCAAATGTGCAACCCGACAACAAGTTCCCAGGACGTGAGACAACCCCACCAACCCCAACAAAATGGATGACCATTTGGAGTATGAAGTGGAAGACATATTGGCTATGAGAAATTTTAAGAGGCAACAGCAATATCTCATCAAGTGGAAAGGATATCAAAATATTGAGAATGGTTGGGTAGCGGCGCACTACTTTGACAAAGTTCAGAGAAAGCTGAGATGCTTTCACGCTGCCAACCCACATCTTGAACCAGCCCCTAGTTTCTATCCAAGGCACCAAAAGACTTCAGGGAGGCAGCCTGCCATCATCAAGAGGCAGCAAAATACCCTTTGGAGGCAGCCTGCACAAACCAGAAAGAGGAAAAGTTGACATTAGACACTCTTCTCTCTCGCACATTCTGAAAAGAAAACTAACACTGCTACTGCTCATAGATCTTTGACTAGCCTTTTCCACATGTGTCAAACTTGACTTGACGCGTCGCGATGTCGCTTTATCTGTCGGGGAAGTAATGTAGTGATGTAAGTTAGAACGTATTATTAGGACTTATACTTTGATGCTTTTAAATATTTTGGAATAGTTTTGTGTGGAATCAAGAGTGAATACATATTTTAGTGACTTGGTTTATGTTTCTTGAACTTTCTAAGGCATTTTTGTATATAGAAGGATGGCCTAAAAGAACCCCATGTGGCAAAAGTCAAATGTGCCATTTTTGGGTCAAAAGGATATGTGTACGGCAGGTTTTGGGATGTGGTGGGTGCCAACACATCAACGTGCACCTTCTCAGAAACTACTTGTGTAGCAAGTATATAATCATGAGCTAGCACGTGGAGAAGGCATTGGAGAATCTCTCTTATACTTGCCAAGTTTGAAAAATATATTAACTTTCTAGAAACCATCTCTCTTTCAAGAAGCTACCACTTATGTTCAAAGATCCTAGTCCTGAATAGATAAAGTATTCTACTTCATCAAGTACTTTATCTATCTATTTCACTATAGCTCGCCCCTAGGAGGGAGGGCCGCTTAGCAACAAAATTTCTAAGTGTTTGTCAAATCGTTCCTTCCGAAACATTCGTGAGTAGGCCCGATCAGACTCATCCGACATGTCAAGCCAATTTGATGCATGCATGCATCAAAATATCTACAATATACTAATTTAGACGCGCGTTGCTAATCCAAAACTTCTACCTAAATCGACCTGGTCGGCACTCTGCATTCGCCAAAATTACGTGAATCTTCAAATTCACTCTAACGGACCAGATCGCTCGACACTGTTGGTCAATCTAACGGTCGCGCTCCCCGAGAATGAAGGATAGTCGTCGACCAATCTTTGACCTAATTATAATTCAAAAATCCATAACTTTCTCAATAATTCACCAAATTTGACGAAGTTTATGTCGAAATGACCACAAAAATACACTTCACATTTCGATGACCTTACATCATCCCCTTCCTCAAGACGCGACGTCCTTGACGCGTTCTGCAGATAACGCCTCAACTTACTTTTACACTAAGTAAAGTTGGCCTCTGGCTCTCAAGTGCTTTCGTCCGCAAGGTAGCCTTTCCATTTGACTAGATACTCTTGGCCGAGTCGTTGACCTCGCCTGACTCGTCGATCGTCGACAATCGCCTCCACTTCTCCAATATAACATCAATCTCGACCAGTAGTGGCGGTGTAGGTAGTTGCCCTGGATGTCCTTCCTTCGGGTCAACATTTGACCGCAGGTAACTGACATGGAACACATCATGTATCTCCCAATGTAAAGGAACTTCCAACTACAGGCCACTGTATTCACCCGCTTGATCTCCAAAAATGGACCTGTTACCGAGCTCGCAGTTTCCTCATGCCCGTGAAAGGTAGATTCTTTGCAGACAAGTGTACTTTGTTGCCCACATGAAGCGTTACTACCCTCTTGTGCTTGTTAGCATGCTTGACTAGCACTTCTTGTGCCTTCCGGAAACACGTCTTTGCCATGTCCCAAGTCTTGGCCATTTGCTCCATAAAAGCTTGTGTAGTAGGAACCTGAGTCTCCTTAGCCTTCTCCACTAAGATGTTCTCTGGATGATATACTTCTCTCCCATAAACCACAGTGAATGGTGACTGCTTGGTGGATCCCTTATTATTGTTGTTGTAGGCAAACTCGAACCCCACAAACTTCTCTAAGATCTTGTGGTCGATTTTAATAAGTACCTTCTGGCCGTTCACATAACATCGCCAAATCCTCAGAGCTTGAATAATAAGCGACATCTCCCGCTTGTGTGCTGCATAGTTTTGCTCAGCTTCCTTGGCAAACCCTTCAATGAAGCATCGATAATAATCTGCTAAGCCGAGGAAGCTCCTGAGTTGATGAAAATATTAGCAATTACCGGCCCATCTCTAACAACTTGTCACAATTATAGCAGGGTACGGTCGGCTTGTAATTTATGCAACCTGCGCAGGATCTGAACAAGTCCCAACTCCATGGTTACTGGACCTTGACCACTTGTGGTTGGCGCTTGAGATCCAAAGTGTCGATGTCCTCCTCAAGTTGTGGTTGTCCCACTGCCTCTGACTATACTCCACAGCATTTGACCCTCGTCGCCAATGCTATCAATTCTCCAGGACTGGTAGGGCCCTTGAGCGCCACTTCCTTGGCCACAATTGGCTTGAGTCCCCTCTTGAAATTGTCCATCATCCCCGACTCGTGCATGGATGGACATTGAAGCACCAGCTCATTGAAGCGCGATACATATTGAACGCTTCCTCGTTAACGTAAGCGTACCAATAGATCTGGAGCGGTAGCCTCAGGTGCAATAGGTTCAAACTGCCTCGTCAAGCCTTCTAGGATCTGAACAACAGTAGCAGGTTGCTCATACCAAGCTTCAGCACTCTTCTTCAGCAATGTAATCACACAGTCGAATTGCCTGTCGGGCGTGAGCGCAGAATACTCCATAACTTCTTCATTCCAAATATTCATTGATTAGGCAGCGATCCACGCTCTCTAGTATACACTTCAGGCTTAGGCGCATGCACTCCCGATATGCAGGTGGAATAACCGGTTGCACATGGATTCGTGGTGAAGCAGGTGCAGGTGCCGAAGTCGTCGAAGCGACATTTCCCACAACAATTTGCACCATTGTCTCCACCTCCGCGTGCATGTTTTGTTGAAACTAGGTGTAGACTTCTCCTTCCATTGCAGTTGCCATTTTCCTTAGCATCGCCTGCATTTCTTGTTGCTCTGTGGTCATTGTTGGCGCTGCCTGCAACTCTATGCGCTCAACAACCTCGACATGTTTGCCTCCTCCGGGTTCCGACCGCCACTCTATAAAATAATATGCAAACTAGCCCAACTTCAATACCACGTGAAAGGGGAGGAGTGACCTTGTGGAAGCGTAGTGATTCACGAGGAACTAAACTGTTGCAATCATACCCTAGAGTGCAGCGTCACATCACTAAGAAAGCTTAGGAAAATTACTCAGCATTTTGAGTAGCAAGAAAGTGCTTACAATTGGACTAGGATCAAAGACCTCATCATTAGGAAGCCGTAGAAGTTTACAGAAGTGGAACTAATAAGAAACGAAGAAGTTATGCTCATTCATATAGTCAATCGCTCGCCCCTAGGAGGGAGGGCCGCTCAGCAACGAAATTTCTTAGTGTGTGTCAAATTGGTCCTTTTGGAATGTTCGTCAGAAGGCTAGATCAGCCTCATTTGACGTGTCAGGCTGATTTGACGTCCACATGCATGCATCGAAATATCTAGAATATATTTAGGCGCTCTAGGCAAATTTGAAACTTCTACACTTTGAGATTGGTTTAGGCCCAAACGCCCAAAAGCGCCCCAGAACTGGATCTCCACTTATCTCCGCTCAAGGCGTAGACGGATTTTTTCTCCACAAACCCAGGCAAAGGTGGAGAAATTGGCATCTCCGCCACAGGCGGAGATGGTATTTCTACCAATTTCTACGCTTTATGGCGAATATTGTGTCTCTCAACAAATTTTTGCCTCTGCCAAAACTGCCGAAAAGTGGCGAAGTATGGAAAGCCATTCCAAAAATGGTCACTTTTCAAAAGTGGTCATGGAAATTGACCACTTCATTGTGATTGGCTGGTTCAATTATCTTTGTGTGCCAATAACATTTTCGTGTACCAATAAGTCAAAATAGATTTGAGGTTGACTTCCACAAATGAGCTTAAATACAAGTTGCAATTTTGAAATTAATTCCAAGTCTAGTAAACCGCAGTGGGCCTCGTAACTCGTCGGTCCCCGTTGCTCATTGATTGACCAGGATAACGTTAGAGTCGCACAATACGGTTTGCTTGGGCTTGCAACCAGTTGTCGGCGACTCCGATTGGTTGCGGTCCGAGGAGTATCATTATTGCTGGAACACCCGCGGCCCGTTTGTCAGAAATCAACTTACCTTAACAGAAACTCGCACAGATTCGGACAAATTCGCACAAATTCGCGTCTTTGAATAGCGTCATAATCGACCATGTGGGCCGGGTGGCTCTACCCTTGCCAATCGAGTCGCTCGCTGCTGGCGTGCACAACGTACCTATCGATCTCGCATAAGGGGGCGGCGATATTGTATCGCCGCCGTCGAGCAAGCCAAGGATTACCTTGGCCGAAGTCGGGTGGCGGGGTGGCCCTCGCAGGGCCGTCTCCCGTGCCTCGACCAATCAAACTCGATTCTTTAACCCAGAAAGACTGGCTGAGGAAAGCCCCTCGTGTCAACCACCACCGACATGCGCTCCACACACTCGTATCTACGCCTCAACAAAACAACCTCAAGTAACGTGTTGGTCCCCCATCGCTTAGGCCCTTCTGGAATAAAGTTTGACGGGGGCTTTCACCTCGGAGGGTGCTGAACACGGTCATGGCCTTGCCGAGAGCACCCTTGGCGATCATTCCCCACAGTGCCCAACTAGTCCTCCCTATCCCCCGCTCAAGAGCTAATTTGTGCACCCCCCACGGGCTAATGGTCACGTGTCTGTTCGGTTGTGGCATGTCGGTTTCAGAATTTGGCCAGTCGGTGTCAGGATCTGGCCGCGGCAAAAACAACCAACCAAAAAGTCAAAACGGATCCGAATTTTGAACATGGATTCGGCTTGTCAGATCGTAATTGGATGCGAGGGCGACATTCATTTTGAAAAGTCAATAGCGTCTGCGTTTGGAAAATGGTCGGTGTGGCAAGACTTTGTCGTCTTCCCATCATGTTTTCTGCATCTGATTGGTTGAATTTCAAGTTTGTACTAGCGTTTGCATGCTAATCTCCGCGGAGGTTTGCTAATCTCCGCTTTGACCTAAATGGAGAGAGGCGGAGTGAGGCCGAGGACTTCAAATCTCCGCCCACTCACTAGAAATCTCCATACTCAAGTCGCATATTGGGCTATTTTGGCCAACCCATTCTCAGAGTGTAGTTAAATCGACCTCGTAGGCTCTCCACATCACCCGAAATTACGTGTGAAGGTTCAAATTCACTCTAATGAACCAGATCGCTCGACGCTGTCGGTCAATTTGACTGTCGCGCTCACTGCAAATTAAGGACAATCGCTGACCAACCTTTAAACTAATTCCGTTTTTCAGAAATCCATAACTTTCTCAATACCTAACCAAATTCGACAACTTTTATATCAAAATGACCACAAAAAGGCACCCTACAATTCTATGACCTTATGTCATGACACTTGCTCTATTGTAAAATAGACATGACTGTTGTTTCTTATACCCACATATAAACATTTGCATGTGTCACATTTAGGCTTTTGCACATTCATGTAGCCGCTATTTCAGCGAAGCTGTATGTACAAAATCTGACCATGTTGTTATTTGTAACTTGTGAACCAAATTGTGAACCAAATTGTGAACCAAAGACAGCCGCCCCACAGCAGCCATAAAAGCCTTTTAAAAAAAGTGCCAGAAAGAACAGCAGGGCGAGTAGCATGAACAGCAGCCACAAAAGCTGCTACAAAGACAATTAAGACCTGACAGCACTTCAAAAAGCAGGCACAGCAGCCCAAAATACACCTCCGGGGCACCAGCCATAAAAGACGAGAGAGTAGCTAAAACAACAGCCACCAAAGGACAAAAGAAAGCAACTAAAGACCCGACAGCACTTGAACAAGGAGGTAAAGTAGCCCACATGAAAGCCCCCCAACAGCAGTTTATAGAAGCATAAAAATAATATAACAGCAGCCAGCGTAGAAGCTTCAACAGCAAGAACTACAACTCAAATACACGCACAAAAGAGCTCAAGGTCACGAGCTTGAATATCACCTCAAAAAGGCGACCAAGCATGATGATGCTTGTCAAAAAGCGAGTCTCACTCCACATCTTGAGCTCCAGAGATGACTCCACCCGAAAGACGGCGAGATGCTTCTGGTGGTTGCGGATGTATACAACCACTTGCTTCCCACTGTCCACCAGGTCTTTGATCCAAGCTTCCTTGGCTATGTCCTCCAAAAGAAGATCCACACCATGAGCAGTGCAGGCAGTCCATGTAATGTGTGGATACTCCACTTCAATCAGTTTGCCTACAATAAATTGTAAAACATCTAAAATCCACAAAGCTATGGCCTGATCTGCAAATTTTCTATGGCTGATATTAAAAGCATCCTCCGAAGTAGTCTGACTCCCACCTTCATTCAATGGACCTGAAGCAATGCAATGCTCATCAGCTACGACATCAGCCATTTAAGACGCAACCCCCTAATGAGGCGCAACTCATCAGCATTCTTGTGCTTCAAAATCTTCTTCAAATCATCTTCGTGCACGACAACCGCCTAATGCTCAGCGACATCCAGATCCACCTTAGGGCATATAGCTATGCCCCGCCCCCTGATTTGAGCCAAGTGGAGGCGGATTCTAGTACACGCTCTCGACGTCTCCATGTCACAAAACTTGCACCTCACCCTGCCATGCTTGGAACCCTGAGAGTCAGGTATAAAAGTAACATACTGCCACTCGGAGCGTTCCCCATTAGACGGGGATCCAGATGCGGATTGTTTCCCTGACAGAAAAGCAAACAGCACAAGCACAAAAAAAGTGCAATCAGCATAAGCAGCAAGCAGCCAACAGAATACTTGCAAAGCAGCATAAATAGGAACCAGGTTAGCAGCAAATAGCAAAAGACAGAAAATTGCAAGCAGCAAATAGAATGGACTACAAAAGAAATGCAACAGCAGCAGCCAGCAATCAATACTTACTTGCAAAAGACCACAAAGAGGAAGCTGGCTAGCAGGTCACAGTAATGACAAAAAATTGGCTGCTAGCTGCAAAGCAGATAAAATAACATAACAGAGCACAAACACAAAAGAGAAGCAATCAGTAGCAGCAGCTAGCAACCACCAAAATACTAGCAAACTGGCATAGACAGGAAGCAGGTTAGCAGCAAACAGCAAGGACAGAAGACAGCAACCAGAAAACATGAAGGAGCACAAATTAAATGCAACAGTAGGAGCCAGCAATCAATAAGAATACTTTCAAAGGAGCATACATTCAACAGGAAATTACATGCAGCAGATGAGACGTATTGTGGCAAGCCCCAAACACAAATGACCACACAAGAAAAGGCTGGAAACAGACAACTAGAGCAAGATAACACAAAACTTACACTACAAAATAATCAAGTGCATGCCCAGCAGCAAAAGCACAGATGAAACGCACACAGCAGCCAGTATGAACCACAAACACTACCATCAGAAATGCCAGCAGGCAGCCCCATGAGAACATCGCACTGAGCATGGAGCAAAGCCCCACAACATGCAAGCATACAGTTGGGGCAAAGAGCAATAGTGTCATGATTTATCGAGTCGGGGTTGACGTACAAAACCGAGCTTAACTTGTGCGAACCGTCAACTTAGGAAGACCGAATTTGCATTGACCTTACGCATCTATATGTTGACCTTTTCTACATTTCCAAGTCACCAAAGTGTAGCGCGTCGAAGCATCTTCCGAATGGCACCGATTTTGCGTCATTTGGTCAAGGGACAAGCAAGCTGTTTGCGATCTCGTCCGCGTCACCTACTGGCCCCTAGCGGAACTTTCGCAAATGCCAACTTATGACACAATGTCCCCAAAGGTGACATTGTGGGCTCTCTGTGACCCCACAAACCCCTATCTTTGTACGCACAAATCCGCAAGCCCCTTGGACTACATAAGTCTTGCATTTCCATGGTATAAGTGCATCATTGAGGTTATAACTTGGTGACTGCATCACCTACCCCTAGAGGAAGCTTCCTCAAGTTCCAGATTCACTTTTGAGACGCTATCTAGGTGGAATCACCCAAGGTAAGCTCCACCAATGAGAGACACATATTATATTCTACGTGCCCTGCTTTGATTGGTTTGAGTTATGCTCAGCCTATAGGAGTGCTAGTACATGCCTTGTACACATTAGTGGACATAGGAGAGCCTCGTAGTGTGACTAGATGCATTGGATCCGCCGCATACCACGCCGGGTTTCCAGGAGTATAACTACCAGAGCATCCCCACATGACTGCCCCCGACAGCAGCTAGTGAAGCACTAAAAAAGGCCAGGCAGGCCAGGCACCTTTGATCTGGAAGATACCATCTCGGAGTTTCAGGCTGACTTCACGGCAGCAAAGCTCCAGACGCCCACGGTGACAAAGCGCGACGTCTTCGACACGCTTATGCGCTTCTTCTCTCACGAGGCGACACCTTCCGCGAGAAGGAAGCCGAGCTCCAGACACGTACCAAGCTTGTAGGTGACCCACAAGTTACATCCTTGCCGGCTGACCCAGTGCAAGCCTTCTGGAATGACCTGAAGACAAATGTCCAGGCTGCAACTGAAGAAAAGGTGAACGAGCTGCACCACTTCTTCCGACGTAAGAACGAGACGATCCGCATGATGTACCGCCGCTTGGTGCACCTACACTGCGACGTTGGCACCGTCACCGACCGGGAGGCCGCGGAGATCTTCTTGCGAGCCGTCGAGCCACGTCTGAGGAAGAGGGCTGTTGTCCCCCTCATCGACCGCCACGGTTCAGAGTACTCACTGGAGCAGGCCTACCTCTCTGTTGAGAAGCAGAGCCTGGCCCCCGCACGGAGCATTATCAGCGATCGTGTGGGCCTCGCATCTACGGGCGTGCGCCAGGAGGCCTTGGTGCTGCCATCTTCCATGTCGCGCACGACGCCTTCCCGCCAGCCCCTGCAGCAGCAGCAGCCTCAGCGCTCTCGGTTGTCCCAGCAGACGCAACAGCGCGGAGCTACTTGTGGCCGCATTTCCATGGCCGCCACGACGAGTGACCCCTGCTGGTCTTGCGGAAAGACGGGCCACTCACGCCAGAACTGCACGCTCGCAGAGAATGGCAAGCCCGGCAACTGCACCTACTTTGGCAAGGCCGGCCACCTGCCAATTGTGTGTCTACAAAAGACGCGCGACGTCGAGAATGGGCGCGCTCGTGACGGTCCTTTGCCTATAGCGAGACAGCGGGGCACAACCCTCGCACGGGTGGACGCCTTGCGATGACGGCAGCTACGGCCACGACGGACGCCGCGCTGACCCCCGGAGCCGATTAATGTAGCTTCAATGACGTCGGTGACGCCCTCGTAGAGCCCAACGAGGAGATCGCAAGACTCCGTGGCCTCTTTGACGCCGATAGCTACGACGCGTGCGGACCGCTCTTTGTACACGCTCCACCGTCCCTCGCGACAGCTCTGACAGCTGGCACCCGCACAGGCCCTGCGCTCACCACGTTGGCACCGACCACCAGCTACCTCATACGCTGCGACAGGCTGCCAGACGGCAGGCTACAGGCTTGCGCGGTCGCACCATCCTTCGGCGTAGGCATTCCCGCAGACGGGACCGCACGCACGCCAGCCCGGGCTCCGACAGAGCCCCTGGCCTGCTCTACCCTGCTGTCGCCAGCAGGCTTCTCCTTGGCCCGCGCAGCGACATCTAGCACGCGGGCACAAGCTCACCAGACGGTGCGCCCTGTTACCGCTGGCACAGCGGTCGCGTCCCTTGTCGTACGCGGCACAACCATGCGCAGACCTGTGCACAGGTCGGACCAGGCGTCCCCTGCTGGTTGCTGCAGACAGCACGTCCCACTTGTTGTCGGCCCGACAGGTGGGGCCGCTCCTGCCGACAGCAGCGTGCCCGCGCACGCACTCACACGAACGCGCACGCCACCCATTGCGCTGCCTGGCCCACTGCGCAGCTGGCAACGCCACGACAGCTTTGCAGTAGCGGCCACAGCTGCGCACGACAGCTCCACACAGTTGCTGCCACGTGGCGCGCACAAGCATGCCCGGCACGGTCAACGCAGCGACAGCGGCTGCGTCCGCCATCTCCAGACAAGGGGGAATACCCCGACGTCGCTGTACGGCCGAACTCCCGGGCAGGGCGCCAACGGCGCGCCGGCAGCTGCGTGCAACCAGGGTTTTACTCCTGGCGCACGCGTGCCGCCACTTGGCACGCGCACACAACTCGGCCCAGCCAGCACAGGTCTGGCGGCTGCGACCGCCATTCTCAAGAGGGGGCTACGTCGACGTCGCTGTGCAGCCAAATCAGCCTGCGGGGTCCTGACGGCGCCGGCACGACTACGTACAGCCACGGCTTAAACCTTGGCTGCACACAAAACCCCGGCGATTGTGCATTTTGCGCTGCCGGGGCTCCCGCAAGCGAACGCACCAGGGGGAGGGCGCCGCGAGCCTTGCACAGGGCGGCCGAGAGTGGCGCCGACGCCGGTCTGACGACGCGACCCCTTGGCTCTAGGAGCCCCTTGGAGGCGCCACGTGGCAGCCTCCCGGCAGCCGCGGGCTCGCCAGCAGCTGCTGTCGCTGCGCTTCCGGCGGCTACGCTTGCGCCTGCATTCGCGAGTATGACAGCGTGAGTCGCCACGCCAGCCGCAACTAGCCTTGGGATTGAGGCAGGCCCTGCGACAGGCTGCGCGCCAGGCCTGGAGGAGGCTCTGCGGCAGGCCACGCGACAAGCTCTGCGGCAGGCCGCGCGACAGGCTCGGCGGCATGCCCTGCGGCAGGCTGCCCACCAGGCCTTGGAGGAGGCTCTGCTGCGAGCAGCACAACAGGCCCTGCGACAGGCCTTGCGACAGGCCTTGCGACAGGCCTCTCGGCTGCGCCAGCAGCTGCCATTCTGGCCTGCTGCGCACGTACGCAGCCTCTCGGCGGCCGCCCTGCTGTCGGTCGCGCTGGCCATTGGGTTACGCTCGTGGCACCAGCCGGCCGGCCGGCGGCGACACAGAAGCGCAACGGGCTAGACCAGGGACAACAAACGGAGGAGGCGCCGCGCTTGCCCCGTTTGTTTCGCGTGCTAGAGACGCAAGCAGCCCCAGCGGAGCCAGCATCACGCGTGCTTGCCTTGCCAATGACGACGGTGCAGCTCAGCGCCAAAGTCATCTCGCTGGCACTGCATCGCATGCCGGCGGTCTCCTTCGCAGAGCTCAGCGTTTCTATGGAGGCAACAAGGCAGGCCCCTCAGGTGCTGCTTCGGACACGCGCGAACACTGTGCGTGCTGCCATTAGCAAGCCTACAGCCGATGCCTCAACCGCGGTGCGATTCGCACCAGCGCGCCCTGCGCATGAGCGCAAGATGATCAGCACGCCTAACGCCGCGTTTTTGGATAATTTGCAGGGGATGGTGCTTGTCAACACCCAGGCGCCGCAGCGCATCATGTTCGACACGGGCGCGTAGCCGGTCCTTATCAGCCTGCACTACTTCCGTTGTCTGGGGCTCTCTTCGGCCGACCTGGAGGACTCGCCGACGCGCATTAACATCGCAACCGGCACCTCCGAGTCCGTCACAGGCCGCACAAGGTTGGCATTGCGGTTCACTCTCCGCCTGGGCACTGCAGATGAGACGACCATCCATCGGCACGCGCTCGTCACTCCTTCGGAGTCCTTTGACGTTCTACTAGGGCAACACTGCGGCTCTTTCCCTTCGGCGCCGCAGTCAACAATTGGGCGGAGCGAGTCTTCTATCGACCTGACTACCAGTCGGGAGGGACGCGCACGGCATCCTTGCCCCTTGACATCGTCGATCGCCGCCCAGCGGAGTCTGCTCTCTACGGCTTCATAGGGCTGGGCGACGACTGGCCAGTGGTCCAGACCAATAAGGGAGGGCCCGAGGACGAAGAGATCTCTGTGGGAGAGGACCTGCTTGAGCCAGAGGATGAGAAGCCATACCTGCCTAGCGCATAGCTTCACCTTACACCGCAGGAGCAGGCGGATGTCCTGGCAGCCCAGATGAGGGAGCAGATACGCATCTGCGCAGCGCATCGCTTCAGGATGCGGCAGATGGCGGAGGATGCCATCGAGGCTCTCGCCGTTGCCCGTACGGCCGTTGCTGCCGTAGTCCTTGCTCGTGACACAGCGGCGGCTGCCCCCTCTTGCAGCGGGCCTTCAGCAAGGACAAACGTCCGCGTATGCCACGACGTACCCGTTGGCGTGGCCATCCAGTACAATGTGGACTCTCAGCCGCCATCACGACGCGCATCACACCAGACTGGCGACTCCCGTCCTCGCATCACGGCATCAGAGGAGGAGGCCATGCACCAGGCCGCCTATCCTGGCAAGTCCAACGACCTACCCCACGACAACAACGAGGAGGAGGAGGAGCAGTTGGAGCAGCTTCTCGAGAAGTCTGCGGAGGAATACCTCGCGCAGCCACCAAAAAAGCCTCGGCCACATACGCCCACGACGCATGTCTGGCGCAGGCCTACAGGCCCGCCCGGCTTCAGCAACTTGCCGCAGGAGGCCTGGGCCCGCGCCGTTGCAGCTGGACCTAGCCGCCACGAGTCCCATGACTGCTCTAGGAGCAACGAGTGCCGCGTCAAGCACTTGTTTGCCTCTGCCCGCACGGCAGCTGCTTCTTCCAACACTGCCACGCCTCCGCTACGCCAGCTGGAGCCTCGGAGCAGCATCCTTGACCTGCCGCGCGAAAGCCCGTCTACCTGCGCCCATCCGCCCCTGCGATACGCACACCGTACCAGGCCAACCATTCAGCCCGCCCGAAAGACCACTCCTCTCCGTGAGACGAGGCGCTCACAGTCGCTCATGCTCCTGCGTGAGGCGCGAGAGGTCACTTCTGTTCGCGAGCCACGGTCCCGCTCCATTACGCCGCCATACAATGACAGGGAGCGCACGCCCCCATACGACGACACTCGAGAGCGAGGAGGCACGCCACCTTTGCGCCCTCTCCCAGACTACGACGACACGCATTCCTCCTCACAGGCGTATTACGCCCTGTACCCCAACCCTGCAGCTCGACGCGCCGGCGTCCCACGCAGCCACATCGCAGGCAACGGCCCCTTGGGATTGCCTCCTCAGAAGGTGGCGCGCACCGGTGGGAGGCCGCTTCCTTGCCACTCGTTCCCGGCAGCCACACAAGCAGTGCTCATGCCGCATCTTTGGCATCCCCGCGTCAAGCCAGCTACGCGAGGGCATCCCCGCCCGTGAGTCCAGCTGGTCCCGCGTTAGCTCGTCCGACCACGGCAAGTGGCTGCCAGCCAATAGCGATCAGCCTGAACAGGCCCCGCTGAGGCCATGCGGGAGCGTCAGCGCGCCTACTTTAATCCGCATCCCTTTCTGCCTCAGCGGCCCGTTCTGGACCAGTTGGCCCATGTTGCCTCGCACCAAGACGATCTCGCTCAGCATGGCCAATGGCAGCAGCTGTGCGTGTGCATGGCCCGGCGTCAGGCTTGCGCTGTGTTGCCGAAGGCCTTGCAGGACGCCCGCATGAGGTGGCGCTCCTATCAAGCCACGCTCAGGAGGGGCGTCCTCTGCCCATTGCAGACCTCATTCCCGGCCTCACGCGCGACTACGTCAAGCGCGCCGTGGCTGCGCTCCGCATGGCGCCACACCAGCACAATGCCGAGCGCACCTATCCACCTCTCGCGCAGCCTGGCAATCCTGCCATGGGGTGCCGCCCGCTGCCGACACCCGTCTGTGCTGACGCGCTCGACGAGCGGCCCCGCGGCATCGTGCTCGTTGAGCTCTTCGCCGGGATCGCCACAAGGCTGCTCGCGACCTTGCACGCCGGCATTCCGGTGCGCCGCTACGTCTACATGGACCTCGATCCCGAGGCTCAGCAGGTGGCCCGTCGGCAGATGGCTCTATGCCACGAGCGGTTCCTAGACCTCCTTCCCGTGCACGCCTTTCGCCGCGCGCAGACAGACTGGCCCGTGGACATCCACGACGTCACCGTCGAGCATGTCCCTCGCCTTGGTCCCATCGATCTCATCATCGCAGGTTGGGAGTGTCAGGGCTTTTAGAGCTGGGTGTGGCCGGGCACTCAGTGACCCTTGCACGGCTCTCTTCTGGCACTTGCTGCGTGTCCTCAACATGGTGGAAGATCGTCAGTCGCCGCACACTCTTGCGTGGATCCTTGAGAACGTGGCCGCCCGCCACGACCACCGGCTTGACGTCAGTGCCGACTTTGCCCTCTGCAGCAGCTATGTCGGTCATGAGGCCGTCATAGACGCTGCCCAGATTGGCTCGTTTGCGCACCGCGCCCGCGCCTATTTCACCAACCTGGCGATGCCAGGGACGCTCGAGGCTTTGGCAGCCGCCCATCCGCGCCACACGCGCAAAGTCGACTCCATCCTCGATGCCCCTCGGCGGGCGCAGCGCGTGACGGTGCTGCCACATCCCTCGCAGGCGCAGTGCGAGGACCTTCACGCTGTTACGCGCGCGCTCCCTACCTTTGTCAGCCGCTACGACAGCGATGCTTTTGTGGGCGCTCAACGCAAGATGGTCATTGACCAGGAGAATGGCATGTTTGACAGGCCCCGTCCTACGGAGATGGAGCGTGCCATGGGCTTCCCGCCACACCTCACAGAGCTAGACGGTCTCACAGAGGAGAATCGCTATCGCCTCCTGGGAGAGGCAATTGACGCCAACGTCCTCACAATAATCCTGCGTCAGATACAGGCCTTAGCCCCTCTTTACGCAGAGGCGCGTTATCCAAAGCTCCCTCAACCTCCTGATGCCATGGACGAGGACTCCCCTGACGATGGTGGTCAGGCCCTGCCCGGCACCGTGTGGCATTCTCAACGCAAGAGGACTGTTCCGCAGGCCCGCGCACGCCCTCAATCTCGGCCGCCAGCCCGTGATGCTCGTGGTTCATTGGGGGGGGACGTAGGAGAGAGGAGGCTTCACAGCAACCCAGGGAGTTCCGGTCATCATTTCTTTTTCCTCGCTCGCAACCTCAGGCAGGACCTTAGGCAGGTGGGGTAGTGCAGCTGGCAGCAGCTGCACAAGAGGAGGCATGCATCCCAGACGGAGCACAAATAGCTGCAGGGCAGGCGACGCTTGTCGCGCCACCGCTGACGCCAGCAGCAGGGCAGGAGGAGCCGGCTGCAGGTCAGGTCAGACGCCCTCACCAGCTTTGTCTACATGGAAGCTGGGGGGGACTCTCACTGACGCCCAGGTGGCCCAGCTGTCAACACTGCTGGATGGGAGACGCAGCGTCAGCTTCGCCAGCGGCATGCATGACCTCGGGCGCTAGAAAGGGGATCCCATGCGGATTCCTCTCACGTCCAAGGAGCCTATCTCCCTCAAGCGACATCGTTACAGTCACTTTGAGGATGGTCTGATCGGCGCACAGAAAGGCAAGCTGGAGGACAGTCGGCACATCAAGGAGTCGTTGTCTCGCTACGCCGCGCCCACGATCATGCCAGCCAAGAAGGATGCCTCGGGGAACTGGTCCGAGAAGAGGATGTGCGGTGACTATCGTCGGCTGAACGAGGTCACTGAGTAGGACTGGTACCCTATGGCGACGCCAGACGAGATCTTCGATGACATTGGCACCTGCACTTGGTTCTCAATGCTAGACTTGCGCCAGGGCTTCAACCAGATTCCCATCGCCGAGGAGCATCAACATAAGACGACGTTCTGGGGGGCACAGCGCCTCTACGAGTGGGTGGTGATGCCTTTTGGGTTGAAGAACGCGCCGGCCACATTTCTGAGGGTCATGGATAAGGAGCTGGCACGGCTACCCTTTGCCAGGTGCTACATCAATGACGTGCTCGTCTTCAGTGAGACTTTTGAGGAGCACGTGGCCCACATCACTGCTGTGTTAGAGCGCTTGGAGGCCGCGGGGCTCAAGTGCCATCTCGGCAAATGCACGTTTGGGACTTGAGAGGTGAAGTACCTCGGGCATCTGCTCTCTTTGAGCAGTCTGGCGCCGCAGCTGGCCAAGATCTCAGCCATCACGGGCATTCCGCCTCCCACGGATCTCTCGCAGCTGAGGGCCTTCCTTGGCATCGCCACCTACTATCGGCGCTTTGTGCCAAGGTTCAGCGAGCTGGCCAAGCTGCTCAACGACTTGTTGCGGAAGGGTGTTGCTTATGTGTGGAGGCCAGAGCAGCAGGCGGCGTTTGACAAGCTCAAGGAGCTGTTGGTGAGAGTGCACCGATGCTGCGGCAGCCCAACTACAAGAAGCCCTTTATCCTCCACACCAACTGGTCGCAGGCAGGGCTGAGCGTGGTGTTGGTACAAGAGCACGAGGGCTTCGAGCACGTGTTGGCCTACGTTAGCCACGGCAACAACCGCGCCGAGAGCAACTACGGCTCTCACTAGGGGGAGTGCCTGGCGGCAGTATGGACGATCGTGCACTTCAAGCACTACCTCTACGGCACCCACTTCCGCTTGGTCACCGACCATCAGCCACTCAAGTGGCTCATGACGTTGGAACGCTTGACAGCCAAGTACGCACGATGGGCGCTCATTCTGCAGGACTACACCTTTGACGTGCACCACCGCTCTGGGTCCACTAACATGGACGCCGACGGCCTCAGCCGTAACCCTCTTCCATTGTCGAGGGACCTAACTGTGGCATGCCATGATGAGGACGAGCTTGTGGCGTGGCACGCAGCAGCATTGTTGGCCTTCACCGTAGACAGCGAGGTGCGGCCCGCAGGGCTCACGAGCCTGGCCATGGTAACTGTCAACACGCGGCGCTTGGCATTGGCAGCAGCAGAGGAGCAGGACAGCTGGCAACAGTGGCCCGATGATGTTTGGGAGGACGCCCCAGTGGTGCAGTACGTTACCTCTAAGGAGATGGTCTCAGGCATCACCACGAGGGAGCGCGATTGCATACTCAAGCGCAGCTGCGACTTCGTCTACATGGAGGGATGCGTGCGCCGGGTGATGGAGGACGGGTCCGTCCTGGTGGACCCTGAGCCTGCTATACGCAATCAGCTGGTACGCCAGATACATGAGGCATTGGGACACTTCGGTGTCAAGCGCACGGTCAGCCTTCTTCAGGTTGAGTACTGGTGGTCAGGCATGACTAAGGTCGTCGCCGACGTCGTCAGCAGCTGCACTCTCTGCGATCGTGTGTGCTCAAGCTTCACAGCCCGCACCGTCGCTCTCAGCCCCCTTCCTATTCAGGGGCTGTTCTACAGGTGGTCGCTCGACTTAGTTGGGGGGCTGCTCAAGTCTTGTCAAGGCATCCTCTACGTCTTGGTGATGATTGAGCACATGTCCAAGTGGATCGAGCTTGTGCCTTTACCCAGCAAGGCCAGTGAGGGGATCGCTCAGGCCTTTCTTGAACAGGTCCTTAGGCATTTTGGCGGCTGCGCTGAGGTAGTGACCAACCAAGGGAAGGAGTTCTAGGGCAGGTTTCAGAAGCTCCTAGAGCGCTCAATGATCGACCACCGCACCACCTCCCGCGATCATCCACAGGCTGACGGCCTTGCAGAGCGTAAGGTGCAGGCCGTCAAGCTTGGGTTGCGGAAATACTGCCTTGCAGACGACAGCACCCATTGGGATGATACCCTCTCGTGGTTGGCTATGGGGTACAGGTTCAGTAAGCAGGCCTCCTTGGCCTCTCACTCTCCCTACTTCCTTCTCTACGGCCGCCAGCCAGTCTTGCCTGCCGCAGCCAGGATCGTGGCCGAGATCGTCTTGGACTTGGACAGCCCCGAGACGTGGAGTGCTCTTATCATGCAGCGTGCGCATCTCTTTCAGCGCCTGATGCTTGTGGCCATGGATAAGCTCAGCATCTCACAGCATCGCAATACGCTGAGGTATGCCATGACTCGTGGAGGAGCCTATCGTCCGCGGGTGTTGCAGTTTTCCGCTGGAGACTTTGTGTACTTGCAACGCCAAACGAAGAACACCCTCGACATCAGCAGCTCACCGGTCATCCTGCGCGTCAAGCGCATCTTGGCGTCAAAATTCCTGGAGCTGGAAGGCACAGATAGCCGTCTTCACAAGGACCACACGGAACACTGTGGACCATGCCACCTTCCTAACCTTGACTTGCACATTTGCACCCTCGACGCGCGCCCGCCTAAAGACTGGGCGTGTCAAATTTGTCACAGTCCTAGCCAGGAGGCGAGGATGCTGCTTTGCGACAGCTGCTACCTCGTCTTCCACATCGGCTGCCTCGACCTGCCGCTGGCTCGTGTGCCAACTCGCGATTGGTTCTGCACTGACTGCTCCGCGCTAACCTTAGACAGCGTACACAGCCCATCAGCTAGAGGCAGAGAGCCGGGGGAGAGATTAAAATATTTGAGACTTGACTCCCTTTTTGGCTATAAAGCCGCATATAATGATTTATTGAGTCGAGGTTGTCGAATAAAAACCAAGCTCCACATGTGCGGAACTACAACCTACGAAAGCCGACTTTGCATTGACTTTACGCATCCGTACGTTGACCTTTCTTAGATTTCCAAGTCACCAACGTGTAGCGCGTCGAAGCATCTTCCGAATGGCACCAATTTCGCGTCATTTGGTCAAGTATCAAGCAAGATAGGTGCAATCTAGTCCACGTCACCTACCGGTCCCTAGCGAAACTTTCCCAAGGTCCAATTTGTGACTCAATGTCCCCAAAGGTGACATTGTTGGCTCTTCGTGACCCCAAGCTTTGGGCGCACAAATCTGCGAGCCCCTTAGCCTACATAAGTTTCGCCTTTCCATAGTATATGTGCATCATTGAGGCTATAACTTGGTGACTGCATCACCTATTCCTAGAGGAAGCTTCCTCAATTTCTAGATCCACTGTTGAGGCGCTATCTAGGTAGAATCACCCAAGGTAAGCTCGGCCAATGAGGGACACGTAGCATACCCTACGCACCTTGCTTTGATTGGTTTGAGTTATGCTTAGCCTATAGGAGTGCTAGTACATGCCTTGTACACATTATTGGACATAGGAGAGCCTCCTAGAGTGACTACATGCATTGGATCCGCCGCATACCCCGCCAGATTCCCAGGAGTATAAGTGCTAGAGATGTCCCTAGAAGAGACATCTTTTAGAAGTCCATTATGCTAGGTGTAAGTAACAGAGATTATCAGTAAAGCTTACACTTTTATCTCTTGTGTTTTCAGGACCACTTAGTTACTCTCTTGTGAAGAGCAAGCCCTCCAGGCTTCCAGTCACTTGAAGAACTTCACAAGTGGTGAGCAAAGTCACAGCTTAAGCCCTTGCCATAGGACTACTCTGAAGATCGTGATGTACTTCCTGTGATCTTTTGGGCCATACTTCATTAGTTGTTTTCCTACCACTTTACAGTCTTGAGGTGCTCACTTTGGAGAGTACACATTCCTTACTTCTAAAAGATCTCTCTTTGCCTGCAAGCAATTAGAACCTTCAGCGTATGCCTACCCGTAGTGGGCTTTCTTATTAGCCATACTACAAAGGGGTTAGTGGAGAAGACTCAGACTCAAATCTTAGCACTATCACTGAACCCGCCGAAGAAGTAAACTTGCTCTCTAGCACACAGCAGTTGCTTCTGAGCCATCTCCCCAGTGGGCTCACTACGATTTCTGGTATCCCCTGGCAGATGACCACCAAGGTCAAGACTGACAGGTCTACCTACCGCTTCAGCGGTAGGCCAGGCACCTGTGATCTGGACGATACCATCTCGGAGTTTCAGGCTGACTTCGCGGCTGCAAAGCTCAAGACACCCACGCTGACTAAGCGCGACGTCTTCGACACGCTTATGCGCTACCTCTCGCACGAGGCCCGCGACACCTTCCGTGAGAAGGAGGCCGCGCTCCGGACCCGCACTGAGCTTGTGGGTGACCCACCAGTGGCAACCCTGCTAGCTGATCCAGTACAAGCCTTCTGGAACATCCTGAAGACAGAGTTCCAGGCTGCAACTGAAGAGAAGGTGTCGAGTTGCACCATTTCTTCTGACGCAAGAACGAGACTATCCGCATGATGTACCGCCGCTTGGTGCACCTCCGCCGCGATGTCGGCAGTGTCACTGACCGGGAGGCCGCGGAGATCTTCTTGCGCGCCGTTGAGCCGCGTCTGAGGAAGAGGGCCGTAGTCCCCGTCATCGACCGCCACGGTTTAGAGTATTCTCTAGAGCAGGCCTACCTCTCCGTTGAGAAGCAGAGCTTGGCCGCCGCAAGGAGCAATATTAGCGATCGTGTGGGCTCAGCATCCACGGGCGTGCGCCAGGAGGCCTCAGTGCTGCCGTCTTCTACGACGCGCACGACGCCTGCCTGCCAGCCCCAGGCGCAGCAGCAGCAGCCTCAGCGCTCTCAGCTGCCCCAGCAGACGCAGCAGCGCGGAGCTACGCGTGGCCGCATTTCCATGGCTGCCACCACGAGCGATCCCTGCAGGTCCTGCGGGAAGACGGGCCACTCACGCCAGAACTGCACTCTCGCGCAGAATGGCAAGCCCAGCAACTGCACCTATTGTGGCAAGGCCGGCCACCTGCAGATCGTTTATCTGCAAAAGAAGCGCGACGTCGAGAACGGACGGCCTCGCAACGGCCCTACACCTTCAGCAAGACAGCCAGGCGCACGCAACCCTCGTACGGGTGGCCGCCCCGCGATGACAGCAGCTACGGCCACGACGGACGCCGCATTGATGCCTGGTGCCAACTACTGCAGCTTCGACGACGTCAGCAACGCCCTCGTGGAGGCCAACGCAGAGATCGCTAGACTCCGTGGCCTCGTCGACGTCGATAACTATTACGCGTGCGGAGCACTCCTCACGTCCGCTCCACCGTCCTACGCCACGGCACTGACAGCTGGCGCACGCACAGCTTCAGCGCACACATCAGGCTCAGCGGCAGCGCCGCAGCCCCGCGCACGTCCGCGTTACGACGTAGCGCCCGCTGTCAGAGCTGCAAACGCCCGCACAGGCAGCTCTGCTAACCCTGTGCGCACCGCTCTGACAGCTGTCAGCAGCGACAGCCGGAGTCTCGACAGACTGCCGGATGGCAGGCTGCACGACTGCGCGGTTGCGCCATCTTTCGGAGCAAGCTCGCGCGCACGCAGTCTAACCCGCACGCTAGCCGAGGCCCCGACAGAGCCCCTGGCTTGCGCTTCCCTGCTGGCACCAGCAGGCCTCTCGTTGGCCCGCGTAGCGACAACTGGCAGACAGGGACGGGGCCACCTGGCGGCGTGCACGGCTACAGCTGGTCCGGCCGCAGCCTCCCTCTACATCCGTACGATACGCCCGTGCGCAGCTCTGCGCACAGGCAGGGACAGCCGGTCCCTGCTGGCTGCTGCAGACAGCAGGCTTTAGCAGAACCCGCCACGTGGCACGTGCACGGCAGGCGGGGCCGCCTCTGCCGACAGCACCATGCACGCACGCACGCTGGCTCACACGCGCGCCCAGCGCACTGCGCTGCGAGGTCCACGGCGCACCCGGCGACGCCACGACGTCGTCACAACGACAGCTGCAGCTCCGCACTGCAGCTATGCACAGCAGCTGCACCCACGCGCTGCCAAGTGGCGCGTGCGCGCAGTCTCGCACGGCCAGCGCAGCGACGGTCGCAGCGGCCGCCACCCTCGGTCAGCAGGGTGGGGTCCTGACTGCGCTGTGCGGCCGGATCGCCGGCAAAAGCGCCGACAGCGCACCCGCAGCTGCGCACATCCAGGGCTCAGCCCCTGCCGCGCACGTGCCGCCACTTGGCACGCGTGCAAGGCCTGGCTTAGCCAGCGCTGATCGGACGGCCGCAGCCGCTATCCGTAGTGAGGGGGGGGCAACCTTGACCACGCCGCACGGGCGGATCGCTAGTCCAGGCACCAACGGCGCTCCTGCGGCTGTGCGCGACCGAGATTTATCCCCTGGCGCACACGTGCCGCCACTTGGCACGCGCGCGCAACCGGGACCAGCCAGCGCAGATCTGGCGGTCGGAGCACCCACCCTCAGTCAGAGGGGGGCTATTTCGACCGCGTTGTGCTGCCAGACTTTCGTGCAAGGTCCTGCCGACGCACGTACGGGTGTGCGCAGCCAGGGCTTAAACCCTGGCTGCACACAAAATCCCAGCCCCGACGCATTCTGCGCGACCAGGGCTTCGGCGAGCGTATGCACCAGGGTGGGGGCACAACGAAGCTCGTCCGGGGCAACCAAAGACGGCGCCGACACCACGCTGGCGATTCGACCTCGCAGCCCCAGGAGTGACTAGGGTCCGCCACCTGGCAGCCCCCCAGCAGCCGACGTCACGCCGGCAACGGCAGCCGTGATTGCAACTGTGCCACCAGTCGGCACGCATCTGCCGGTCGTGACTCACGATAGCGGTCAAGGGGGGGGGCCCTTGACTGTGCCGTACGAACGAGGCACGGAGCCGACTGCCGACGCCATAAGTACGGCCGCGCTCAGCTAGGGGCTGTCCCCTCGCACGCCTGCGCTGCCACGTGGCGCGTGCACACGATCCAGCACGCCCCAAGAGGACCGGGCAAATTCGGCTGATGTTTTCAGCTCGGGGACGACACTCCCAACTGCGCCACGCGGTCGGATGTCCGATCGCGGTGCCAACGGCCCGCGCACGGCTGCGCACAGCCAGGGCCTAAACCCTGGCTGCGCACAAACCCCGGCAGTAGCCCAATGCAGGCTGCCGGAAGGCCGGTTAGCCCACGCATCGGGGGGAGGGCGCTGCGATCTTTGCCTGGGGTAGCTAGGATCGCTGGCGTCACCGGTCCGGCAACACAAGGACGCCAAACGGAGGAGGCACCGCGGCCGCCATGTTCCTTTCGCATCCTAGAGCCCTCCACGACCTCAGCGGAGTTGACGCCACATGCGCTCGCTTCGCCTATGACGACAGTGCAGCTCAGCGCCGAGATCATCTCTCTAGCACTGCACCGCATGTTGGCGGTCTCCTTCGCAGAGCTCGGCATCTCAATGGAGGCGACGCGGCAGGCCGCTCAGCTGATGCTCCAATCGCGCAGAGCCACCCTGCGCACCACCGCCAGGAGGCTGACGACCGATGCCGCCACCGCGGTGCGATTCGCGCCCGCGCGCCCTCCGAATGAGCGCAGGATGATCAGCACTCCTAACCAAGGTTACGCCATACGCTTATCAGCCCAAAAAATTAGGCGTATTCAGCGTATAAATAGCGTCTAGCGTATTAAGCGTATTTGGATAAAATTGAAGTGTAAAAATGAAACTTTTTTGCTTGGAGGGGGGAGGTCAAGAGCTTGTATCCAAAGCATGGTGAACCGTCTTAATAAGTGTCATATGCCTTCAAGTTTCTCAAAAAAGTCGATTGGAGTAATTTTGTACACATGCCGTAAAATAAGGCGTAAATTGTGATGCGTACTAAGCGTATCAAGCAATTTTTGCTGTAACGAATTTAGCAAAGTAGCGTATCTAGCGTATTAAAAGTATGAACGTACGGCGTAACCTTGCTCCTAACGCCGTGTTTTTGGACCTGCTCGAGCCACAGGACGAGGAGCCAAACCTACCTAGTGCCGAGCTCCACCTCACGCTGCAGCAGCAGGCGGATGTCCTGGCAGCCCAGGCCAGGGAGCAGATCCGCATCTGCACTGCCCACAGCGCGATGATGCGGCAGATGGCGGACGATGCCACTGAGGCCCTCGCCACGGCCAGCACAGCCATCGCTGCCGCCGCCCTTGCTCGCGGTGCGGCCGCCGCACCTACGGCTCTTCAGGGGGTCTCGGCCTCTCGCGGCGAGCCGTCCGCGAGGACCAACGTCCTTGTTCGCCATGACGTGCCTGTTGGTGTGGCCATTCAGTACAGTATGGACTCTCAGCTGCCCCCTCACGACGCCTCGCATCAAACCGGCGAGACCTGGCCTCGCACCACGGCATCCGAGGACAAGGTCATGCGGCAGGCAGCTTCTCCTGGCAGATTCGACAACCAGTCCCTCAAGAGCGAGGAGGAGACACAGTGGGAGCGACTGCCAGACACATCCGTCGAGGTACTCAGCGCGGAGCCCCCGCCAGCTGCACCTACGGCACGCGGGCAGCGCGCACCTACTGGTCTGCCCGGCTTCAGCGCACCCAGCCAGCCCATGACACACGACTGGCCCAGCAGGGCTCGCACCGACGCCACTGAACCCACCCGTCGAGTGTCACACGAGTGCTCGACGAACCACGAGTGTCGCCGCATCGCGCATTTGTTTGCGACGAGCGGGGCTGCCGCGGCCTCCTCTAGCGCTGGCACACACTCCATACAGCAGCCAGCACCCATGCTCAGCGTCCGCGAGCCACCCCGCACGACCCCGTCTATCTGCGCCCATCTGACCTACGCACATCGCACTTCGCCGACCATCGGACCCGCTCGAGAGACCACTCCTCTCCGCGAGACGAGCCGCTCCCGATCGCTCACACCCATTTGCGAGATGCGAGAGGTGACTCCCCTCCGCGAGACGCGCGCCTGCTCCGTCACGCCGCCCTACGACGACAGGGACCGCACACCTCCGTACGACAACACGCGGGCCCGCGGGGACACGCCGCCATACGACGACACTCAAGACCGACGCCACACTCCGCCCTTCCGGCCCCTCTCAGCAGGCAACGACGCTCAGGATTCTTCCGAGGCGCATTTTGTGAAGCTGGCCCCTACAGCTGCGCGCGCCAGCGTTCCTCGCAGCCACATCGCTGGCGACAGTCCCTCTGGGTCACCTCCTCCCAAGGTGGCCCGCATCGACAGCAGGCCGCCAAGTCGCCACCCATTTACGGCCTCCGCATGCACACGGCTCATGCCTAGTCTCCGGCAGCCCCGAGACGCGCCCGTCCCACGAGGGCAGCCCCGGCCGCGAGTCCAGCTGGATCCTCGCCGGTTAGTTCGATCCCCGCAGGAGGTCGACAGCTCCAAGCGCTCCGTCTGCACAGTTCCCTCTGCAGACATGCGCGCATGCCAGCGGGCCTACTTCGACCCGCACCCCTACTTGACTCAGCGTCCCGATCTCGACCAGCTGGCCCACGCGGCCTCGCACCAGACTGACCGCGCCCAGCGCGACAGGTGGCAGCAGCTGTGCGTGGCCTCGGCCCGACGTCAGGCCCGCGCTGTCTCTCCCACAGCCCATCAGGATGCGCGCGCCTGCGGTGGCGCACTTACCAGGACCACGCACGGGGGGAGCATCCGCAGCCGCTCACTGACCGCATCCCCAGCCTTACGCGTGACTACGCAGACCATGCTGTGGCTGCCCTCCGCATGGCGCCACATCAGCACAGCGCCGAGCGTACCTTCCCGCTGCATCTCACACAGGTGGCCGGTCTCACTGAGGTGAACCGCATTCGCCTTTTGGGGCAGGCAATCTACGCCAACGTCCTCACGTGGATTCTGCTGCAGACGCAGGCCTTGGCGCCTCTCTACGCCGCAGCCCGGCATCCCGAGCTGCCTCGACCTGCCGATGATATGGACGATGACTCCACCGACGATGACAATCAGGCCCCGCCCGGCACGACGTGGCATCCTCAGCGTGCAGGGCCTGCACCGAAGGCGCGCGCCCGCCCCCCCCCCCCACTGCCGCGCAGGGAGGACTCTGATTTGCTGGGGGGGGGACGGCGGAGAGAGGAGTCCTCACAGCGACCCAGGGGGTCCCGATCACCCAGGGAGTCCCGGTCACCCTTTCTTTTTCCTCGCTCGCAGGCAGACGGTGCCAGGCTCCTGGCCGCAGCTGCCACGGTGCAGGTACCCGCGGCAGGCCGAGCGCAAACTGGCTGCAGGGCAGGTGACACCTGCAGCACCACAGTCTACCGCAGCGGCAAGACAGGAGACTCCAGCTGCAGGCCAGGCGACGCCACCACCTCCACCAACGTGGAAGCTGAGGGGGACACTCACGAAGGCGCAAGCTGCACAGTTGACGGCACTGCTGGACGGGAGGCGTAGCACCAGCTTTGCCAGCGGCATGCACAATCTCGGGCGCTACAGGGGGGACCCCATGCGGATTACTCTCACGTCGCAGGAGCCCGTTTTCCTGAAGCGTTATCGCTACAGCCAATTTGAGGATGGCTTGATCAGCGCACCCACAGGCAAGCTGAAGGACAGCCGGCTCATTCGGGAGTCCTCCTCTCGCTATGCCGCACCCACGGTCATGCCAGCCAAGAAGGATGCCTCGGGAAACTGGTCCGAGAAGAGGATGTGTGGTGACTATCGTAGGCTGAACGAGGTCATCAAGCAGGACAGATATCCTATGCCGACGCCTGACGAGATCTTTGACGACATTGGCATGTGCACTTGGTTCTCAGTGCTGGATCTGCGTCAGGGCTTCAACCAAATTCCCATCGCCGAAGAGGACCAGCATAAGACGGCCTTCTGGGGAGCACAGCGGCTCTACGAGTGGGTGGTGATGCCGTTTGGGTTGAAGAACGCGCCAGCTACCTTTCAGAGGGTGATGGATAAGGAGCTAGCCAAGTTGTCCTTTGCCCGATGCTACATCGATGACGTGCTCGTCTTCAGTCAGGCGTTTGAGGAGCACGTGGCGCACATCACTGCTGTCCTGGACCGCTTGGAGGCCGCTGGGCTCAAGTGCCATCCAAGCAAGTGCACTTTTGGGACCCGCGAGGTGGAGTACCTTGGCCACCTGCTCCCCTCCAGCAGCTTGGCACCCCAGCTGGCGAAGATCTCGGCCATCACAGGCATCTCACCTCCTACAAATCTCTCGCAGCTGCGGGCCTTCCTCGACATTGCCAACTACTACCGCCGCTTCCTGCCAGGGTTCAGTGAGCTAGCCAAGCCGCTCAACGACTTGCTCCGCAAGGGCATTGCCTACGTGTGGGGACCAGAGCAGCAGGCGGCATTCAATAAGCTCAAGGAGCTGCTGGTGAGTGCTCCTGTGCTTTGGCGTCCTGACTACGCGAAGCCCTTCATCCTCCACACCGACTGGTTGCAGGCAGGGCTGGGCGCTGTGCTGGTGCAGGAGCATGACGACTTTGAGCATGTGGTGGCCTACGCCAGCCGCAGCAACAACCGCGCGAAAGGCAACTATGGCTCCTACGAGGGGGAGTGCCTGGTAGCGGTCTGGGCGATTGTGCACTTCAGGCACTATCTCTACGGCACGCACTTCCGCCTGGTCACTGACCATCAGCCACTTAAGTGGCTCATAACGTCGGAGTGCTTGACCGGCAAGTACGCACGGTGGGCGCTTATCTTGCAGGAGTACACCTTCGACGTGCACCACCGTCCAGGCTCGACCAACCTGGACGCTGACGGTCTCAGCCGTAACCCGCTGCCCTCCTCAAGGGATCTCACTGTGGCCCGCCACGATGAGGATGAGCCGGTGGCCTGGCGCGCGGCGGCCTTCCTGGCCTTCACCGTGGACGGCAATGTGCGGCCCGCAGGGTTCACTGGCCTGGACATAGTGACCGTCACCACTCAGCGATTGGCCCTGGCAGCGGCAGAGGATCAGGACAGCTGGCAGCGCGGTCCCGAGGACGTGTGGGACGACGCCCCAGTGCTGCAGTACGTCACGGCCAAGGAGTTCACACCCAATGTCAGCAAACGCGAGCGCGACCGCATCCTCAGGCGCAGTCGCAACTTCATTTTCATGAAGGGGCGCGTGCGGCGCGTGATGGCGGACGGCTCCGTCCTGGTGGTCCCTGAGCCTGCCATACGCACTCGGCTGGTGCGCCGAGTGCACGAGTCCCTTGGGCACTTCGGTGTCAAGCGCACCTCAGTCTTCTTCAGCCCGAGTACTGGTGGCACGGCATGACTAAGGTTGTTGCCGTTGTCGTTAGCAGCTGCACTCTCTGCGACCGTGTGCGCTCGAGCTTCACAGCGCGCACCATTGCCCTCAGCCCCCTTCCTATTCAGGGGCTGTTCTACAGGTGGTCGCTTGACTTGGCTGGAGAGCTGCCCAAGTCTCGCTAGGGCAACCTTTACGTCTTGGTGATGATGGAGCACATGTCCAAGTGGATTGAGCTCGTGCCCTTGCCCAGCAAGGCCAGTGAGGGGATCGCTTAGGCCTTCCTCAATCAGGTCCTTAGCCGTTTTGGCGGCTGCGCTGAGGTGCTGACCGACCAGGGCAAGCAGTTCTAGGGCAGCCTTCAGAAGCAGCTGGAGCGCTCAATGATCGACCACCACACCACCTCCCGCGATCATGCTCAAACTGACGGCCTCGCCGAGCGCATGGTGCAGACCGTCAAGCTAGGGTTGCGGAAGTACTGCCTTGCCCACGACCGTACCCACTGGGACGACGCCCTCCCTTGGCTGGCGATGGGGTACACGTTTAGTAAGCAGGCCTCCCTGGCCTCGCACTCTCCCTACTTCCTTCTCTACGGCCGACAGCCCATCCTGCCGGCAGCAGCTTGGACTGTGGCCGAGAACGTCTTGGACTTGGACAGTATCGAGACATGGAGTGCTCTTATCGGGCACCGTGCTCAGCTCTTTCGGCGCCTGATGCCCATGGCCATGGATAACCTCAGCATCGCACAGCATCGCGACACACTGAGGTCCGCCATGACTCGTAAAGGAGCCTATCATCCGCGGGTGCTGCAGTTTTTTGCAGGTGACTTCGTGTACCTGTGACGCCAAACAAAAAACACCCTCGACCCCAGCAGCTCGCCGGTCATCCTGCGCGTCAAGCGTGCCTTGGCGTCAGGAGTCCTGGAGCTGGAAGGCGCAGATGGCCGTCTTCACAAGAACCACACGAAGAACTGTGGCCCGTGCCACCTTCCTAACCTTGACGTGCAGGTCCGTCCCCGCGACGCGCGGCCGCCCAAGGACTGGGCGTGCCAGATCTGTCACAGCACTGGCCAGGAGGCCAAGATGCTGCTCTGCGACAGCTGCAACCTCGGCTTCCACACCGGCTGCCTCGACCCGCCGCTGGCCTGCGTGCCAGCTGGAGACTGGTTCTGCGGAGACTGCACTGAGCTAGCCTGAGGCAGCGTACACAGCCCATCAGCTAGAGGCTGAGAGCTGGGGGGGGAATTAAAACATTTTCGACTTGACTCCCTTTTGGCTATAACGCCACATGTATTATAGACTCCATTGCAGCAAAGCCTGCTTGCTTATGATGTGTTGCTTATGCCTATGGTGCGCACTCGACCTCGAAACGCACGACACGCATGTACTATAGACTTCATTGCAGCAAACCCTGCTTGCTTATGATGTGTTGCTTGTGTACCTATGTGGCGCACCCGACCTCGTAACGCACGACAGCTGTCATGATTTATTGAGTCGGGGTTGACGTACAAAACCGAGCTTAACTTGTGCAAACAGTCTACCTAGGAAGACCGACTTTGCATTAACCTTACGCATCCATATGTTGATTTTTTCTAGATTTCCAAGTCACCAAAGTGTAGCGCGTCGAAGCATCTTCCGTATGGCACAGGTTTTGCGTCATCTGGTCAAGTGACAAGCAAGATATTTGCGATCTAGTCCGCGTCACCTACCGGCCCTTAGCGGAACTTTCCCAAATGCCAACTTATGACTCAATATCCCCAAAGGTGACATTCTGGGCTCTCCATGACCCCACAAACCCCTAGCTTTGTATGCACAAATTCACGAGCCCCTTAGACTACATAAGTTTTGCATTTCCATAGTAAAAGTGCATCATTGACGCTATCACTTGGTGATTGCATCACATACTCCTAGAGGAAGCTTCCTCAAGTTCCAGATTCACTTTTGAGGCGCTATCTAGGTAGAATCACCGAAGGTAAGCTCCACCAATGAGAGACACATAGCATATTCTACGTGCCCTTCTTTAAAAGGTTTGAGTTATGCTTAGCCTACACGAGTGCTAGTACATGTCTTGTACACATTAGTGGACATAGGAGAGCCTTCTAGTGTGACTCAATGCATTGGATTCGCCGCATACTACGCCGGGTTTCCAGGAGTGTAACTACCAGAGATGTCCCTACACAGACATCTTTTTAGAAGTCCTCATTATGCCAGTTCTAAGTAAGAGAGATTATCAGTAAAGCTTACACTTTTATCTCTTGTGTTTTCAGGACCAGTCTTTTGTGAAGAGCAAGCCCTCTTGGCTTCCAGTCACTTGAAGAACTTAACAAGTGGTGAGCAAAGTCAAAGCTTGAACCCTTGCATGGGACTACTCTTGAAGATCATGATGTGCTTCCAGTGATCTTTTGGAACATACTTCATTAGTTGTTTTCCTACCAATTTATAGTCTTGAGGTGCTCACTCTGGAGAGTACTCACTCCTTTGACTAAAACATTTGAGACTTGACTCCCTTTTTGGCTATAAAGCCGCAGAATTTTTCATTGCAGTAAAGCCTGCTTGCTTATGATGTGTTACTTGTGTACCTATGTGGCGCACCCGACCTTGTAACGCACGACAATAGTAATGCTGGTTGCACTAATGTTTCTTCTAAGAAACGTTACAACAACAACAGAGCGAGATGCTGGCACCGCGGGCTCGAGGACGTGCGGGACGACACTGCAGTAATACAGTACGTCGCCACTAAGGAGTTGGCACTCGGCACCGACACGATAGAGCGCGACCGCATCCTCATGCGCAGCCATGACTTTCTCTTTGTTAAGAGGCGCATGAGCCGCGTGATGGTGGACGGCTCAATCTTGGTGGTTCCCCAGAGTGCTATACGCAGTGAGCTTGTGTGCACAGTGCATGAGGCCCTTGGATACTTTGGTGTCAAGCGCACGCTCAACCTTCTATAGGTTGAGTACCGGTGGCACGGCATGACTAAGGTCGTGACCGACATCATCAGAACTTGCACTCTCTGTGATTGGGTGCGCTCAAGCTTCACAACTCGCGCTGTTGCCCTCAGCCCCCTTCCCATTCAAGGGCTATTTTGCAGGTGGTCCTTGGACTTGGCAAAAAAGTTACCCAAGTCTTGCCGAGGCAACCTCTTCATCTTGATGATGATCAAGCACATGTCCATGTGGATTGAGCTTGTGCTCTTGCCTCGCGAGGCCAATGAGGAGATGGCCTAGGCATTCATGAATAAGGTCCACAGCCGTTTTGGCGGCTGCGGAGAGGTGCTGACCAACCAAGGCAAGGAGTTCCAAGGCAGTTTCAAAAGTTGCTGGAGCGTAAATAGCGCATGTGCATGTAGAACACGTCACCCTTAATGAGCGCGGGCGTCTTAAGCCTTGCGGTCACCAACTCAGCCTTGAAACTCTGAGATTGTGTCGAGATCACAGGTTCCAGGTCTGCCGCTGAAGCGAAAGAGGGAAGACCTGTCAGCCTTGACCTCTTGGTCACCTGCCATGGGATACCAGGATTTGTAGTGAGCCCACTGGGAAGTTGGCTCAAAACAATCAGAATCTTCTCCACTAACCCCTTTGTGGTAAGGTTGATAAGAAACCCACTACAGGTAGGCATACGCTGAAGATTCTAATTGCTTGCAGGCACAGAGAGATCTTTTTAGAACTAAGGAGTGTGTACTCTTTAATGTGAGCACCTTAAGACTGTAATCTTGTAGGAAAGCAACTAATGAAGTCTGGCCCAAAACATCACTGGAAGCACACCATGATTCGCAAGAGTATTCCTATGGCAAGGGTTATAGGCTCTGACTTTGCTCACCGCTTGTGAATTTCTTCAAGTGATTGAAAGCCAGGAGGGCTTTCACTTCACAATAGTGAAATTAAGTGGTCTTGAAAAGACAAGAGGTAAAAGTGTGAGCTTTATTGATGACTGTGTGACTTACAACTGGCATAATGGGACTTTTAAATAGATGTCTCTGTAGGGATATCTCTAGTACTTATACTTGTGGAAGCTGGGCGTCGTATGCGGCGGATCGAATGCATGTAGTCACTCTAGGGGGGTCTCTATTCTCACTTATATATATAAGGCATGTAGTAGCACTCCTATAGGCTAAGCATAACTCAAACCAATCAAAGCAAAGTGCTTAGAATATGCTATGTGTCTCTCATTGGTGGAGCTTACCTTGGGTGATTCTTCCTAGATGGCGCCTCAGAAGTAAATTTGGAACTTGAGTAAGCTTCCTCTAGGAGTAGGTGATGCAGTCATCAAGTGATAGCCTCAATGATGCACTTATACTGCAAAAATGCAAGACTTTTGTAGTCTAAGGGGCTCGTGGATATGGGCGCACAAAGCTAGGGGTCCTTGGGGTCACGAATAGCCAACAATGTCATCTTTGGGTACATTGACCCAGAAGTTGGCCTTTGGTGTGATTCCGATAGAGACCAAAAAGGGTGCGAACTACGTCGCGCCTATTTTGCTCAATACTTAACTAATTGACGCAAAATCAATGGCGTTCAAAAGATGCTTTGACGCGCAACACTTTAGTGACTTGGAAATCTAGGAAAGGTCAATCTATGGATGCGTAAAGTCAATGCAAATTCATTTTTTCTAGGTTGATGGTTCATTCACGTGGACCTTGGTTCTGTACGTCAATCTCGATTCAATATATTATGACATCCATGGCCATGGACAATCTCGGCATTGCACAACACCATGATATGCTAAGGTACGTCATGACTGGTGGAGGAGCCTATCGTCCGCGAGTTTTGCAATTTTTTGCACGTGACTACGTGTACCTGCAATGCGCGACAAGAAACACCCTCAATACAAGCAGCTCACCTGTCATCCTGAGCTTGCTGTTTCGAGTCAGACAATGGACAAAGTGCATGAGGCCCTTGAACACTTTGGTGTCAAGAGCACGCTTAACTTCCTGCAGGCTTCTAGTGGTACGGCATGACTAAGGTCGTTACCGACGTCGTCAGCAGCTGCAATCGTGTGCGCTTGAGCTTTACAGCGCGCATCGCTGCCCTCAACCCCCCTCCCATTTTGAGGATGTTTTACACGTGGTCCTTGGACTTGGCTCGAAAGTTGCCCAAGTCTCGCCGAGGCAACCTTTACGTCTTGGTGATGATTGAGCACATGTGCAAGTGGATCGAGCTTGTGCCCTTGCCTAGCAAGGCCAGTGAGGGGATTGCCGAGGCATTTCTTGACTAGGTCCTTAGTTGTTTGGGCGGGTGCGCCAAGGTGCTAACCAACCAGGGCAAGGAGTTCCAAGGCAGCTTTCAAAAGCTGCGAGAGCGTTTTATAATCAACCACCGCACTACTTCCTGCGATCACCTCCAAATCGACGGCCTTGCCGAGCGCATGGTGCAGATCGTCAAGCTGGGGTTGCGCGAGTATAGCCTTACCCTTGACAGCACCAACTGGGACGACGCACTTCCGTGGCTAGCTATGAGATACAGGTTCAACCGGCAGGCCTCCTTGGCCTCGCACTCTTCCTACTTCCTCATCTATGGACGCCAGTCAAACTTGCCGGCCGCGGCAAGGACGGTGGCCGAGAACGTCTTGGACTTGGACAATTGTGAGACGTGGAGCGCTCTTATTGGGCTGCGCGCACAGCTTTTTTGGCGCTCGGTGCCCATGGCCATGGAGAACCTCGGCATTGCACAGCACCGTGATACGCTGAGGTACGCCATGACTCAAGGAGGAGCCTTCGTCCGCGGGTGCTGCAGTTTCTCGCAGGTGACTTTTGTACTTGCGATGCCAGACAAAGAACACCCTCGACACCAGCAGCTCATATGTAATCTTGCGGGTCAAGCGCGTCTTTGACTAAGGAGTCCTAGAGCTAGAAGGCGCAGATGGCCGTTGTCACAAGGACCACACAAAGAACTGTGGCCCATGCCGACTTCCTAACCGTGACATGCAGGTTCGTCCACGCAACGCGCGGTCGCCCAAAGACAGGGCATGCCAAATCTGCCACAGCCCTGGCCAGAAGGCAAAGATGCTGCTCTATGACACACCTTGACGGTGACATGGGGAAAATTACATTGACAATCTAAAATGGAAACATGTACAAGTCGGATCGGCCGCGCCGGGCGTCGACGGCAAATTTGAGCAAATGAAAATCAAGACTATATTATTCTATTGATTTCCTCACGTCCGTTTTAGCCAAATTCTAGAGGATTTGTATCTGACAATAGCCGTTTACACTTTCATGTCTGTTGTTGCTGGTGTACCTTAGTCAAGCTTCACAAGTTGAATCGGTTCGGCGAACCCCAAATAAAGTGTCGTCGAGAACCCTTAGGTCTGGCGTATTCTGACAGCTCGTCGATCATATCTGCATCACCTCGTCCTCGATGGTACTTTATTTGTTATTGCCTCACATGTTCTATACGCGTGCACATGAGCACAACCCCATCCGGCCTTGCCGGTTGTGTCCACATCCAGGTTTTCTCGCGATGTTTTGTCCTTGTCTCCAGCAATCCTTGCACACTGACATGCTTTGGATTTATTTCCAACGTGCACAGATTGCGGAAATAGTTTGCCGATAGCTGGTCACATCTCGGTTTCAAACCTCTCTGTGCAATATCACTGCCTTACCCACAATGACTACATTGCAAGACCAACCAGATGGGCTTGCTTTTGGAACCAGGAGGAATGACTCCAGTTGGCGCCAACGTGGCAGCTTTTCAGTGATTGTGCAGCTGGAGAATTCTATTTAACCAGTTGATTTGTATTTCATTCAGCCACAACGAAGTTCATTTACTTACCAGTTGCAAAATTCCATTATATTGTTAAGAAGTATGTCCATCAGCCACAACGAGGTGAATTTATCTGGACCATCATGAATGAAAATATTTTGGCTTGTGCAAAAAACATTTATTTTTGAAAGTCTTTGTATATTTATGTACCTTGTGATGCAAAATAGTGTCATACTGCAGGGATGCAGCAATTTGTATTTCACAAACGGAGAAATAAATTTATAATCTGGTTTGTACACATACATGAACCCTGTGCCATATCAGCAGCCTGTCATTCAAAATGCCTCAGGTGCATTTTGATCGCAGAAGATGTATTGAATATCCAAATTTTTTCATTAAATGGAAGTATGCTTCCAACACACTAGGTGATGAAGAAAGCAATGCCTCTAAATGGAGCCTACCTAGCTGCCTGCTGTCCACCATTTCAAGCTCCTTCTGTTGTACCTATCTGTATCCTACTATTTACCTACCACTCATCATAATATTAATTTACAAGGCCAACACAGCTTGTTCTGTCACTGTTGGGCGTCAAAAATTTGTTTGCTCGCATCCTGTTCTACTTCATGAGCTTCACTCCCGTAGTGGTCAGTGTGACACCCCCGCGCTTGTTACGTTTGCCTGTACATAAGCAAACGCTCTCATCAGCAACGTGGCCCAACTCGAGGTTCAAAGTCCATTTAGCCAAGAGAGTGGGTCTTTGTTTCTCACCTGAAAAATGCTTATGGGATATCTGCAAAGGTTCCTCAACTTGTCCCTTTGCCCCCGCTTGCTTTGTAGTAGAGTGTACACCCGCACAAAAGACAAATGCAAGAGTGTTAATGAAGTTGTCATCAAGCACACCTTCCGTTAAAACTAGACCCGCATCACCATGCCAGGCCCGAGAGTAGATGGTACTTATAGGCTTCATAAAGGCCATGATCAGCAATTCCATGGACGTCAGTATTTCTGGCATGTCGTCGACCTTTGCACCCTTTTGATCAAGGTCTTCCACGGTGTTGTATGAGTGATCAGATGCCTGGCCATCTCTTCCCTCTTTGCATCGGATAACTCGGTTTGGGCTTCGCCGAGCGCGTACTCTGGAAGCTTAAAGAGCGCACTGATCTTTGGGGAGATCAGCGCCCTGTTGTTCCTCCACTTAGTAGTCAACGATTGCAAGCTCGAAACAAACAAGCTGCGGTGAGATGGATGAGATAGTAATAGGCTTCGGTGCATTCACAGAAATGAATTGCTTGGAAGGATGGCTTCCTCATTAGCTTGAGAGGATGACACTCACGTCCTGGATCTCCTTGTGTAGTTGCGCTCCTACCGGATGCTGCTTGAACAACATAGCAAGGTCTGAAATGAGACGTTTCTTTCTCGCCGTCGAATTGTCCGCAACCTTGGTTGATCTCTCGTCTCCTAGTACCATCATCCTTTGGATGACCTCCACTGCCTGAACATCTATAGCGTTTTTGTCGAGCTCGATGTCCACCCATGCACATGTGCTGGTCCGCTTCATTTTGAAATACTTTTGCACAGCTGTGTCCGCCTGTACAAATCGAAAGAAAATTAGAAATTCGTGACCACTACTGTGGAAACTCAAATCTGACCTAACAGAGCAAAATTGAAACATTGCAAACTTACCAGATTGTTTTTGTAAGCCCAAGAGGTGTCCTTGGAGGCCTCTTTGGGGCCCCACTTCCATGATTGACATCCTTCGCAATATCAAATATAGCAGTGCACATGTGCAGCATTTTCTTGTAGTTCCTATCAGTTTTTGCATTAATCACCACGAATTCACCCGACATTGAAATTTCTTCATCGTCACCAGCAACCTCATAATTTGCATTTATATTTCTTAAGACGCCCAGCACGATGTCATTCTTGCTCTGCTCAGGCAGCAACAATGTCAACTTTAGTTTTCCCTCCGGTGTTCCCTCATCCTCCTTAGGTACTGCTAGTGGTATGATCGGTTCGGGCCACGTCGATGACCCCACTGAGGTGCAAACAGTGTCGGCCTTCAAGTCCGTGTGAAGAAAGTGAAGACTGTCGCCTAAGTTGATAGCCTAAACCAACATATGCTAATCCTTAATGCTCATCTTGGGGTGAGTCTTTCTCCTGTTCTTTACAATACCTTCCTCTTTCACTGGCCGCTAGTATTTGTGGCCGTATACCTCGAATAGTGATGTAACTACCAATATTTGAGCCCATTTCTTTGCTTCTCGAGGAGGTTGCATTCTCCTTATAATACCCCCACGATCCATTGTCCTCCACTCGAGTTTATAAGTCGCCAAACATCCCTGACACGCCCCACATTTCGGTCAAAATAAAGGAGGGAGAATTTTGAGATGGCGAACTTCAGAGGCAATGTTCAACTTTCAAAACTTAATTTGTTACGTGTTAGGTGCGGTGACCTCTAGGCGCATACACAAGTGGTACTTGGGAGGTAATTTAATTGCAAATTAAGTGAAGTAAAACAAAAAATGAAATTGGCCGACGACTGGCTGTGACGCGCCAAAATATTGCATCATTTGGCGGTTATGTCTATGCCAATTACGGTATTTTTTTGTCATTCTCTTCCGCAATGTAGGGCGTGTGCCCGACCCGATAATCGGGTCAACTGAGGCTTCATGCTAGTGGCTCATGTGATAAATTGTACAAGAGGCGCATCTTCAATGCTGAATCTCTGTCCAATAGCTTCCATTTTCGACGTGACGTCAACTCACCAAAGCTAAAAGATCATACATGTTTCGAGCAGACCGTGAAGAAAACCAGCAAATGTGATTCAAGAGCACTGCATCCTTCACCAAAAATGTGGATGCCGCATGGCGCGAAGAGTGCATGCCTCGAGCTTAACAAGTGGCAAAGTTGATATAAAGACCTCCGCTCGAAGCTCGAAGCTCAAACACATGGCAACCATCGAGCAAAAGATGGATGCAGAACGGGTTCACCGGCTTCCATCTTTCTTTAATTTTTGCCATTTCAACAACCTCTAGACTCCACTCTCCCATTTCTTCCCTCTCCCTACGGCTACCTTCATTCTAGGCATCTGTCACTTCCAAATATGGCCTATAGATCCCAAGGAGGCCCTGTGCTTGAACGTGCTTCCATCCTCACAGTAGGTTATGCGAAATATGCAAGGTTTTTCATAGGTCCTGTTCACGATCTAGGGCGCACAGAGGATGACAAACTCCCACAATTTGCAAATATTTTTCAACGCCTAGCTAATGGCGAGAAAATTGGTGTGCTGGTTATAGACGATGCCAGAATTAAGTATGTGAAGGAACCGTTGTATGGTATCAAATACCTGATTGTGGGGTACCCAAGAACTTCCAAGCCATGGTGTCTGAAGCTCCTTTGTCAGACGGCTGCCGTGTGATGATGAAGAGGGAGGGTAGGCACTACATTAGCCGCACTACGATGCCACGTGGCTATCCAGTGAAGTTCAAGGCAGAGTATAAGAATTGCTTAGAGGAGTTATCCATCGGGGAGGTGTTGAAATCCACCAAGTGCAATTTAAAGAGTACGCTAGTGTGCCGTCCAAGGAGTAAGAGAGTGGCAAACTTGCATGATATAAATAAGGAGCCATGGAGAGTGGGGGTCACTATCATGGAGGCCTATCTCATTGACACTATAGCCGCTGAGGAGTATTGGCATGGCAGGTCCCTGACAGAGGAAGAAGTATCAAAGCGCCGATGCAACATCAATGTGGATCATCTGCTCCGCAGACGCGCTCTGGGTGCTGAAAAGGCCGGGAGGGCAGAGCATAATCCTCGTCGTGTGGCTGGCGCTGTAAGAGAGGGTTCTCCGACATCAATCTTGCGCTCACGTAAGGTGTTACCTCTAGCACGCCCTAGGGCACTGCAGCCGCTTGTCATGCCGCTTCTCCTGCTACTACCGCCGCTTGGGTGTTACAGCAGACTCATGCTATTCCTAGAGCTTCAATATTATCCCCTGCTGCTGCTGCTGCTCCTGCTGCGCTTCTGCACCTGTTCCTGCTGAAGTGTTGCCTGCTCCTGCTGTTGTCACCGATGCCGTCCTTGGTGATACCATTGTTACCATTGCTGAGATTGTTGCCGGTCCCGCTCCTGCTGCTCGTGTTGCTATTGCTGACTATGTTTTCGGCAATGGGGCAACAGAACAAGCAGCTTCCAGCGAGAAGCTCATCATCTGCTGGTATACGCAGGCGTAGTCAGCGAGACTTCATCAACAACGAGACCAGAGGTGGGCTTCTGTGCTCTTGCTTGCACTGAAAACGTGTGATAGGTATCCACCTGACGGGCCTTAACTTAGATATCCATGATGCTTTAGTTTATAGAGTTTTGTTGCAATGTTGAACAAGGCAATTTCAGCCTCAGGCACTGAAAGCGCCGGAATATCAGGAGGCGGTCAGACCGAGCCCTTCGAAGGTGAAGACTGGGATGACAGGGACTGGCCAGACCTCCTTCACTGGAGTGAGGAGCAGTGCACGTGCTCGGATGGAAACTGTTGCGGGGAATGTGCACCCTGAACCTCAAGTTTGGCTGGACCATGGAGGAGAGGTCTCTGTTGTAAATAATAGCTGTGTCATGCAAATGCATGTCAATTGCACGTGGACTTAGAGGGCCTAAAAGTTGTACATATAGGCACATTAGAGTTGCATGGCCCCTCTGCGAGCTCCTTGTATAACACTTGATGTTGATTTTTAGGCAGATTGCGTTAATTGCACTACTACTGTGTGGATTGAAGATTTGTACATATGCTTTTGAGATGCTTGTATTAGAGGTGTCGACGCCTTGTTGCTACAAAGTACCAACTTTTTTTCCTCCATTGTATAGGGAAGTTTTGGGCTCTTGAGGGTCTTATGCTGTCGACAAGTAACATATGTACTTTCATGTGTGCACATGTGTGGTTGTGTCATGTTGAGTCACCAATAACAACAAGCAATACCATCTTAGAAACTATGCATATGTACTTGTGTTACAGTGCTGCAATGAATGAAGTATTTACAATCTCTATGTCGCTACTTAATAATTGAATACTACAACTCCAGCTGTCGACAAGGGAATTCATTGATTGATTCCAATGTATATATAAGTTGAGGTCCCGTACCCTATGCTCTGGTACCCCACCTCTTCCAACGTCAAGTGAATGTCAACAAATTGCCTTTCTCGTAGCTCTGTAGGGGATTTCTAGATTTGTTTGGATGTTTACGCACATCTCGCAACAGCGCCGAACACTACTTGTATGCTATGCTGTCTCTGAGAGTAATCTACTTGCTTAATCAACCATGTATATAGTCCTCGATCTGAAGCAGCTTTGGTGCGCGGCTGTGGATTTGGTTGAGAAGAAATTTGTTGCACGAGTTGGCATTGTGCATCAATTCCAACATAAACCCGCCCGTCTTAACACACGGGGGTTCTCTGCACTCGCCTTTAGCCACCAACTTCTTGTGCAACTTGCACTCTCTCCACACGGCACAGCTTGTCCTAGCAAGGGCCCACTCTTCATTGACATCACAACTGATGTCCTTCTTTTCAATTCTGATGACATATCCGAGTAGATCCACCGTCTCCCAGCAATACCTTTCCAACTACACCGCTGCAATGATTTGGGACACCAGTATGACGACTGTATCCGCCTCTTGCGTGAAGGCCGGATATGAAGTGAACTCGTCGATCACCAAGCGTCCTCTCCGATCGCTTACAAGCTTGAGTGGCCTCATCGGAGCCCATAGATACTCCGTGATTCCCTCGGGGTTCTCTCGCCTATCCATGGGATGAGGGATGAGGTGCATGACGTGCACAAAGAGTCTTTCCACTCTGGCAACCCACACTTGTTCTTTCTCTCAGCTCCTGTGGCTAAGTTGTTGGCGGCCACTCACACGTGATCCCCCACTCTGAAGGTCTCCTTGGGCCCTCCCTTGGAAGCCTTCTCGCCCATGTATGTGCTGATGTAAATCTTCTTCATCCATCTCTTCTTCTTACCGCACTTCCTCTGAGCTGGTCACATAGACAACTTCTTCTCTCTTCAAGTCACACAGACTTAACTGGTCACACAAACAGCTTCCTTTAGTCACACAGACAAGGTCACACAAACCTGTTGCAGATCAAGCACTTAGCATAGATCTTGCACATACACTTTCCTCGGAGACTCTTCTTTTTTTTACACTCAAGAGTTCACCATGCAGTGTCTCGTACATCGCTTATGTTCACTTGGCAACTGCTCACCTAACACTATTTCATCGACAATCCTGATCACACTCTATTCCTAACAAGCCTACGCATGTTACCGCGTTGACGAAACCGTGTAGTTAAAATATTGACGGTCCACCCACTTTGACTATTCACAAGTTTACTCAATGCAACAACTCACACCCATGGAAGCACACAAAACCGACATGAAGCAAATAGAGTCAGGAGTGCCTATTTACAACACTCCCTCTCACCTCCTACTCTATTTAACTACAAACTCTCTCAATCTAAACATCTCTGCACACCACTAGTGCTTAGCTCTCGGGACTGCCTTTGTCAAGGAGTCAGCCACCATCTTGTTTGTTCTCACATATTGAAACTCTACACTACCATCCAGCACACACTCCCTGCACTTATGATACTGAATATCAATGTGCTTACTCCTGGCATGCTCTATTGGGTTCTTTCCCAATGCAATGCTGCTCTGGCTATCACTCAAGATCACCGTAGGTCTCTTCTGCTCGTAGCCAAGGTCCTCCAATAATCTTTTCAACCACAGAGCCTCCCGGACCGCCTGTGAAGCAGCCATATACTCATCCTCCATGGAGGACAATGCCACCATCTTCTGCCTCTTGCTCTTCCAAGTCACCACGCCCATAGCAAGAGAGAAAACTTACCCTGCCGTAGACCTCCTGGTGTCTATATCACCTCCTCAGTCAGAGTTACTGCAGCCCTCCAACCTCACACTCTCTACACCTCCTAAAAGCAGCCACATATGAGGGGTACCCTTCAGATGTCTCAAGGTTCTCTTCATTGCCTCCTCGTGAGCTGAACCTGAATTGTCCATAAAGTGATTCACCACACCCATAGAATTAGCAATGTCAGGCCTTTTGCAGACCATCAAGTATAGCACCAGCATCACTTTGTCCTTTTCAACGCCTTTCACATAGAGGCTGCTGTCCGCATTTGACCTCACAACCTTGCTCCAACATGATAGAGTCAATTTTATGATTCCACATCCTGGGACTCTGCTTCAAGCCATATAGAGACTTCCTCAACTTGCAAACTTTCTTGGGGAACCTGGCATCCACAAATCCTTCAGGCTGCTCCATGTAAACTTCTTCGTCCAAGACCCCATTCAAAAATGCTGTCTTCATATCCATCTGGTGCATCTCCATATCCTCCTTAGTTGCAATCTGGGCCACCACCCTTACAGTGGCAATCTTGGCAACAGGGGCAAACGTCTTATGATAATCCTCTCCTTTTGTATGTGAGTACCCCTTTGCTACATATCTTGCCTTCTATCTGTCCACAGATTCATCAGCCTTTCTCTTCTTCCTGTAGATCCACCGGCCTCCAACAACCTACACGGCAGGTGGCAGGTCCTCCAGGTCCCAGGTGTGCTTCTTCTGCAACGACTCCATTTCCTCAGCTTAGGCTTTCCTCCATTGCTCTGCTGCATCTGTCTTGATGGCCGCCTCATAAGTTGGCTTGTTGTCATCAACCATGAAGGCAACCTCACACTCCACTACATCTTTTGCCAGCTCCTCAACGAGATTCACATACTCGTCCACCCCAAACATCATAGGCTTCACACTTACTCTGGTGGAGCCTCTCCTTGCTGCATGACCCTCTCCACTGGTTAAGACCTCTGCACCAGATGCTGACCTGGAGCATCTTCTGGCTCCCTCTGCTTCAACAAGCTCCTTGCCTGCTCTCCTCCTTGATCTCCTTTTGGTTGCACTAGAAAGTCTCTCTGAGACGAACTCCATTTCAATGACAGAGTCAGAGGCAGCTCCCTCTTGCTCAACACCCTCATCACTTCTGCCTCTCCTCCTGCAGCTTGCTGCTGCACCTCTGGCTGTACCTGAGCTCCCTTTGGAGATGCAGCCAGTCCAGGCTGCACTCCCTTTGGCAATGGAGCCAATCCACGCTGTATTACTACCTCCTCTTCCATATCTTCTGGAACATACCCCTCATAATGGTTGGAGTTCACAAGATCCATCACCCTCTCGTTCAAGACAACGTCCCGACTCACAAGCACGTCACTAGTCCTGACATTCAGGACCTTGTACCCCTTGCTCTCATCTGCATACCCCACAAACACACATGTCTCCGACTTGGGCTGCTGCTTATGCCTCCACTCTACAAGGATATGGGCCCACACATCCGATCCAAATACTACGAGGTCCTGCACAGACAAGCTCTTCCCACTCCACACATCTTTAGGAATCTTCCCTCCCGATGATGAGGATGGCAACCTCGCACTGACATATGCTGCTGTCTTTACAGCCTCAGCCCACAAACTCACGTGCATCTCTGCAGCAAACAACATAGCCCTTGCTAACTCAATTAGCGTCCTGTTCTTCCCCTCCGCCACCCCATTCTGCTGGGGAGAGTAGGCTACCATGTGCCGGTGCCTGATCCCTTCCTCCTTCAGGTACTTTGAGAAGTACCCATTCACATACTCTTCTCCATTGTTTGTCCTCAAAGTCTTGATCTTCCTCCCCCTCTGGTTCTCCACCACTGCCTTGTACTCCAAGAACTTCTCAAATGCTTGGTCTTTGTGCTCCATGAAGTACACCTCTGTCTTGCGAGAACAATCATCAGTGAAGGTGATGTACATCTTATTCCCAGTCTTCCTGGCTGCTGTGCTAGCAGGCCCCCACAAGTTCCAATGGACGAACTCCAAAGGCTCTATGGCCCTCTTCACTTCTCCTCCTTTTGAAAATGCTGCTCTCGACTGCTTTCCCATCTGGCACCCTCTGCAAAATTCAAAGTTCTGCTCACTGAAAATCTTGTATTCCAGCCTGCTTGTCCTTTGACATTTTTCTCAACTTCTGCTCACTGATATGTCCCAGTCTTTGATGCCATAGGTTGATGCCTCCAATCTTCTTCTCTTTAACCACGGCCACAGCTGCTGAGTCAACCGCTTTGGCCTGCAGTCCACACACCACCTTAGCTTCACACTTCAGCTGAAACACACTTCCTTTAACCGCTCCCTTATGCGCTTTCAAGAAAATTTCTCCCTTTTCAGTTAAAATTGAGCAGGCAGAGCCTTCAAATACCACCTTGTTTCCCAATGTAGTGGTCTTGGGTACAGTGAACAGATTTTTCACTAAGCCAAGAGTGTGCAAAACATCCTGCATTGTGAACTTCCACCGTTTCCTCCCAATCTTCGAATGCACAACTACCTTTCCTGTGCCAATCCCTTGCAGCAAGTTTCCATGTCCCACTCTGATTCGAACAAGTTCACACGGCTTGTAGTCACACAGGAGATCTCTCCGGGATGTGCAGTGCCTGGATGCTTCTGAGTCTTCATAGCACCTGTTCTTATCCTCCTCTTCAACACATGTGTATGCTTCCTCAACGGTGACAGCATGTGGTTCCCCTTGTGAGCACGGGAGGAGATACCTTCACTCTTCCTCTGTGGGCAATTCCTAGCAACGTGGCCCGTTCCGTCACACATATAACAGACAAAGTCTGTGCAGCTTGATGCTAGATGCCCATACTTTCCACAGTGATAGCATGCCCTCACTCCTCCCCTGCCTCTTCCTCCTTGATGGCCACCTCAGCTGGATGACCCTCCTCCTCCTCGACTTCTGCTGGCCAAGTTCATCTCCTCCATTTGTGGAGCCGGATCTGCTACTGCTGCCTTCTTCACTTTCACCATCTCCATCTCCTTTTCACTGTTTCGCAGTCAAGTCTCCACCACTCTCAGTGTCATGGCATTCACATCCATATTCAACAGCACCTCCTTTATCATATTGAACCAAGGCCTCAGTCCCATCAACAGTTGGATCACTTGGTCTGGCTCTGCTACCTCAGCTTCAATAGCTTGCATTTCTTGACTTAGCTTCGGCATGCAGGAGAAGTACCCCTGTATACCTTCTCCATCTTCCATTGCAAGATGGAGTGAACTGCCTCTTGTACATCTGCTTGCTGGTTGTGCTGACTGACTGATGAAATGTCTTCAATGCATCCCACACTTCTTCACTGGTTGTCAGTCTGCACACTCTCAACAGAGGCTCCGTCCCCAAGCTCCGAATTAGAAGGGAAAAAGCATGTGCCTCTTTTCTCTTCCACTTTGCACGCTCCTTCCCTCTGGTCATCACATTTGCTGCTGATGCTCCTGCTGCCAACTCTTCAGGCAGCGTATCCATCCCGAGAACAATGTCCTTCAACTCGTACTGTGCTACTTGCGCCATGCATTACATTGACCACACAAAGTACTTTGTACTTTTTCTATCACAGTGCGGCATCCTCAAATCGCCTGCTTCGATACCATGTTGTAAATCCTCTTCATCCATCTCTTCTTTTTACCGCACTTTCTCTCAGTTGGTCACACAAACAACTTCTTCTCTCTTCAAGTCACACAGCCTAAATTGGTCACACAGACAACTTCCTTTAGTCACACAGACGTGAAGCAGATCAAGCACTTAGCATAGATCTTCCACACACACTTCCTCGGAGACTCTTCTTCTTTCTTACACTCAAGAGTTCACCATCCAATGTCTCCTATATCGCCTATATTCACTTGGCGACTGCTCACCTAAGACTATCACATCGACGAGCCTGATCACAGTCTATCCCTAAGAAGCCTACACATGTTACCCTGTCGACAGAACCCTGTAGTTATTATATCAACAGTCCACCCACTTTGACTATTCGCTCAATGCATCAACTCTCACACATACAGGCACATCAAACCGACAGAAAGCAATTAGAATTAGAAGTGCCTATTTACACCATATGCGCCCATCAATCCATTCTTTGGCAGAGACAATCAGTCGGCTCCCGCCCTTTTGGAGGCCATCACACAAAACATTTTCGTCGAACCCCAAGAGCGAGCGATACTTCCACTTTATGTCCTGCTTTTGGAGTCTTATTGTCTCCAACTCCAGGAAGGAACGGTCTTGGTGTTTCTCTATCCAGCTCCACAGTTGCAATTCGAGGGAGGAACAAAATGGGAATCATTCATCACCACTTTGCATGCCTTAAGCTTTCCCACCCATGTCGATGGCATGCACAATAGACTTGCAGATTGCATGCGACGAGAATATGCAATATGAAGCAGGCAAGTATACGAGCACCACCAGTTGCCAATAGCCCCATGGCAGAGCAAGACTAAAGCCACCTGCACCCGCATGTAGACCTCCCTCGATCCAACGGCCTCGCTGTTTTGCACCAGACGTGTGTTTGCTTCCCCCGCATGAGGTCCCACGGCATTGAGTCTTCTCGTAAAAGACTTCCTCTCACTGCCTCCACCACATGATTGGCCATTCCCACCAGTCGAGTGACATTGTGATCGTGGCCCCTGAAGATGTCCATTGTGCACATTCTCTCCAGAGTCTTACACAGCAGCCACTTGGATCTGTCTCGGCAAATCTTGTTATTGAGATTCGGCATGTTGTTCTTCATGTCCTTGTGCTCGCTTTCAAAGGACTGGCCCCACAGGTGAATCGTTGGGCCGTATAGCTTCTAGGCAATGCTGTAATGTAGCAGATAATGCATGTTGTGACTCGCGCCGTTGAGCTAAGCCGTGATCCCTGCCTCGGCATCGGCCTCTCGCGCAGGGAATGCCTCTACAAATTCTTTGTGGTAGTCCTCTGGTAGCCTCTCCATCTTGTCGACGTCCCTCTGGCTAAGGGAGCTCGCTAAGGAAATCAGTCTGAGCTTGCACAGCTTCACCCAAAGCTTCAATGCCTTCAGCCTGTGCTTGCACTTGTCCGTGTTGAAATAGGTCTGTTTCGTGTAAAGCGTCTGCACCCTCGGATGACAGAAGGTTGCAGCAAGGCAGGCATGAGGGTGCAAGGACCATAAATGTCATCCCTGTGTAAGTGATCGTACATGGGCTTCTTCACCTTGTCGTTGCCTCTGTCTACCCTCGCCGTGTCGACCCTGTAGTTGAACGCCATTTTCACAAATGGCGTCCAAGCACAGTGCGCCGCACTTCCCAATGTGTTCTCTGCCAACGCCTTTGTGATACCTAGTGCGACCAGGTGAAAGGCTTCAAAGGCACATGGAGTATGCAATTCCACTTGGGCAATTCCTCCAATGGACTCTTCTCCCATCCATAGCCCTTGTGACCTTTTTCCACTCCATTCAACATCTTTGCAGACGCTGCATGAACTACCTTCAACTTCTTCACATCCGCCTCACACTCCCTCTTTGTTCCCTCCCCAAACTTTTCATCCAGCAACTCCTGTCTTGCTTTTTCCCACGATCTCTTTTTAGCTGTTGCTCCCTCACGCGCCTCCTCGACCTCCACCCTGTAATGCCTGGACTCTTCCTCAGTACGCGGCACAACATCATTCAACGTCAAGTTCCATTCTTGGAGCTCGTTCTTGTGTACGGTACACACGGGGCACGGGAAGTCGGAAGACTGTCCCTTCATCATCATACTCTTAGTCCTTTGTGGGAAATCTTAACAGAAGAGCGTCATCACCCTCACCAGATACGCTTACTTGAGTGGAGCAAAATACATCTCCACGCCCTTCTGTAGTTGCTTCAGGTCTTTCTTCTCGAGGTACTCGAGCACCTCTTCATCCCCAAAATCCGTGCTGGTGAACGCAATGACCCTAATGATGCTGGTATCCGCGATGACACTTCTATCCAGATTTTGCAAGCGGTAGTGGTGCCCCGTGACACTCTGACCCTTTTTTTTGAAGATCTTGAATGCATCCATGAACAACAATATGGCCAGGTTCACTATGGGAAGGTTATTGGGATTGTGTGCCTCCCTTGTGGCGTCTGGGGTACCCAGCTGGAAGTTCACAGTTGGTGCCGTTACCCTCCTGAAATCTCCCTTATCCTTCTGTTCAAGAGCATCTACACACCAGGTAGTCTCCTCGCGTTCCACTACCCAACCGTGTTCCGACCGCGCCCACCCTAACTCCTCCTAGTTCCCCCTTGATGGTGGTGCACCATGAACGACTTCGCAAGTGCGCAGAATGAGGCTGGCGTCCACTTTCATGGGCTCCTGAGAGAGCAAGAGGTCCCCGTGCCCTTTACCCTTTTGCATCACGTGAGCACTTATGACGTGCTGTCTATCAGGTTGGCTGCTGTCGGTCGACAGGATCTCGTGCACGAAGACCATCACCTCCCGGCCCGCGGCACCTGCGCATGCAAGAAGGCCGTCGTCATTAATGACAAGTGAAAGAATAATTGAGGTGAAGTAATTCCCAAACACACAGCAAGCTGTACTCCCAGACTCCTATTGCTAATAATCGATGTGGCAAGCAGGGGTCGCAATGATATACCTGCTACTTGTGGGCTCATAAACAGGAATTTCCCCAAGGCCACCTTCATTTCCTCCCCCCCTGTGTGCACTCGACAACTGTACTCCCGAAAGAACGGATGGCCAGTTACATATGGGGAATTGTAGAGCCCCGTCATCTCTCCGCCCACTAACACCTCTGGCTTGAAGTGGATCTCCCTGCTCAAAAAATCGTCCCTTACAAATTCCGTTAGACTTTCCCTGACAAGCTTCGACTACAGCTTCTCCCCGCTTGGCAACAGGGTTTCTCGCACACCATGCTTGTGAAATTTTGCTTTCGTCTTGCGTATGTCAACTAATCAAGCACCTTTTTTTGTCCTTTGCTTTGTAGAACTGGCTACTCAACCTCCACGCCTCTGTCAGTTGCTTGGTTGTCTTAGTACCTACATTATGCAGGATCTTGTAGCCACACTTACACAAGCACGTCGTGCTTTTGAACTTCCCCCACACGTCCTCTGTGGCCTCTAATCTGATTTTGTCACTACGGTTCAAAGATAAATTTGCTGCTGAGTGTGCTGCAGCCTTGGCAGCCCTCTCCAATGCCCGCACAGCTGCCTGCTGTTCTCGTACCTCTGCCTGTAGTGGTAAATCAACTAGTCTTTTGGCTGCCTCTTGTGCTCTTAAAGAATCCTTGCCCGCTGCTTCTGAAGCTTCTATTTGCGATTGCCTGAGATCTTCCTCTTATTGCCTTAATTGTTGGCGTGCCTAATCTGTCGCTAGCTGACTAAGGCGTGCTCTCTAATCACTTTCTTCAACATGTCTTGCCCACTCTTGTTCTCTGCGCAATGTTTCTTCATGTGCTGATTCAGCTTTACAAGCATGATGACGAACCACTCTATACCTCATCCATTCTCCACACTGAGTGCATTGTACTTTCTTGTTCGGATGTGGTGCTTCAACACTGCCCAATATCCTTGACATTGCCACAACAATTCTTGCCCTCTTGGTAAAGTGTACCCCTTATGAAGTCACCCACAAAGTACAATTTTACTCGTGAACAAGATGCCTCAAATGGTATCTCCTTGGTGAAGGCAAGACTATTATTGTCTTCCCCTGATACAAGAAAGTTTAATATTTGCCTCTGAATACGTGCCGTATTTTTGCATATTATCGATTGATTACCTCGAAGTTCCAGAACAACCAATTTTTAAGACGCTCCAAATTTTTGGCAGTGACGTGATCGTTTTATTTCCGTGAAAAAAAGGACCGAAGACAAGGAATTCGTCTCGGCACGTGTCAAAATTTCTGGTCTGATCCTCTCCAGCGATTTCATTTGACGGTCACAACATTTGACCTCGACGGTCGCAACAGTCACAATTGCACACACAACGCAGATGCATTCACTGACACGTATCGTCGTGTTCTGGGACGAGTGTAACAAATGTGAAGGGCACACAAATTAGTCCGTTGTGACGTGTCGCAGACGTCATGACATTAATGCGAGCAAAATATGAGTTATCGCACGTTGTCCTCCGTGCAAGTGTTGCTCACGTTTGGGGTACGGGAAATGGCGAGCTCATTTGGAGTAATTTCCATTAGCGACTGCCACATTTGGACAATAAAAAAAGGAAGTGGGAGTTAGCTCTCTGCATGTTGTACATGTTGCTTAATCCTGCTTTATGCAAGAAGGGTGGTCGACGATGCAAAGAATGGCGACCATTGCCATCTCAGCGGTGGACAACAAGAGCAACAACAACAAGTCCAATGCTTATATCAGTAGTAAGTATGCGAAGGTTATCTCTCCCTCTCATCTTTTTGAAAAAAGTCTCAATTGCCCAAAATTATGGCTTATCATTGAGAGTTGCACCTCCTGCAGTCTCGTGATGAGAGTCTGCGCCTTCAGCAGAGACACAGAGCCTTGGATTGGCATGCCTTATACAAAGGGCTTGAGGAAACTCAAGAATGCTTCAGAAGACAGGCTCATGAGGGGCAACGAGCCGAGTTGAGACTTATACGGGGGAGGCATGCAGTAAAAAACTTGAGGCCTTGGCTGGCGGAAGGTAACACTATGGTGGTAGAGATTCACAAGCACAAGGGCCCGAGTTTGTGGAAGAGGAGCGAGAAGGTGAAAGAGGGGGCCCGCTTGGCCATGCAATGTACATGATCTGTGCAGCTTAAGTGCATGTGTGAAATGCCCTGTGTTGCTCAACTCCTTTGGTCTGCTTGTTAGCTTTACAGTGGCTCAACTCTCTCTCTCTCTCTCTCTCTCTCTCTCTCTCTCT
>WELA01007798.1:122366-170055 GCA_009602735.1 Mesotaenium endlicherianum
TCTCTCTCTCTCTCTCTCTCTCTCTCTCTCTCTCTCTCTCTCTCTCTCTCTCTCTCTCTCCCTCTCTCTCTCTCTCACCTGCTATCTGTTTGTTTGCAATTATTGGAGCAGAACAGGAGGCTGGCATCCCCGTTCACAGAAGCATCGGTGTGCAAGGGATTGGCAGGGAACCTCAATCTGTCCCCGACCATAACAACCAAGAAGAAAGCCAGAATTCCATGAGAGGTACATAGCCTGCTGACACCTTGAGAGCATGTGCATGCTATATTGTCAACCGACTCTGCTTCTTGGCCACACGGTCTTGGAAAGGGCTCAGCTTCCATGTTATGAGTGCAGGCATTCCACGTGATGAGGAGGTTGCCATTTCAGTCCCAATGTGGGGGAAGAACAAGGACGACTATGAACAAGAGTGGGGAGATTGCAACAACAAGAAGTCTCCACGGAACAGAGACTCTGGCCTCAACAAAGAATTTGTAGATTGTGCACATGGTGAGTAGGTGCAAAATTGATGGTGTCTCACTTCATTTGTACTCCATTTGCATGCTCATGCACATTGTGGCAATCTCAGGCCCTCCAGCGTTGGCTGATAAATCACAAGCAGGGAATGAGCAGGCCCTGTCAGCGCAAGCGACACTGTGATGCTGCAACCTGTGACTGTAGAGAAGAATACTCCGGAGGGAGGCTTTTGCGGAACGTATTCGAGCAGTTGAAAGAAGAGGACGCCAAAATCCAAAGCGCCGCCACGTAGGAGGCCTCCAGCTAGAAAGTCAGCCCAGACAAACAAGAAAATGAAGCAGGCTGCAACTTCAGGCGGGGGTCCCGCTGCTCCAACATCTAAGAAGAGCCAGCAGCAAAAGAAACGCCACGTTTCTTCCGTGGAAGAAGAGGACATGGCAACTCAGCGGGGTGAGGCAAAGACGACAAGCTCAGGTGGGCAAAAGATTGATTGGATTCCCTGTTGCATACAAGTATGCTGATGCACGCATATCTCAATAGTCCAGCATCAAGGGTGCACCTTTTGTGATCATTTGCACAAGGGTAGGTCTACACATGATTGTCAGTTGAAGAAACTGTAGTGCTTGTGAGGGATGATAGCATGCCAATATTGGGGCCACTGGAAGATTCATAGTCACCCGTTTTATTTGCACTGAGCAGACTCTGATTACAAACTGAAGTCGCAAGAGCTGCGTGCTCTGGAGCTCCTTGCTATGGACTAAACAAGGCAGGAGCAAGAGGAGTACCAAAGGCATGTGTATAATAAGGGGTGCTAGAAGACATGATCTGGCAGCATGTGTGGAGAGCTAATGCAGCAGTATGGTCGAATTATTTGTTGCAAGAAGATTTGGAGTACCAAATTGTATGGTACAAGACCTCAACATGTACATTTTTATTTAAAATAAAGGAATAAAACTCCAGTCCACGGGTGTTGTTTTTAGTAACATATACTAATTCCATGTGCTCATCACAAATTTTCTAGGCACACAGACTCCAATTGCTGTTGTGCAAGACACTAACACAAGTACGCATGCATACTTTCTGATATTATATTACCGTACATTAGTGGTCACTCAACTGCACAAAACCACGCATGTGCACTAGAGGAGGCATGAAAGTGATTCAGTTTCCATGTGTTACTTCGACTGCATACATCCCCAAGAGTAAGGAGGACAAAATGATGCTACTCTGTATCAACGAGGCGTCTACACGCCTAACTTAAGCTTCTCAAAAGCGTATGTACAAATATTTGACTCAGACGCTAGTGCTGCAACTAATGTAACCTGCCCGTAAAACAATATGAACTACTGCACAAGGAGCTCAAAGAGGGGCCTTGCAACAGCAAGGGCCACACATGTGTACAATTATCAAGACCTCGTAAAAGGCCCTCACCCTGCACGACTTCCATCCCTCTCTGCTTCCAGGTTGAAGCATCACCATCCTCCGTCTTTGCCCTCCACAACTGCACATCCACAATAGCATTTAGTGTGTTAGATGGATGCGCAACAGTGGCAAAATTACCCGCCATTGCATGTTGGGCACAAACAACACAAGAATTCTCCACCTCAAATCTTTCACATCAAAAAATGCGTACCTCCACTCCTCCCATGTAGCAGACAGAGCACATGAAACTTAAATTTCTTTCTTCCACAGCAACATCCTTACCCTCAGCTTCAACCGTTCTTCTTGCACGCGTTTCGGTGCCCATGTATCACCCAGACACGTTCTGTGGGACTAACTTGCATCTGATCTCAAGTCTCGTAATTTACCCAAATCGTATGAGGCTTTTTCTGACATTTGTACTAACTCCTTCACCCATTGGGCAATATCATTTCTTACTCTATGAAACTCTCTCTTCCTATTTGGCCCCATCTCCTCAACTGGATTGTCATCAACAGGCTGGAGAGCTGCCACTACATCCACAGCTAGCAATATATCTCCCTGTGATTTCTCAAGTTCTATATATGGAGCTTTGCCCTTGTCTGATGTTGATGCCATGACAAACACGACTTTGTCCTACCTTAGAGCTAGCTGACAAGGCCTGTTTCTCAGACGAAAGGCTTGATCATGAAAGGCTACAGCCATTTTTCTGGTATAAGATAAATGCTAATGGATGGTGATGTTTATATCTAATTCTGCCGTTGCATCAGTCTGGATTACCTCCAGACGAGTGATGTCGTATGCAAGACTACTTTCAAGGCGTCAATCTTTTTGATTTTGACTTTTGTTTCCTCTATAAATTCCTGCAGTTCATCACATAAATGGCCATGGCGCTGTTTCATAGTTGGACTCGTCAGTCCCTCATCCGCACTTCTTGTACCTCGTAACTCTTCATCCCCTTTGCTTTTGGACATTGGCATGTACTGGCTTTTGTCGCTCACTCACAAGACAATGTAGTGTATGAATGATAAAAGCTAGCACAGCTCAAAGAGAAAAAGGGCCCGACTTTGTGACCAGCCTAAAATCACGATTCTTGATATCGGATTCATCACGAGCACCACAAGGAACGGAAAACTCACCTGACATGCACACAACAACTTATCTACGCATTGGCCGAGGGTCCCATCTGTGGATATATTTGTCTTCCATGTAGGAATATACACCTGAGCCACTTACATGCAGGCATGGCTCTGCATGTGCATTTAAGAACAGGTTCTGATTCAGGTATCAAAGGACAAGGTTGGATGTGTCCCACTCGCAGGCGCAAGCGCTCGGGGTTGACGATTGAATGTAATTAGACGTCAGTGATTATGTCCAAAATCCAAGAGTCGTTCAACCACGTCCAACCTCTGTGCACAAACCAGCCAAGCGCGAGCGAAATATGAACTTTGTATTGAACGTACTTCAAGTAATTGAAATATCTGGTCACACACACGCTTTACTTCGCTGAAGCAAATGACAACAAAATACCGTAAATGGCATATATAGAACCGCCAAATGGTGAAACATTGTGCGGGCCACAGCAAGATGACCTTTGGAGGTTTTCACACAATTCTATTTCTAAATAGTATAGCACTTGAAAATGAGATAACCTTCTATATTAAATTGGTTACGAAGCATGGCCTTCCAAGAGTTTCATCTATCGTCTGCTCGTTTGGGAAGTGTGCATGAGGTTGACAACAACATAATGCTCGTTTCAGGAGCAATGCAATAGTATGACGGAAGTATTACGTAAATGAAGTGAGAAAGGGTGGAATGGCTTTGGGGTTGCGACCCAATCCATTATCGTGCTCAACAAGGCTGCATGTGTGGGCACATCAGCTTTTCCACTACATCATACTGGGACATACTGCTAGTGACGACATTCAAAAAAGTACATTATTAATGACGTCTTATCATCCACGGAGTACCACTGAAGTCAAAGCTAGCCCACCGTTAATGCCGACATCACCGCCCAAAGATGCCAGACTCAGTAGTGAAAGTAATGCACCTTCGCAGGCCACCTTCCCTCCATGCGCCAAATTCGCAAATTTGACGCCAATTTTTAAGGATGACTTCCCTCCAATCTCACTTCATTGCGTACCCATAGAGTGCAACATGATGGGCCCTTTTACTGTCAGATCCATTTCTCTCCCCATTTCAAAAGCGCACCACCGCTTTTAGTCACCGAGTTACTATAGACACACCCACATTGTGTGACAATATAGCACTAGCACCAGACAGGGCAATCTCTGCTATGGTGGAGGAGCACATGTCAGAGGACTCTACTTTCGCAGAATGTCTCTGTTCAATATGTTTAGGTGAGAACGCGCTTGTGTTTTTCTTGTTGTGCGAGATATTTTGTGCGATGAGCACGAGGTCAACGGTTCAAATTTCAACATTTTGCACATTTTAAAAATAGGTCCTGCATTGCATCCACATTTTTGTTTGGCTGATATTATGAACACACCCGTGGAGGTACAAGATTGCGGCCACAGGTTTTGCAAAAGGTGTATTGAGACAGCACTTGAAAAAGGGTAAGTCCTGGTCTTAATAGTTATTCTCCCTCAATGTCTGGGGCTACAGTTTATGACTGGCACTCCAGTGTGTAGCTGAATATTATGTGCAACCCACTGTCATTTTCAGGATTCTCCACACACCTGTAAGCCACATAATGTTCTAACAGCGGCATGTTGCCGTTTTTGCTCGTGCAACGATTTCCTTGTTGTAGGAGCATGTGTCCCCTTTGTAGAAAGCTCGCCATCTGACGGGGATGTCGACGGTTGGATGCTCATTTGTGTGCAATGATGCACAAATTTTGTTCCACTACCGGCGGTTGTACACTTGTCAACAATTTAAAACTGTTAGAAACAAGTGACTGCAAGGGAGGCAATTATGCCGACGAAGACACAGAGAGAGTTACTTTAGCCTTGCCCAATTTTCTAAGACGCCTACAGAGTGGAACAGCGCTGCAGTGCTCCACTGCTGCTATGCTTCTTTCACACACAAACTGCTGGCCAAGTAGAGAGGGAGAGAGAGAGAGAGAGAGAGCGATGCAAACTGTCAGTCATTTGGAGTTCTTTTCACAGATTGAGCAAAGTAAAGCACTAAAGCTCATTACACCATTTTCTTACATGTGACTGTCTCGAATGGCAGGCTGCCTCTCGACGAGGTTGTCTACAATGGGATAAGCAGTAGCTTCATCTGCATTCCAGTTGTCTTCTTCGAAAAAGCGTGGGCAAAGAAAGAGGTGGGCACACATCATGCTGACATTTTCTTCAATGACTAGTGCATAGAGGTACAGAAAGGCATACTTGCAGCTTTCTTCTGTGATGACGACGAACCGTTTCAAGATCGTGAAAAATTATCACATTAAGGAGGATGAGGCTAAGTACAGCAGGGGTCGCACCGCAACTCTTTCCAGAAAGTGTAGAACCTTCGTGGTCAGCAACCCCAGCCTGTCGCTGAAAGCAAACATTGTATAGACCAGGAAGGCAAAATTTCCTCCCTACTTGACTCTGTTCTGGGGGTCGTTTAGGGTTAGTCCCATTGTGCGCGGCTGTTAATCTGATTCTTCATTCTAGCCAGCTGAATCCGGTACTGCTGCTGGTTTTAATAGTTCAGGGTAGTTATGCAGGGGTTGGTCCTTAGAATACAGCGATGGCTAAATCGCCCACTTGTGTATAGGTGTCAGTGTGTTAGATAGGTATTGAGGATCATGTCTCTTCCCCCGAGGATCGAGCAGATTTAGACAAGTTAATATCCCGCAGCAGAAGCGAGTTGTTTTTAGTAGCCTCGTGGAAGTTGTATCACAAGAGCCCAGCACATATAAAATCACAATTGCTTATTCAATTGAGTTCCAGCACACCAACAAGCGTTGAGTATGAGGTCGAGGTCCAATATTTTCCGACAAGGTACTTTATCTCTGAGTTTTGTGCAATGAATTCAGCACATGATCAAGTCTGGCAGCATTCTAAATAATTGTCACTCAAATGATCACTAGTAAAAGCGAATCACCGACTGCGAAACGTCACAACATACTCATTACAAACTACAAAGTGCTATTATAAGTTCCTCCCACACACTGGATGCCGTCATCAAAGGAGTCCTATCAAGCACCTGTCCTTATAGATCCTGAATACTTGTTGCCCCTCTGCCAGTGAAGGTCGTTGATCCCCACCAGCGTGCTCACATGCTTTTGGTTACACTTGTGCTGATGCTGGCCATGTGCACTTTTCCCAACAAAGCCACCTGCTGAAGGCTGATGCTAGCGTGTCACAAGAAACATGACCCGAGTCCTTCTTTCCTTTAATCTCCTCCTCCACAAAGTGGTCAAAAGGCAGTGCGCACCTCAGGGCACCACAGCTGCCTCTCACGGGCTTTAGCCTTTCAGTAGACAGCAGGTTCAGCGAGGCCCACTGTTTGTTTGTGAGGCCACCCTCAACTTGTGGCGGAGCGCACGGCTCTCGGCGTGTGGACAGCGCATTGATGGTTGCTTGGCAGAGGGACACACGACACATCGCCCGCAACGCGTGTCTTAGGGGCTGTGCCACGCTTCCAATGCTTGCCCACTCCTAGTTACATCGCGGCCGATTGAACCACCGCATGAGTTTGCTCTTAGCGCACCTTTGTCCCTCGATTGACCTGTGCGCGAGAGAACCAGGTATGGGAGCAACGGGAGGTGCATCTACCGTGGATCGCCTAATGTATCACAAAATCACCACTCTGCATTTGCCAAGCAGCCTTCAACCAATTGGCCACCTCGTGCAACGGCGGGTCCTTGCTAAAATCGTACTTGTCTTTGTAGGCATGAGATATTCTACTCTCGACCCATGCCAAAAAGCCTACCGGAATGGCAGTACCTAAGTGGTAAGCTGACGCTTTGCGTGGGCCACACAATTTGTCCAGCCAACTGGGAATCCTTGCAGGTTCACTACGTCCTCCACGACTAGCACTCGGAGGCGAGAGGTGCAGCCCACCTCCTTTGCCACGACGAGGAGGTTGGAGTTCACGCACGTTACTGTCGGACAAAGGCCGTATCCCTTGTAAGGCGATGCCTCATTCAATCCCAATACCCACACTCCCTTGTCCTTCGTCTTCTCCACCAGGCTGTGATGGGCACACATGCATATTTTTGTCTCATTGCAAAACGCGCGAGGAGTCAATAGCAGGTCATGCGGATCTCTCCAGCGCTTGGCAAGAATGACAACCCGCTCCCTAGCTTGGGGATGTCTAAAGGACAGGCACCGCATAATTCTGTAAGCCCAATTATAACCCAAGGCGTGCAAATTGGAAGCGACATGGGATTTGTGAAAAGTCCCACTCTGTTTTTCACGTGAGCAGCCCCGAGACATTATCCAGAACGACGATAGGCACCCTCTGCTGTTCTAAGAGGCGCCACAAGTGTACAATGAGACCGCTTTGCTTCAATAAACCTCTCCGCCTGTGTTACCTCTCGTCGACACATCCTAGCAGGGAAAACCCGCGAGGACAAGGTCGATGCTTGGGGGAAGATTGCCCATGCTCACTACATCCAAATGGACTAGAACACCAGGAAAGTGCTCCCTGAGGAGGGCTTGACAGTGGGGATTACTTTCAACAAAGACACATATTTTGTGCTTCTGGACGTGGAATGGCAACTCAAAATCACCTATACTAGCAAACAGACTGCACACTTTCATGGGTTCTCTTCTTTGCCGTCTCTCTTCACGTGGAACCATTTGCCCATCACAGTTGGGCAGTACACACATGTCAGACAAGATTTTACCAAGAGCCCAAGCTTAGTTTATTGCGGTGGGCTATTGTGCCAATATTTGGTGGGCAGTCATAAACACCATTGGCAATAAAATGGGGATGTAGGAAGCTGGGCAAATTGCAACGCCTAATAACCTCTATACTGGTATCATTGTGCAACCTAGGGTTCTTGGGGACAAAAGTATCCACGTAGTTGTGTATATTATATGTGCACTCAAATGTAGCACGCGGTGTAACTGTGGGTACGTGATATTATGACACACTATCTTTGTCCACACAATAATAGTCGCCTTCATTTCCCTGGCCATGGCGGTGGAATATGGCTCCAAAGATATGCAGCTCCATCTCCAAGCACAAGCCTTCATAGAAGATAGTGTCAGCCTGCCCGCCGTGCTTTTGATTTGCCCACTCAACTCCAAAAAAGGGGGCGGGAACACGAATGTAGGATGCTGCCATCTCGAATGGGGGCCTGAAGGGAGTGCAAGACAAACATAACATGAGTAGCTTCAGGGCAGGTGTCACACGTCCAAATTAAGATCCGCAACTTAATCAGACAAATACGAGCCATGTTCGCACCAAGTGCCATGCAAGAACTTTGGCTATTGTCGTTATACCATGTATCTTTGCGAAGCCTGTGCCTCACATGAGCTTAGATCATCTTCAAAGTCGGCACTGGTCGACACTTGCTCTCTGCATGTACGGCATACGGGCTCCCCCCTAATCGTCGAAAGCGTACGACGTTCGACGACAACAAACGGCATTCAACATTTATAGTGAATACGTTTTTAACCGCCACCTTAGTAACGACACGCCACCCATCACGGATGTCATTGTGGAGGCTCATATAGTGTCGCGAATCAGTTCAACGATGCAGACTACTATCAAATTAAGAGACAATGCTAGATGTCGGAGTGAATCTTCAAATTGTGTCATAATTTCAATGATACCAAACCATCCCGAATTTGCGACTGCGGATCTAGAGTGGAAGACCTATAGCAACGTGTCAGCCGCAAACGGCTAGAAAACACAAAATTTGATTCCAAAGTTCCCTTTTGCGGTGGATCGACGAGGAGCGCTGGAGGATTTTGCTTTCCATGAACAGCAAAATCCATTTGTGGCCTCAAATGGAACAAAATCCATCGAAACGGGCCAATTCTGCTCGAAATGGAATTCCATTTGGTGAAGTGGTCAAAATGGAAACGGTCCAGCCCATGTCCAATGTCAGGGTGCATCAGCAACCTTGGCTTTCACATTGGCTGCCTTGACTCGTCGCTAGCCCGTGTCCCAAGAGAAGATTAGTTTTGCAGAGGCTGCTCAGAGCTAGCTAGCAGTAGCATTCACGAGTCGCAGCTCATCAGGTGGAGGCTGAGAGCGAGGGGAGAAGTGAAGGCATTTGACAGCTGACTCTCTTTTTGGCTTTTGGGTCACATGCATTTTTGCTTCCATTGCAGCAAAAATTGCTTCCCTACTTGTGCATTGCGTACGTCGCTAATGCGCACTTGACCCCCTAAAGCACGACAACTCTCATGGCGCATTAGGTTGAGGTCGTCGCACTAAACCGAGCTACACGTGTGTGAACCATCAACCTAGGAAGGCTAACTTTCATTTGACTTCACGCATCTATATGTTGACCTTTGCTAGCCCTCCAAACAGCTAAATTTTAGAGCGCCAAGCCACCTTCAGAATGGCACCAAGTTCGCGTCATTTGGTCAAGTGTCGAGCAAGATATCTACGATCTAGTCCGCGCCACCTACCGGCCTCTAGCAGAGTTTCACTAAAGGCCACTTTGTGATTCAATGTGTCCAAAGGATACACTGTTGGCTCTTGATGAAAGGGGCAGAGTGCCCTATTGGGAGCGTAGTAACTCAGGAGGTAAGGGACTAGTTGCAACCGTGCTAAAGAGTGCAGCAGCATATCAACAGGAAAGTAACTCAACATTTTGAGTAGCAAGAACCTGCTCACAAATGATGTAGGATGTGAAATGAATCGACTTACCCAAATAAGCAATTAATATTAATGAAGATTTTTATATCAACCAGTAGTCTTTATGGTATTTTTTTTTAACTGATTAAACAGCACAAGACAACACACTAGCAGTGGACAATACTCGTAAGTCAAATGCAAGTAATCTAGCATCAATAATGCAATCAGTAAACTCATACATAGGCAAGGCTAGAATGCAATGCATATCAATGGCTTCTGGCCTTGGATTCAAATCTCTCTCAGTAAGCTGTACAAGAGAGTTAGCCTCGTTTCCAAATGCCGAACTCAAGAGCAGTAGCTAGCATATACACATGGAATGAGTTCAACGGCAAGTGCAATGGCACCGCCTACCCGCGAGTTAACCACGCTGGGAGGATCTTAATTAACCAAATCCACCGCCATCTTGCATCATCCCAAATCGCCATCTAGCCTAGGGATGTCATCTGTCCATTCATTTAGCATGCCACACTTAGATGCATATCTAGGAAGTTCGCTACTACCGAGTACGAAATTCAGCTGGTTGTCAAAGAATGTGTCAACAAGCTGATATAATGTTGACTTCTGCTTGCTGCTTCGGGCTGAGTCATTGAACTGATAACTTATAAAATTCAGCAGACTGAATGTTGATTAGAGTTCAGCAGGCTGAACTTCTTTAACTATAATATTTAAATGAAGATTATATCTTCCAATATACTGATTCATTATAGGATGGAAGCCCTTGTCATTACAAACCCGTAGAAATTACAGAAGTGAAAACAGATAAGAAACAAAATTATGCCTGTTTATAGTAGTCTGCGTAAGTGCTTCTCGCTAGGAGGAAGCTACAGAACTTTGTAAGTGTTTGTCAAATTTTCCCTTTCAGAATTTGTGAGTAGGCCAGATCAGTCTCATCTGACGTGTTGGGCCAAATTGACGTCCACATGCAGGCATCGACATTACTAGAATATTCTATCTTAGGCGTGCTAGGCTTAATCGAAACTTCTAGATAAATCAACCTAGTTGGCACTCCGCGTCAGCCAAACTTACGTGAAAGTTCAAGTTCACTCTAACGGGCCAAATCGCTCGACGCTGTCGGTCAATCCGACGGTCGCCCTCACCGCGAATGAAGGACAATCGTCAGCCGACCTCAAAACTAATTAAACTTTGGAAATCCAAAACTCTCTCAATACTTATGCAAATTCGATTACCTTTATACCGAAATGACCACAAAAATACACTCTTCTTCTTTTCTCTATCAAAACATACTTTCATATAACTCAAAAATGCACTTCATAAATCTATGATCTTACATCATCCCCCTCCTCAAGATGCGACGTCCTCGACGCATTCTCCATATTACGTCTCAACTTTTACTTACAGTGAGTTAAGTTGGCCTCTGGCTCGTAAGTGTTGTGGTTCACATGGTAGCCCTTCCACTTGACCAAATACACTTGAACAAGTCGTTGACCTCGCTTGACCCGTCGATCGCCGACAATCGCCTCCACTTCATATTCCAATACATCAGTGATCTTGACCGGTGGTGGCGGTGTAGGTAGTCCACCTGGATGTCCTACATTTGGGTCAACGTGTGGCCGCAAACATTTGACATAAAACACGTCATGGATACGCCAGCCTGAGGGAAGTTCCAACTTGTAGGTCACTGGATTAACTTGCTTGAGGGACCTGTAAATCGTGCTCGTAGCCCGTGAAAGGTAGATGCTATGTTGACAAGAGTACTTTGTCACCCACATTGAATGTCACTTCCCTCTTGTGCTTGTTGGCATGCTTGACCTACTCCTCCTGTGCCTTCCAAATACACGTCTTTGCCATGTCCCAAGTCTTGGCCATCTGCTCCATAAAGGCTTGTGTAGTAGGAACCTGAGTCTCCTTGGCCTTCTTCAAAAAGATGTTCCTTGGATGATATACTTCTCTCCCGTAAAGAAAAGTGAATGGTGACTGCTTAGTGGATCCTTGCATCCTGTTCTTGTAGGCAAACTCCAATCTGGGCAGCTTCTTGTCCCACTGTGAAGGATCCTCCATAGTGAATCTCTTGAGCACCTCTTGTAGAGTTTTGTTCAGCCTCTCTCTCTGCCATTCTGTTTCAGGATGATGAGAAGTGCTCATACTTAGCTTGGTCCTTGCCAAAGTAAACAATGATCGCCAAAAGTTGCTTGTAAACCTCGAATTCCGGTCTGAAACAATCACCTTTGACAATTCATGTAGCTTGAAAATATGATCGTAGATTACCCGTGCCACATCTGCTGCCGTACAAGTCTCCTTCATGGGAATGAAGTGAGCCATCTTGCTGAGCCAATTATACACAACGCTAACTGCATTGTGCCCTTGACCAGTCACTGGTAATGATGTGATGAAGTCCATAGCAATCTGCTCCCAAGGATACTTTGGAATAGGCAGGGGCTGCAATGTACCTCCCTTCTTTTGGTTTGGTGTCTTGTTCCGCTGGCACGCATCGCAACTCCTGATCCACTCTTCGATGTCAATGTCCATATTTCTCCAATAGCACTCCCGCTTGAGCACGCTTGCCGTCTTCTCGCTTCCAAAGTGTCCAGCATATAAGCAGTCATGATGCTCCGCAAGTAGTAGGTTGCGGAGCTCCTTGATGTCAGGTACCACCACTCTCTTGGAATTACCATAATACCATATGCCGTCCTTCTTTTGCATACTCGAGTTGGACTCAGCTGCTCCACCATCAGCAAACTCTGGGTCCTCCTCATAACCTCTCTGAAGCTTCTCCTTGACGTCCATACTCTCCTTGATGACTGAAACAGCCGCAAGGTCACATCTTTTGGATAAAGCGTCTGTAGAGTTGATCTTCCGAGGTAGGTACTCAATCTTGTGGTCGAACTGTTGCAAAAACTCCATCCACCTTGCCTGTCTTGGTGTCAACGTTGGCTGCGTCGTGAACTTCTCCAAACTCTTGTGGTTGGTCTTCGTGAACACCTTCCTTCCGTCCACATAACATCGCCAAAGCCTCGAAGCCTGGATAATAACCAACATCTCCCGCTCGCGTGCTGCATAGTTCTGCTCAGCAGGACTCAACTTTGTGCTCTGATATGCCACAGGTTGCAAACCTTAGCCTTGGTCCTGGAGAAGAATGGCTTCCACTGCGTCATAAATCTCTCCAAGCCCTTGTGGTCAATCTTTATGAACACCTTCCGGCCGTCCACATAACATTGTCATATCCTCAAAGCCTAGATAATAGCCAACATCTCCCGCTCATGTGTTACATAGTCTTGCTCAGCAAGATTCAACTTACTACTCCCTTATGCCACAGGTTGCAATTCGTTGCCCTGGAGAAGAATGGCTCCTATTGCAAAGTTTGATGCGTCCGTGATGATGGTGAAAGGAAACTCTAGACTTGCAATTGCCAACACAAATGCCTGTGTCAACAGCTCCTTATCTTCTCAGACGCTTGCTGCTCCTCGTCACCCCATAGCCACTTCTTCTGCTTCTTTAACATGTCCGTGAGCGGTGCACACACTTTGGCGAATCCTTCAATGAAACGTCGATAATAATTTGCCATGCCGGGGAAACTCCTGAGTTGATGAATATCAGCATGTACCGGCCAATCTCTGACTGCTTGCATCTTCTTCTGCTCCACCTTCACTCCTTCAGCTCCCACTATGTGCCCAACAAACTCGACCTCCTTGAGACAGAAGTCGCACTTGCAAATCTTCCCATATAGCTTCTGATCTTTCAAGACCTCCATGACCTTCTTCAGATGCTCCGCACACTCTTCCAAGGTCTTTGAATTGATCAGGATTACGTCCAACAATACCACGACAAACTTGTCCAAAAAAGGTCTGAAGATACTATTCATGAGTTCCATGAATGTAGCTTTGCTTTAGTCAACCCAAAAGGCATGACTGTGAACTCGAATAAACCATAGCGAGTCCTAAAAGCAATCTTCTGAACGTCTCCTTCCGAAATCCTTACATGGTGATAGCCACTCCTCAAATCGATCTTCAAGAAATACTTTGCCTCGACAAGCCTGTCAATTAACTCGTCCACTCGTGGAAGTGAGTATCTGTTATTGAATGTGATCTTGTTCAATGTCCGGTAGTCAACACAGATCCCATAGTCCCATCTTTCTTCTTTGAAACTAAGACTGGCGCTGCAAATGGAGACTCGCTGGGTTGGATGAATCCCTTCTCCATTAACTTTGTCAACTGCTTCTTCAACTCATCCAGCTCTGCAAACAATAGGCGGGTCTCACAAGTGGCTTGCTCCCTAGTTGCAACTTGATCTTGTGCTAGCTCTCTGTCGAGGTAGTCTTGCAGGTAGCTCCTCAAAAAATACGCACTTGAACTTCTCCAACAGCGTCTTAATTTGGGCAGGCATCTCAGCAGGCTTCTTTTGAGCAATTGGGAACGGCTCCTTCTGAGCAAGGGGATCAGACACCACTACTTGCTCCTTCGGCGATGTACATTGGCCCAGGCTGTTAGGATTCACGCTTGCTCCATCTGATGACCTGGCCAGGGCCATTGAAACAAGGTACATCTCCTTCACCTGATTCGTCTTGCATAGCTTCTTAACTTGCAGACTCGACAAAAAAAAGTTACTTGTAGTCGTATCTACCTACACCTAATACGCGGTCTCCATTTGACCATCACGCCCTTGGACCTTCACTTGTCCTGTGCTCCAGTGCACTTGAGGGCCTAGTTATAGGATACGATTTGGAGAATACGTAAAACGTATACGTTTTGCGAAAATACGTGTAAAAAATGGAAATACGTGAGTATTACTTTTTTCCAAGGTTCTCGGCAAAATTGGCAGAGCTTATAACTTTCAAATTGCTTCGAAACCTCGAGCGTGATCAATCACGAATGGTAGAGGACTCAATTTGCTTTGATATGAAGGTGGTGAAAGTAGAAAATTCATTGTCACATTTTCAAACCGCCAAATATTCATTTTTACCTCGTCGGGAAGCGTATTTTGAGTATTTCAAAAATACGTCAAAAATACGTGGTGTAACACGTCGTTCACGGACCAATATGCGAGTATCCTATCACTAGGCTTGTGGGTTGGCTTTTCTCAGCCATGGTCGGCCCAATATCACCTCATGGTGACGTAACTCTGCCTGCTCCATAACTTCCTTAGTCCGGTGCCCCACTACTTCCACGTGATTAGTTTTCGTAGGTGCACCACACTTGAGTCTTGCCCATTCGCCAAAATTGCCTCCTTAGGCTGAATAATGCTTCTGAAAAGGGACTCGCCACTCTTTCACGAGCTTCTTGGGCACAAAGTTTGCAATTGCGCCACTGTCGACCATACACTTCGCCTTGTTGCCGTCGACTACCCTTCCACGATGATAGGCTTGTCAACATCTCGTCCTTGCTTCTCGGCAGGGTCCTGGGGACAACCTCCTTGTGAGTTCTCGTCTTCACGCCAGTAGACACTCCAGAACGAAATACTGGCGTCCTCCCTTTTCCTGCTGTTGAGGTTCCTATGCCTTCACATGACAGTCTCGAGCCAGATGTCCAAGCTTGCCATAAGTATAGCAGGGTCTTCTCGGCTAAAAAGTCTGCTGCCTGCGCTGGTACTGAACAAGTCCCAACTCCACAGGTACCAGACCTTGAACACTCGTGCTTGGCGCTTGAGATCCAAAGTGTCGATATCCTTCAAAGTTGTAGCTGTCCCACTGCCTTTGAATTTACTCCACAGCAGGGTCACGCCATACGTTAGTACGCTATATACGCTATGAACGCTAATACGCTAAATTCGTTATGTAACAAAATAGCTCAATACGCTTGATACGCTTAATACATGCTAATGTCGACGTCACGTTGTTAAGTTTAAACGTCGACGGTAAGTCCTGACAGTCGCACGCGTAACCGTACAATTGTACTTCTTTTTGAGTAAACCGGGCAGCAACAAAAAAAATTTCCGCATGCAAGTTTTTTGTTAAAGAAGAAATATATTACGTAAACTTTTGAATTTTTTTTTTCCCCTTCACCCAGTTGGCCACTGGTGCTGGCAGCAAAATGTGAATGATGCACACTATAATCAAAGTAACTTATCACTATGTCCATTGAAGATGGTGTATGTTTTATCTTTAAACAAGTGCATATTACATTCCATGTTCGGTTTATGGCATATTGGATTATTTAATATTTTACCCTCTATTTGTGTTTCATATTATTTGGCAAATTTCCTAGCTAGCTGTGTCCAAACTTAAGTCGAATTCTCTCCTTGTTCAAGACAGAGTCATATACGTTGTTATGATAAGAAAAATGATTTCCAATTACACATGAAGAGAGTTTTGGGTACACATTTTGAACCGCAAAATGTGTATGCGTGGTAACTTTTAATGCACAAGTTACAAGTTGCCTACATGGTCAATAACGTATGAATTGCTTCTTAACCAGATAAATATGCAACAATACGTATCCTACCACTTCTTTAATAATGGTTCATGTAATAGCAAATTAAAGTTCATGTGTCAACAATTTAATTTTACATGATTGCAAAAAAAAACTCATACAAATCATCAATGACATGCAAATCCTACCTCTGTCATAAGATGTTCCTTACTTATCTTGCCGTTCTGTCATAAGGTGGTAAAAATAACTTGCAAGCTAATAGGATTCAACATTATATTAAAATATTATTTAGACTCTTCCAGTTTTTTTTAATCCTGTTAATCACATGCAAGCTACATATAAAAACTAGTAGTCAATTGACCTGAACCTTCTTCTACCTGGAGCTGCCACAGTAAGAGGCAGCTCCTCCACCTCCTCCTCTGCCTCTTCTTCCTCAGACAACTCAACGTTATCTTGGGAAGGTACTACCTCCTCTTTAGACGCTTCCACGAAGTCTGCTTCCTCCAACCAAGACGTTTCTCCAACGCTTTCTCCGCTTAGCAACTTCACACTCTTCTCTTGCAGCCTCAACATGGAATGCACATACACTAGCTTCCTTGCTCTCCTTGCAAGCAGCCTATTTCGTAGCGGGTTATGAACAAAACCATACTCAGACCAGTTTCTCTCACACGCAGCAGCAGAAGCAGGTTGCGAGAGAACTTTTATAGCAACCCTTTGAAGGTTAGGACACGCACTTCCGTATGTTTCCCACCAAATGTGAGCTGGCATCTTGGTCTTGTTGGCCTTCACAACATCATCGCCGAACGTGTCGCCACATCGGCGATAAAGCGCCAACTCTTGGTCCACCTTAGCACGTTCTGCTACAGATCCTCCAATGATGCACTTGACCACCTGCATGTACTCTGGGAGTAGGCACCTGTCGGCGGTCNATCGGCGGTCCAAAAGTCATGGTCCTAGAACTCGGGGTCCAGATAGTATGCTGCAACCACAAAAACAATAATGCTCAGCAAGACGCACAAAGACTTACACACACCATTGCCTTATAGCAACACCTGACAGCAACAAGCTAGCCCGGCAAAATTGCTTGCCAAAAGTTAAATAACATAATAAATAATGTTCATGCCATGGAGAACATAAGAAGAAGCATCAAGTATGAACACTTGCCTGCAGAATGGAGCGGATTGTGAAGCTGCTCCCAACGTGCCTCCACTTCCTTCTTTGCTTGGGTCTTGTGACTAGCCTTGAGACTTGGTGAATTGGCAATATGCTTCTGGATCCCACTCATCCGATGCCAAATTTTNCAATTTTTCCTAATGAAGGCGTTGACGAATTCAGCAAATGCAGAAGCACCACTATCGGCTCACACACATCCACCCACACTTTCATTTTCTCCCAAACTGGATTGTCACGAATTAAATCCCTAATCCGTGTTGCCTCACTCACACAATTGTTCATCGCTGCCCACTCAAGCCACCTACTATCAGACACCAAGGCTTGTAATGTATCCCTGACACTGATCAGCCTCTGCAAGCAAAGAAAGTTACTTGCAAATCTGGTAGCTCCTGGTTTCAATAACTCTAACTTATTCAATAGCCTCGCTCCATGCTCACGATAGAGTGCATGAGGCATATGGTGGTTAGTCACAAATTGAACCAAAATTTTGAATCTCTCAACGATGTCCGCTAGCTCGGGGATCTTGCCTAGATCTATCAACAGCAGGTCTAGGATGTGGGCAGCACACGGTGCCCAAAATATGTGCGGGTGCTCTTTCTGAACTAACTCACACCCCTTCTTGATGTTGGCTGCAGAGTCAGTGCAAAGAAGTACAACATGCTCAGGCCCTATTTTCTCCACAGCTTTAAGGAGCAGCTCACCAATGTACTCTCCCGTCTTCCTCTCCCCTTCAGTATTGATAGCATCTACAAATATCTCCACATCTGCTATGACCATGAGGACATTCAGAAGAGGGTGACCACTGGGATCTGTCCAGCCATCTGCTACAACGCTACAACCTGTAAAGGGCAACCCCTTCTTCTGAGTCTGCTCCCACGCTTCTAGCCTCTTGACCTCCGCATCTAAGAGAGTACTTCAAAGAGGCTTGTCTTTCAATGGGGTGTACACTACACCAGTTTGCTGTGTGTACTTACTGACAGCAACCAACATGTTCTCAAACAACGGGGAGCGAGCCACATTGAAAGAAGAACCAGTATCGTTAAAAAAGCGGGCATTTACCTCATGAACTTTATCAGCATTCATCCGCTGAAACATGTCATTGAGAGACGTTTGTGCTCTCTCTCTCTCATAGCCTACCCCCCCAGAAATTGCAATTGGACTGGTATATCCAGCCCCATTACCAGCAGAAGGCCTTCCAAGCAAGCGGCTACGTCTTTCCTCTACGACACTCTTACTACGTCTCTTGCCCTCCCCCATGGACGACACGTTCTGGTGACGCCTAATCATGAGCGCTACAACCTCTGTGGGTACCTTTGCACACTCACCAATATCCTTGCTCCCTCCCGTAAAATGACCGCGAATTCTAGGAACTCCCCCGCCAAATTCTCTACTGCAGTAGTTGCATTTCCACTTCCGAGTAGCCCCACTCCAATTGACCGACACATGGCCCCACTCTATTGCATTGCTCAAACGAGGTAGCCTTGCAGATGATGACCCTGCAGCAAGTGCCGACGCGGATGACGTGGAGGGAAGAGACATGTTGTGAAAAATCTGCATGGACAAGAGAAACAGTGTTAGAATAAGGAGAAGGCAAGAAGACAACAACGACGACGACGACGACAAGCGGCAGCCCACAGCAGCGTGCCCGACAACCGCCACACGCACAGCAGCGTCATTGGGCGCGCTATTGCGGGCTGCCCCACGACGACGGGCAGCCCGCAGCAGCGTGCCCAACGAGCGCCACATGTGCAGCAGCGTCGACGGACGCGCTGTTGCGGGCTCCCCCACAGCCCCACAATGAAGCGCAAAGGAACGCACGCATGCAGGCAAGTCATGCTCACACACATACATGCAAAAAGGCAGGGGGATAGGCGTGCTAGTCCTCGCGCTGATCTGTAACTGCGAGCGGTCGCAGGGTCGACGCACGAGATTTGTGCGGAGCAGTCTGCTTTCGAGCATGCACCCACACCCCCCCCCCCCAAAAGCCCCCCTTCTTTGCCTTAATCAACAATTCAAGCAGGGGCTGGCAGCAAACGAACGCGCAAAACCACAAGCCAAGCAGGGCGTGCAAGTCCTCACGCTCACCTCGATGTGCGAGAGCTTGCAGGGTCGAAGTACGCAGATTTGGCGGGGCAGCCAGCTTCTGAGCCTACACCCCTCCCTCCCACCGGCAGCCCTTCATTGCATTAATTGACAAATCAGGCAAGAGGTGGCTGCGATGAAGCGCGCACAGACACGGGCCAGGTAGGGCGCAAGCCTTGCGCACACCTTCAGGCTTCAAGTGCAAGAGGTTGCATGGTCACCACATGCAGATTTTTGCGCGTTGAGACCTTCTGAGCCTGCATCCCCCCCCCCCCTTCCCCCCCCCCAAGCTCCCTTCATTGGATTAATCAACAATTCAGGCAGAGGCTGGTTGCAAAAAAGCGGCAACAAAGCCAGAGGCCAGGCACGGCACGCTAGTCATGGAGCTCACCTGAAGCTTGGCGCCCAGCTCGCTGAGCTTCTTGTGCGCCTCAACGTACTCGTGGAAGAAGGCCTTCTTGTCGTTCAGGTACTTCTCGGCTGCGGGCTGCCAGGCACGTGCCATGCAAGAGTGGGTGGGGTCAGCACATCGACATCTGCCAGAGCCTGCAAGAGGCAGAGAGTGGGCAAGCAGCAGCAGGTTGCGCTGCACATCCCTGCCCGTTCCCTCCTCCCTCCTGCTTCCTCCCTCCCTGCCCACTCTCCTCCCTCCTCCCTCCTCCCTCCTCCCTCTCCTTCGCCTAACCTGCTCCCTTTTGCACAGCCTGTCTGCTCTCTGCCCTGCCTTGCCCTGCCCCAGACAGCCCCTGCACAAACCTCTCCACACGCTAAAACAGGAGGCGAGGACAGCCCTTGGACACACTAAGGAGGGCGAAAAGGGGTGCAGATGCTTATGTTGCAACCCCCTCATGATTGCCAGCCCCGCGAGGGGAGTAGCCCCCCTACTCCCCCGCCCACCCCAACAAGCCAGAGCCTGCTGCCAGAGCCTGCAAGAGACAAAGAGTGTGCAGGCAGCACCAGGCAGTGCTGCACATCCCTGATCGCTCCCTCCTCCCTCCTGCTTCCTTCTTCCCTGCCCACTCTCTCCTCCCTCCTACCTCCTACCTCCTACCACCTTCCTCCTCCCGCCTGCTCCCATCTGCACACCTCTGAGCCTGCAAGGGAGAGTGTGCAGGCAGCAGCAGGCAGCGCTGCACATCCTTGCCTGCTCCTCCCTCCCTCCTGCTTCCTCCCTCCCTGCCCTCTGTCTCCTCCCTTGTCCCTTGCCTAGCTTGCTCCCTTTCGCACACCCTCTCTGCCTTCCCTTGCCTCCCCTATCAGATGATCTAACATTGCCACTAATCAGGCACCCAGCAAGCAGCAGCCACAGAAGCCCAATCCCGGCAGTGCTGCTACTGGAAGAGCACAACGTGGCGGCGGAGGCGAGATGAGGAGTGCAAGCAAGAGTGGAGAGGGACGGTGCGGGGCTCACGAGGTCAGCAATGTGTAAGCGCAGAAGGACAACTCCCGGTCCGCCCCGCACACGCCTGGCAGCCCTATGTGCACACCTGCCAAACTCAGGAGCACAAGATGGTATGCATGGGAGGTGCTCTGAAAGTTGAGGATAGCCAGATTGTGATCACCTGCAAGCTATCAGGTACTCTTTCTCAGCCTATTATTCGCGTCTTGCCGCGCCACAGTGATCTGCTAAAATGATTGCCTTCCTTTGTTTTGAATACCACTCTACATACGAATGAAGAATACGCGGAAAATGACAATAAATAGACTCTAGTCCGTAGTCACTTGTGTACATGCTGCAAATTAAATCCTCGAACCTAACACAGCGATTAGTTCTTGCTTGCCAGCAGGCAAACTAAAAGGCACAAAGGTTCTGGTGTTCTCGCCATTGACTGCCCTAACTCAGCGAACTGTGTTCAACCTTTATTTTTATCTCCCTCCCACGTTGTCGACGAGAAACTTTGAAATGGAAAAACATTCAGCACCCAACCAAACGGCCGTCGAACGGCGTCGTGGGCGGCGCACAGGTGTGCAAAAAGTTTCGTACGCTTGATACGCACGTACCAACTTGATACGCTAAATTTAGCGTATCAAAAGCGTCAGATACGCGTACGGCGTAACCATGCTCCACAGCGTCGACCCTCGTTGCCAACGCCATTATTTCTCCAAGTGAAATGAATCGACTTACCAAATAGGCGATTAGTAGTTAATGAAGATCTTTACATCAACACGTAATTTTTATGGTATTTTCTGTTAACTGATTAAATAGCAGAAGACAACACACTAGCAGTGAACAACATCCGTAAGTCAAATGCAAGTAAACTAGCATCACTAATGCAATCAGTAAACTCATACATAGGGAGATCAGAAAGACAGTGCATATCAATGGCTTCTCACCATGGATTCAAATCTCTCTCAGTAAGCTGTACAAGAGAGTTGGCCTCGTTTCCGAATGCCGAACTCGAGAGCAATAGCTAGCATATGTACATAGAATGAGTTTACCGCTCAACGGCAAGTGCGATGGCACCGCCTACCCGGGAGTTAACTACGCTGGCAGGACCTCGGTTAACCAAATCCACTGCCATCTCCTATCATCCCGAATCGCCATCTATCCTCGGGATGTCCTCCGGCCATTCATCTAGCAAACCACACTTAGATGCATATCTAGGCAGTTTGCTGCTACCGAGTACGGAAGTCAGCTGGCCGTCAAAGAATGTGTCAGCAAGCTGACTTAAGTTTACTCCAGCCTGCTGCTTCTGGCTGAGGCATTAAACCCAGCGGACTGAATGTTGACTAAAGTTTAGCAGGCTGACGTTATTTAACTATTATATTTGAATGAATATTATGTCTTCCAATATACTGATTCATTACAGTCCCTCCAACTTAACTTGTTGTCGCCTCGACAACATTACAGTGCAGGAGTATCTGGTCAGGGAACTGAACAAAACCAGCCTTTTCCCACCGCCTGCCTCTTGCTTCACAATGTTGCCTAGGGGGTTGTCTTTGGGGCTTCAGGATCAGGAGATTGAGATATGGACCTAGACCTGGACAGCCCTCTAGGTCTGTCAGCTGGGCCTTTAAAGAACCCTCTTTGTTCTAAAGTTGGACCTCGAGGAGAATGAAGGATAGTAGCCTGCTCTTCAACCACTTGGGTGGTGATCCCCACATCGACAGGCATTCCAGTAGGATGCTTAAATACACTGGCAAGAGGTACATGTCCCCGAGCAAATGGAAAGGCCAACATACCTTTGGCCACCCCGCGTGTGCCTCTTCTGGCACCCCTGTCCTCTGAGGATTTCTGCCTTTGTCTGCTGCCAAGTACATTCAGATCAGCTTCTTTTCCTGCTTGGGCAGGTGGGTTGGGGGAGCGAGTGCGGGGTCCTGTTGTCTCCATGATCGGGATCTTATTCTATACACCTGATCTTGGCTCCTTAGGAAGCTTTGCTCCTGCCTGCCCCAGGATCTCCTGGGTATGAGCTCCTGGTGCTTCTCCTCTGCCTTGTTTTTCTTCCTCATCCTCCTCATCTTCCTCCTCTAAGAGGGTAGGAGTCTTATCCACTAAGTCGTCTTGCTCCCTGGTAGACATGGAGAAATCTTCTGACCTCCCTTCCTTAGGGCGAGCTGGAGGTTGCTAGGCCTTCAGCTTGCAAATATCTATGCGGTCTGCATTATTCGCCCATTTGACAAAGCCACGCTTTGCCTTAGAGAAGTAGTCTCTCCCCCTCCTCCTGTGCTCTTTCGTCTCCACATTAATATTACTCAAGCAGCCATTCAGCCTCGGGTCCCAAGGGGCAATGTGAGGTGGTAGGATGAGGTAGGCGTCTAGTCCATAGTGGAAGTCGTCTGGTTGGGCTCGGTCACACTCCTGCCTTTTGTTGGTGACGGTCATCCACCTCCAATCTGTGGGCTGCTGGTAGTACTTGGGTCCATGCTCAGCCTTTCTCAACTTACAAGGGAACCAGTGGGGAGAGAGCATCTGGTGTCTTGCTTCCTTAGCCAAGTACTCCCAGCTCCTCCTCTCAACTTCATTGTAAGCTGGCAGTAGTGTGAGGTAGAATACCGTATCTTCAAAGCTACCTGGCTGCATGCTCACCATCTTGATGAGTCTCTGATCTCCCACTATTCCCGGTACTGGAACTGGCTTGTTCTCTGAATCAGCTGCAAGGTACCGGGCCTGTCCTGCTGTATAGCCCACCATTTTGGCATAATCTTTGTGAAGGACCACACCAGTGTCCGTCTCAATGTACCTATCCAATGCTGCAGCTCATTCCCTCTGTAGAAGTGTTGTCTGTTCGAGCTTGTTGATCTTCTGGGCTGCCAATAATGCTTCCTTCAGGTTATCAAAGGTTTGGCCACCCACCACAGTTTATCTGTAAGTGGCCAAGCTCTTTTGCCTGTCTGCTTCAGCCTTTTTCCTTCTCTCCTCCTCAGCCTTCGCCGCTTCTTCTTGTTGTTTAATCTGTCTCCTCCTCAGCTTTCCTGAGGTTTTTCGCTTCTTGCTCCTTCTTCCTCTGTGCTTCTTCTGTCGCCATTTGTTGTCTGCGGACCCTTTCTTCTTCTCTCCTGGTGAGTGACGTCGCCACCAGCTCCTTCAAGTATTGCTCCATTGTCCTCCTGGCTTCTTCTGCCTTGCGCTTTCCGTCATCCTTTTGTGTAGTGGGAGCCATCCTGCATATGAGACCGGGGTACTAATTAGTAGTATCTTTGTCACAGGATTTGCTGGAAGGGAAGCAATTTTGTATTATTATGGTAGATTTGTTCCCGTTTACCTCATAGGGTGATTGCTAGGAGTTTACGTAGTTGCGGTGCGCTAAAGATAAACGTATGAATGTGTATGAGGTGCGTTAAGTGATGTAATCCTCTGCGAGTCCCCTTTTTCATTCCACCAAAGTTGCTTTATTTGGGCCAGGTTGTCCCAGCTGTCACTATGCTGACACTTGGGATTCACATAATCGTCCCTTTCTCGCTCTCGCACACTAACTGTCGTATATTTTCCCCTCCCACTTAAATGGAGACATCACCTTCTGTCACCTTCCTGTGTCAACTGAAATGACAGTTAGGGAGGGGCTTGAGCCGCCTAAAGGTGGAACCGTAGCAGCGCCCCTTTGGCATTGATTAAATGGTCCTTAAATTCCCAAGAATCCCACGAGGCATCGTAACCCTTCCATCGGATCAAGTATTTCCTGACATATTTAGATGATCGACGGACAGAGCGAGCGTCTAAAATTTTCCCGACCTCATATTCCTCAGGGTCACCATCCCTGACAGCGGGGACCGGTCTCGGTTGGACAGTTAACCGACCTGTGAACAGTATGTCACCTTCGATGTACGATTCCAGGAGCGAGACATTAAAGACTGGGTGACCCTTGTATTCCGCTGACATGTTCAAGTTGTAAGCATTCTAACCAACACGGCGCACCACCAAGTATGGACCGGCCCATACCAGACCAAGCTTTTTCTTGACCACACCAGGTAGGTACAGGTGTTGAGAATGCAGTTTGACCAAATCGCCATTAGAAAATGTCAGCTCTCGACGGTGCTGATTAGCGTATTTTTGTTGATATTGGTGGGCTTTGTGCAAGGTTGATTGGAGTTCTGACAAAGTGTTGGCAAACTCTTGAGTTAAGTGGAGAGACACGGAATTGTCAATCCCCTCAGGGTGAGTTAAAGACTCCTCTAGCACATCAAAGGGAGACTTAGGGACTCTACCTAGACTGAGTTCAAAAGGGGTCTTTCCCGTTGACGCGTGCACCGCACTAATGACCGCACACTAAATTTGAGGCAGCAGGTCATCTCAATCATCTTGTTTTTGGTTAATATATGCTCTCAGCACCTTTTGCAAAACTCTGTTAGTTCTCTCAGTCTGCCCATCATTCTGAGGGTGGTTTGCTGCGCTGAGCAGCTGTTTAACTCCCAATAATCTCATTGAAGCTCTCCAGCACTTGGAGGTAAATTTTGAGTCTCTGTCTGAGATGATATTAGAGGGTAGCCCATGTTGGCATACTACATGGTTGTAGAACTGTCTTGCAATTTCAAGTGGAGTTACTTAGACAGTTGTCGAAATGAAAATGACCACTTTTGTCAGTTTAACCACGACTACGAGTATCGAATCATGCCCATTGGCAGTTCTTGGTAGAGTTACCACCCAGTCCATGGATGCTGTTTCCAAGCATTGTGCTGGGGTGGGCAGTGGTTGTAAGAGACCCTTAGGTGGTGTGTGCCTAGACTTATTTCTCTGGCACTGATCACAGGTTTTGACATATTTTAAGACCTCCCGAGACAAAGCATGCCAATGATAATGTTTTGCCAGTTTGTTAACAGGTTTGGCCTGCCCCAAATGCCCACCCACTAAACTATCATGTGCGTGAGTCAGTAAGAATGATTCAATTTCCAAGTTACTAGGACTGACCAACTTCAGCCGGCTTGAAGCAGTTTCAGTCACCCAGACCCCTCCCTTACGTTTATACCCGATTGCAGTAGCAGGACACATACCATCCGTGGAGCTGGGCTCAAATGTTGGGTCAGAAAGGTAGGCTTTCCTAAGTTGTTCAAGGAAGGACTTTTTGACCTTTAGTGAAGTGAGTGCACACAGAACTTTATCTACAGAATGCATGCTAAAGTTCCTTTCTTGCAAGTCAGGTCTTCTAAAGAGTGCATGAGCAGGACTAAACTTCCCTGGTTTATAGTCAATCTGGACTTGGAACTACTCCAGCGGTTCTCCCTCCTTGACAGCTTGGACTTTTTCCAAAAGTGAGTCAGCGCTAGATGATCTGTAATCACCTTAAGAGCTTTACCATGTAAGTATGCTCCGCACTGTTTGAGCTCATGAATGATAGCAAGTAGCTCTTTATCATGCACAGAATAGTTAATTTCAGCTCGATTGAATTTTATAACCTCATACAACACAGAGTGCCACTCCTGTCGTACCTTAACATCCTTTGTGGTTTTGTTAGCAGGCTGCAACAAAGTAGCACCCATGGCAAAGTCACAAGCATCAGTTCCACCTGCACAAGTCTGTTGGGGTCATACACGACTAGGACTGGGGCAGAACAAAGAGCAGCTCTGAGGGTCTGGAAGGCAGCCTGCTGCTCTTTCCCCCACACATAGCCTACGTCTTTCTTAATTAGGTCAGTCAGTTTACTGTCCTTTGTAGAATAATACTCAATAAATCTCCTGTAGTAGTTAGCCAATCGAAGGAAAGATTTAACTTCGAAGACAGAGTGTGGTACTGCCCAGTCCCTTATGGTTTGGACTTTCTTAAGATCCACATTGATGCCCTCTTTACTGACCACGGGGTCTAAGAATACAATACATTCCTTAAAGAAATCACACTTCCTCATTTTAGCATATAACTGATTTCTTCTTAGGGTGTCCATGACCGTCTTCAAGTGTTCAGGGTGCTGAGTTTTGTTTTTAGAGATAACTAAAATATCATCCAGGAAGATTTGCACAAACTTATCCAAGTAGGGTCTACAAATGTCATTCATAGCACCCATGAAGGTTGCAGGATCATTAGTCAATCCAAATGGCATCACATTAAAGTCATAGTGTCCATAACGTGTGCGGAAGGCAGTCTTGTGTTCATCTCACTCGGCACTTCTGATTTGATGATAGCCACTCGTGAGATCTATCTTACTGAATACTTGAGAACCTAACAGAGTATCAAGCAAGTCCTCGACTTTGGGTAAAGCATACTTGTTCTATATTGTAATTCTGTTAAGAGCTCTGTAATCAACACACATACGCATACTTCCATCCTTTTTCTTGACAAAGAGAATGGGTGCACCATAAGGTGATATACAGGGGAAAAGCATAACCATTCTCCTCAAGCTCTGAAATCTATGTTTTCGACTCTTCGCTCTCCACATAAGACAAGCCATAAGTGCGTTGCCAGGGTGGCTGACTTCCAGGTAATAGATCAATTTCAAGATCTACTTCCCTCTTAGGGAGTAGTTCTCGAGGCATATTAAAAACATCAGAATACTGAGCAACAATTTTTGCAGCAATAGGGTGCTTTAGAGGGCTTACTTCTTTCTCGACCACTTCTTCAGGTTGAGGAGGTACCTCTCTTAGCAGCAGACAGAATATACTTCAGCTTGATGTCTATTCAGCCAAGACCTGCCTAGCACGAGATCATAAAAGCCAGTGCTGAGTACCTCAAATGTAAGCGTTTGAGTCAGAACTGCAATGCCAGAACTAACTGGACCTCAATATGCTTGGTTATAATTCCTCCCGAGATACTTGAGGCATCTTCAAGGAATATTATTCTATTCCCTTGGGTGACAGTAGGCAGCCTTAGCAGCTTAACTAAGTCCTTATCGATAAAATTATGTGACGCCCCTCCGTCACCAAATGCCCTCACCTTCCTACCTGCAATCATGCAATGCAGTAGGATAGGGGGGACTGTCTTTTCTCGACTTTCGCATCGTTCTCTTGACTTAGCAAAGAAATGTTGGACATCATGTGGAACAAGATCGGCCAGAGTGTGCACTCTCTGGTCGTCTATATTGCTGATGGTCTCCTTTATCTGGTTGTCAAACATGCATAGTTAATCAAGTTCAGCAGGACCCATAATACCTGCTACGAGGGCAGCTAGTGACGACTCACTATCTCTAGCATCCTCACAGTGAGTAGACTGGATTACTAACTATTGCTGTCTTTTAAAAGATGGTCTTTTCTCTCGACCTTTGGAAGGTGCTTGACTGGACACTGCTCTCTGAAGTGGCCCATTTGCTGGCAATGGAAGCAAGTACACTTTGCTGAGGCCGGTCTCGGCTTAGTCCTATCACCACCTTTTCCATAGCCACCTTGAGAGTAACCACCACTCCCTCTAGACTATATAGCATTATACTCATCCTCATCCTGGTCTCCTTCAATTGCATTGTAGGTCAAGTGGGGCTTTTTGACAGTCTTAAACACCAAAGCCTTACCCTGGCCCTTGTGATTGAATTGCTGCTGATCCCAGGCATCTGCGTGCTGGATCAAGTCCGCCAGTTTCTCATACTTCTTTTCAGCAAAATGACCTGAGACCTTGGTTTTCAAGCCATACCTGAAGTATGCTATGCTATACCGCTCTGGCAAGTCTGGCTGCTTCATCATGTTTTCTTGAAAATTCTGAGGAAACTTAGCGACTGAAGTGGTCTGCTTCAGTGTCAGGGAGATCGTCGCCTAGATAGCTTTCTCCTGCTGATTGATGACATCAAACTTCCTATGCAATTTTTTGACAAACTCTACTCAAGTAAGGTCATGGAGTTGCTGAGCCTTACGCTCTCCTTTCCAATAGAGCCACCAGTCTGCTGCACTGCCTTTCAGCAAAGCACCAATGTGCCTGACTTTCGCGTAATCTTGATTCTCTGGGTAGTTCTCCAGCCACTGCTCAACATCAGCGAGAAACTTGATCACGTTATGCTTTTTGTTTCCCTCCGGATCATAGTCCGGTGGAGGTTTTGGTTTAGGCTAACTAGGCCCTCTGCCACCACTCTCAGTGGTTTGAGAACCCAGTTGGTCTCTGTCCCGCAGCAAGGACATTATGATTCTTTTGTTTTCCTGTTGGGAGTGATACATGCTCGCCATTTGCGATTGCATTTGCACAAACAATGCTCCCAAATCTACACTCTGAGGTGGGAGTCTAGCAAATGCAGCAGCAGCAATGGCATCCACTCGCTAAGGAGTGTCCCCAGTAGTCCCTCTTGCTCTTGCAGCAGCAATTCCTGCTGCATTCAGCCGATCACGAACTTGACTTAGGGGTCAATTGAGTTGTACAGCAGGAGGTGGGTTTAGAACATTGGCTCTTGTTGCCTTAAGTTCCTCTACAGTGCGCTTGTCCGCTGGTTGTCCTTCTCTCCTTTCTTGTAAGGTCATAGGTTTTTAAAGTGCATTTTTAAGTTACATGAAAGTATGTTTTGATTGTATAATAGTGTAAAGTGCATTTTTGTGGTCATTGTGATATAAAGTTTATCGAATTTGGTCAAGTATAACGAGAGTTATGGATTTCCGAAGTTTAATTAGTTTTTTGGTCGGTTGACGACTGTCCTTAATTCGCGGTGAGCGCGGCCGTTGAATTGACCAACAGCGACTCGCGATCTGGCCCGTTAGAATGAACTCGAACCTTCACGTAAGTTCGGCTGACGCGGAGTGCCGACTAGGTCGATTTACCTTGAAGTTTCGGTTTAGGGTTTAGCCTAGCGTCTAAGATATAATATTTTAGTAATGTCGATGCATGTATGTGGACGTCAATCCGGCCCGACATGTCAGATGAGACTGATATGGCCATCTCACGAGTATTCAGGAAGGGACGATTTAACAAACATTAAGGAAAGTCCGTAGCTTCCTTAGACAGAAAATTGTAAATAGGCATAACTCCTTTGTTTCTTATCAATTTTCAGCTCCGTAAATTTCTACGGGTTTGTAATGACAAGGCCTTGCATTCTACATCGTTTGAGAGCAATTTCTTGCTACTCAATATGTTGAGTATTTTTCCTAAGCCTTGTAAGTGATATGCCGCTACACTCTCTAGTATGATTGCAACTAGTTCCTTTCCTCGTGAGTTACTACGCTTGCACTAGGGCACTCTGCCTCTTTCATCTGGTATGGGAGCTAGGCTAGCTAGCATATTATATTATGGAGTCGCAGCTGGCAGCTGGAGGAGGCGAACATGTTGAGCATGTTGAGCGCGCGGGGCAGCAGGCAGCACCAACGATGACCAGAGAGCAACAAGAGATGCAGGCAATGCTAAGGCAAATGGCAAATGCGATTGGAGGAGAAGTCTACGTCCAATTTCAACAAAATATGCGCGCGGAGGTGGAGAGAATGGTGCGAGTTGTTGTTGGGAACGCCGCTTCAATGAGTTTGGCACCTACACATATTGTGCCACCAATTCATGTTAACCCAGTGGTGCAACCAGCTATTCCACCCCCATCGAGAGTGCGTGCGCCGAAGCCTGAAGTGTATACAAAAGAGCGTGGATCGCCGCCTGTTCATCAATGGAATTTTGGAGTGAAGAAGTTTATGGAGTATTTTGCGCTCACGCCCGACAGGCAAGTCGCCTTTGTCATAACTTTGCTGCAGAAGAGTGCTGGAGCTTGGTATGAACAAGAAGAGCAGCTGTCTGGAGTTCCTGCTACTGTTGATCAGCTATTTGATGGCTTGAAGAGGCAATTTCAACCTATTGCACCCGAGGCTACCGCTCGAGACCTGTTGGTGCGCCTTTGTCAACGAGGAAGCGTTCAAGAATATGTATTGCGCTTCAACGAGCTGGTGCTTCAATGTCCATCCATGCACGAGTCGGAGGTGATGGACAAGATCCAGAGGGGACTCAAGGCAACTGTGGCCAAGGAAGTGGCGCTCAAGGACCCTACCAGTCTTGGAGAAATGATGGCATTGGCGACAAGGGTCGACGCTGTGGAGTATAGTCAGAGGCAGTGGGGCAGCCACAACTTTGGAGGATATCGACACTTTGGATCTCAAGCGTTATCCGCAAGAGCCTGCCGAGAAGCAAAGGACGAGACGTTGCCAAGCCTATCATCGTGGAAGGAGTGGTCGACGGCAACAAGACGAAGTGTATGGTCGATAGTGGCGCAAGTGCAAATTTTGTGTACAAGAAGCTGGTGAAAGAGTGGCGAATCCCTTTGCAGAAGCATTATGAGCCTAAGGAGGCAATTTTAGCGAATGGGCAGAGACTCAAGTGTGGTGCACCTACGGAAGCTATTTACGTGGAAGTAGCGGGGCACCGGAGTAAGGAAGTTCTGGAGCAGGCAGAGTTAGGTCACCTTGAGGTCATATTGGGCCGACCATGGCTGAGAAAAGCCAACCCTCAAGTGCACTGGAGCACAGGACAAGAGAAAGTCCAAGGGCGTGATGGTCGAATGGAGACAACGAAACAGGTGGAGGTAGATACGACCACAAGTAACTGTCTTCTGTCGAGCCTGCAAGTTAAGAAGCTATGCAGGGCGAATCAGGTGAAAGAGATGTACCTTATTTTGGTGGCCTTGGCCAGGTCATCAGATGGAGCAAGCGTGAATCCTAACAGCCTGGGCGAATGTACATTGTCAGAGGAGCAAGTAGTGGTGTCTAATCCCCTTGCTCAGAAGGAGCAGAGCCCAATTGCTAAAGAAAAGAAGCCTGCTGAGATGCCTGCCCAAATTAAGGCGCTGTTGGGGGATTTCAAGTGCGTGTTTCTTGAGGAGCTACCTGGAGGATTACCTCCACAGAGAGCTATGGAGGACAAGATCAAGTTGGAACTAGGGAGCAAGCCACCAGTGAGACCCGCCTATCGTCAATCGTTTACAAAGGTGGAGGAGTTGAAGAAGCAGCTGACAGAGTCATTGGAGAAGGGATTCATCCGACCGAGCGAGTGTCCATTTGCAGCGCCAGTCTTGTTTGTGAAGAAGAAGGATGGGACTATGAGGATGTGTGTCGACTACCGCGCACTCAACAAGGTCACCATCAAGAACAGGTACCCACTTCCACAAGTGGACGAGTTGATTGACAGGCTTGTCGGGCCGAAGTATTTCTCGAAGATTGATTTGAAGAGTGCTTATCACCAGGTACGGATTGTGGAAGGAGACGTTCAAAAGACTGCCTTCAGGACTCGTTATGGCTTATTCGAGTTCACAGTCATGCCTTTTGGATTAACTAATGCACCTGCTACATTCATGGGACTCATGAATAGTATCTTCAGACCTTACTTGGACCACTTTATGGTGGTTATTTTGGACAACATCCTGATCTATTCGAAGACCTTGGAAGAGCATGTGGAGCATCTGAGGAAGGTGTTGGAGGTCTTGAAAGATCAAAAGTTATATGAGAAGATGAGCAAGTGCGACTTTTGTCTCAAGGAGGTCGAATTTCATCGACATATAGTGGGAGCTGAAGGAGTCAAGGTGGAGCAGAAAAAGGTGCAAGCAGTCAGAGATTGGTCGGTACCTGCTGATATTCATCAACTCAGGAGTTTCCTTGGCATGGCGAATTATTATTGATGTTTCATTGAAGGATTTGCCAAGGTGTGTGCACCGCTCACGAACATGGTGGAGAAGCAGGAGAAGTGGCTATGGGGAGACAAGGAGCAGCAAGCTTTCAAGAAGATTAAGGAGCTGTTGACACAGGCACCTGTGTTGGCAATTGAAAGTCCAGAGCTTTCTTTCACCATCATCACGGATGCATCAAACTTTGCAGTGGGAGCCATTCTTCTCCAGGACCAGGGCAAGGGATTACAACCGGTGGCATATGAGAGCAAGAAATTGAGTCCTGTAGAGCAGAACTATGCAGCACACGAGCGGGAGATGTTGGCTATTATCCAGGCTTTGAGGATTTGGCGATGTTATGTGGACGGCCGGAAGGTGTTCATCAAGACCGACCACAAGAGCTTCGAGAAGTTTATAACGCAGCCAACATTGACACCAAGACAGGCAAGGTGGATGAAGTTTTTGCAACAGTTCGACCACAAGATTGAGTACTTACCTGAGATAATCAACCCTGCAGACGCTTTTTCCAGGAGGTGTGACCTTGCAACTGTCTCAGTCATCAAGGAGAGTATGGACTTCAAGGAGAAGCTTCAGAGAGGTTATGAGGAGGACCCAGAGTTTGCTGATGGTGGAGCAACTGAGTTCAACTCAAGTATGCAGGAGAAGGACAGCATATGGTATTATGGTGATTCCAAGTGAGTGGTCATACCTGACATCAAGGAGCTACAAGACTTACTACTTGCAGAGCATCATGATTGCTTATATGCTGGACACTTTGGAAGCGAGAAGACGGCAAGCGTGCTAAAGCGGGAGTACTATTGGAGAAATATGGACAAGGACATCGAGGAGTGGATCATGAGTTGCGATGCGTGCCAGAGAAACAAGACACCAAATCAAAAGAAGGGAGGTACATTGCAACCCCTGCTTATTCCAGGGTATCCTTGGGAGCAGATTGCTATGGACTTTATCACATTTTTACCAGGGAGTGGTCAAGGACACGATGCAGTTTGGGTTGTGTCTCATAGAATCAGCAAGATGGCTCCCTTCATTCCCATGAAGGAGACTTGTACGGCAGCAGATGTGGCACAACTATTCTTTGATTATATTTTTAGGCTACATGGGTTGCCGAAGGTGATTGTTTCAGATCGGGATCCAAGGTTTACTAGCAACTTTTGGCGGTCATTATTTACTTTGATGGGGACCAAGCTGAGTGTGAGCACCTCCTATCATCCTCAGACAGACGGGCAGAGGGAGAGGCTCAACTAAACTTTGCAAGAGGTGCTCAGAAGTTTCATCATGGAGGACCTTTCAGAGTGGGACAAAAAACTACCAGGGTTGGAGTTTGCCTACAACAACAGCATGCAGGGATCGACCAAGCAGTCACCATTTACTATGGTTTATGGGAGAGAAGTATATCATCCAGGGAACATCTTGTTGGAGAAGGCCAAGGAGACTCAGGTTCCTACTACACACGCCTTTATGGAGCAGATGGCCAAAACTTGGGACATGGCTAAGATGTCTATACGGAAGGCACAAGAAGAGCAGGTCAAGCATGCTAATAAGCATCGGAGGGAAGTGACATCCCATGTGGGCGACAAAGTACTCTTGACAACAGAGAACCTACCTTTCACAGGCAAGAGGAAACTGCGGGCACGGTTTATAGGTCCCTTTGTGGTGCTCAAGTAGGTTAATCCAGTGACCTACAAATTGGAACTTCCTTCAGGCTGGCGTATCCATGATGTGTTCCATGTCAATTTTTTGCGGGCATACGTTAACCCAAAGAAAGGACATCCAAGACGACTACCTACACAGCCACCACCGGTCGAGGACGTCGCATCTTGAAGAGAAGGATGATGTACGGTCATAGGTTTCTGAAGTGCATTTTTGAGTTTCATGAAAGTATGTTCTGATTGTATAATAGTGTAAGAGTGCATTTTTGTGGTCATGTTGATATAAAGTTCATCAAATTTGGTCAAGTATTAAGAGAGTTATGGATTTCCGAAGTTTAAGTAGTTTTGAGGTCGGTTGACGACTATCCTTCATTTGCGGTGAGCGCGGCCGTCGGATTGACCGACAGCGTCGAGCGATCTGGCCCATTAGTGTGACCTCGAACCTTCACGTAAGTTCGGCTGACGCGGAGTGCCGACTAGGTCGATTTACCTAGAAGTTTCGATTTAGCCTAGCGCGTCTAAGATAGAATATTCTAGTAATGTTGATGCATGTATGTGGACATCAATTTGGCCCTACACGTCAGATTAGACTGATCTGGCTTACTCACGAACATTCAGGAAGGGACGATTTGACGAACACTCAGGAAAATTTGCAGCTTCCTGCTAGGGAGGAGCACTTAGGCAGAAAATTTTAAATAGGCATAACTTCATTGTTTCTTGTCAGTTTTCACTTATGTAAATTTCTACCGATTTGTAATGACAAGGCTTCCATTCTACATTATTTGTGAGCAGTTTTTTGCTACTCAAAATGTTGAGTATTTTTCCTAAGCCTTGTTAGTGATATGCCGCTACACTCTCAAGTATGATTGCAACTAGTTCCTTTCCTCGTGAGTTACTACGCTTCCACTAGGGCACTCTGCCCCTTTCATTCCTGCCTTGTCAGTAGCGGTTGCTAATCGTTCAGCTTCTAATCTGAATCTCTCCTATTCAGCCTGTTATGCTCCAACCGCAGCAACAGCAGCTGCCTCTTTTGCAACTTCTCTAGCTGCAGTTTCTGCCACTGCTTTAGAGTAGGTACGGGTTCCCGCTACATGGCTTTCAGCCTGATTTTTGACATTCTCGTTATCCTGGTTCTCCATATCTCGGGAGTTGCTAGTTTGAGACCTTCTCCTTACCATACAAAGAAGACTGCAATAACTGCTCCGATACCGCTGAAATAAATCGACTTACCAAAAAGACAATTAATAATTAATGAGATCTTTATATCAACAAGTAAATTTTATGCTATTTGTGGTTAACTGATTAAACAGCAAAAGACAATGCACTAGCGGTGGACCATACTCGTAAGTCAAATGCAAGTAAACTAGCATCAATAATGCAATCAGTAAACACATACATAGGCAAAGCTAGAAGACAGTGCATAACAATGGCTTCTCGCCTTCGATTCATATCTCTCTCAGTAAGCTGTAGAAGAGAGTTGACCTCGTATCCGAATGCCGAACTTGAGAGCAATAGCTAGCATATATACATGGAATGAGTTTAGTGTTCAACGGCCAGTGCGATGGCACCACCTACCCGGGAGTTAACCACGTAGGTAGGACCTCGGTTAACCAAATCCACCGTCATCTCCCATCATCCCGAATCGCCATCTATCCTAGGGATGTCCTCTGGCCATTCATCTAGCAAACCACACTTATATGCATATCTAGGCAGTTCGCTGCTTTCGAGTACGGAAGTCAGCTGGCTCTCAAAGAATGTATCAGCATGCTGACTTGAGTTGACTCCAGCTTGCTGCTTCCGGCTGGGTCATTAAACTGATAATTATACAAAGTTCAGCAGAGTGAATGTTGACCGAAGTTCAGCAGGATGAAGTTATTTAACTATTATATTTTAATGAATAATATATCTACCAATTTATTACACCAAGACTGGTAGAGTCCTAGAGCGCCACTTCCTTGGCCACAATTGGCTTCAGTCCCCTCTTGAACCTTTCCATCAACTCTGACTCGTGCATGGATGGACATTGAAGCACCAGCTCGTTGGAGCGTGAAACATACTCTTAAATGCTTCCTCGCTAACGAAGGTGCACCAATAGATTTGGAGCAGTAGCGTCGGGTGTGATAGGTCAAGCCTTCAAATAGCTGATCAACAATAGCAAGAACTCCAGACAGTTGCTCTTGTCGCTCATACCAAGCTCCAGCACTCTTCTGCGGCAAAGTTATGACAAAGGCGACTTGCCTGTTGGGCGTGATCGCAAAATACTCCATAAACTTCTTCACTGCAAAAATCCATTGATGAACAGGCCGCAATCCACGTTCTCCAATATACACTTCAGGCTTTGGCGCACGCACTCTTAATGTGGTGGTACAACGGGTGCAGGTGCCGAACTTGTCAAAGCGGCATTCCCAACAACAACTTGCACCATTCTCTCCACCTCCGCGCGCATATTTTATTGAAAAGGAACTAGTTGCAATCATACTAAAAAGTGTTGCGGCATATCATTAGGAAAGTTACTCAACATTTTAAGTAGCAAGAAACTGCTCACAATTGATGTAGGATGGAAGGCCTTGTCATTATAAACATTTAGAAATTCAGAGTAGTGAGAATTGATGAGAAACAAAGAAGTAATGCCTTTTTAAAATTTTGTGCCTAATTGCTCCTCTCTGGGAGGAAGCTACGGAACTCTCTAAGTATTTGTCAACTCCTCCCTTCCAGTTTATTCGTGATTAGGCCAGATCAATCTCATTTGACATGTCGGGTCGAATTGACGTCCACATACATGCATCGACATTACTAGAATATTACATCTTAGGCGCGCTAGGCTAAACCGAAACTTCTAGGTAAATCGATCTAGTCGGCACCCTGCGTTGCCAAACTTACGTGAAGGTTCGAATTCACTCTAACGGGCCAGATCACTCGACGCTGTCGGCCAATCCGATGGTCCCGCTCATCGCAAATTAAGGACAGTCGTCAACCGACCTCAAAGCTAATTAAACTTCGAAAATCCATAACTCTCTCAATACATAACCAATTCGACGAACTTTTTATCGAAATGACCACAAAAATACACTCTACTTTTCAACGTGATTAGAACATACTTTCAAGGAACTCTTACATGCACTTTATAAACCTTTGACCTTACACTTGACAACTCCAAGGACCCCTAGCCTTTAGCGTATAATTTCAAGCTTAATAGTACACATTTTGCATGCATCATCACACTAAATAAGCATTATTAGAGTTATAACTTGGTGACTGCATCACTCATCTCTAGAGGAACCTTCCTCAACTTTGAGATTTAATTTTGAGGCTTTATGTAGGTAGCATTGGTTGAGGTAAGCTCCACCTGTCAAACGCATTTAGCATATTTCTTGTAGTAGATTTGATTGGTTTATGTTCTGCTTAGCCAATAGGAGTGCTAGTACGTGCCTTGCCTCTATTTTTGTGGACATAAGAGAGCCGCCTAGTGTGAAAGTGTGCATTGAGTTCGCTTTTTTTAGCGGCGATTTGGAGAGAGTATATAACAGTAAATGTCCTTGGAAGGACATCGCTTTAGAAGTCCATTAGTCTAGTTGTATGTAACATAATTACTAGTAAAGCTTGTACTTTTGTGTTCTCAAGACCACTTAGTCTCTCTCTTGTGAAGAGCAAGCCCTCTTAGCTTCGAGTCACTTGAAGACTTCACAATTGGTGAGAAAACTCACAACTAAAACCCTTGCCTTACGATTACTCTTGAAGATCATGATGTGATTCTAGTGATTTTTTGGGCCAGACTTCATTATTTGCCTCTCTACCAGATTATAGTCTTGAGGTAATCAGTCTCGAGAGTACAATTCCTTACCACTAAACAGATCTCTCTTTGCCTGCAAGCAACTAGAATATTCAGAGTACACACTCCTAAATCAAAACATTTGACAGCTGACTCTCTTTTTGGCCTTGAGGCCACATGCATTTTCGCTTCCATTGCAACAAAGTCTACTTGTCCACTTGTTTATTGCTTACGCCACTGATGCGCAATCCACCCCCTAATGCACGACACAAATGATATCTAAATTATTCCAGGTGTTTTTGCCAGACAAAGCTCATTAACAGCTACCAAATCTTCATCGATTAAATACTCTGGCTTTGCAGGCAGGGGGCGGACTTGAAGACAAATGCATCTTCCTGTGGATCTCTAATGGTACCCCTGCTGAGCATCTATGTAGGCTTGAATGGACCTGCCGGGCACTGGTGCATTACCTGCCGTCTTCTTGCCTTCTAGCAAGTGTAGGTTGGAATGCACCAAAACGTCATACTTCGACCTATTGAGCTTGCAAGAGCTGGCAGACGTGTACAAACTCAAAATTTTCATGGCAAGCTCCTAGACCTCAAGGGTGCTAGATCCATACTTCTGCCACAATGTTGAGTTAGTTAGCGTGCTACGACCTTCACCTGCATCCGACGCACCAAAGCTTTCCTCTCCGGCTTGATACTCTCTCTGCTTGTCCTTCTTCACCTTCCTGTCAGATTTATCAGGCAAAAATTTATTCTAAATTGCGTTCCACCCTTGCTTCACTTCAGACACAATGTGTTACGCATGATTTTGGTACTGGGGTTGCAAAATATAACATGCCGCGTGCAGAGGCAAGTGAAAAAAGTTCCCCCTCTCTTCAACGAGGGTGACAAAGAATGCTTCTTGCAGTTGAAAAGCCAGGAAGCTTCTCGTTGTTCTTGATATTATGACATTGCTTGGCCCACACCAAGCCAATGATTGGTTGGACTTTGTCGCACAGATGTAGAAGCTGAAAAATGGGTTCAGCAAGACGAATGACCTTGTCCACCTGCTTCCAGAAATTGAAATTGTTGATTATGCAATTGTCTCGTTGCACTTGACCCACGTCTTGTCGGATATATTATTTTTGTAATCGGTCCATACGGCCTTGGCAACTATGCACTTGAGGCCCTCCTTCACCTGCAAAAACCTCAGCAAAGGCAACGTAGGATTTAGGCTACACAAATAAGACTGGTGGAAAGGACATTGATTGTGTTAGAAGATTTGCTTACCTTACTTACATGCATTAAAAGGATAAAGGTGGTCAAGAACCTGGTCGCATATGGTAGTTTCAACTCCAGTCCACCTTCTTTGCGATACTGCGAGAGAGGCGTCTGATGATTCCTTGTGAACATCACAAGTCCCCTACCTCTTTCTACGATGCTCTCAATCCATTCCATCTTCACGATCTTCTCCACCGTGAGATCCAACCCATGCGGACTGCATGCCGTCCATGTGATGTGGGGATACTTGTCCTGAATGATGGAACCTGCACATAGACATTGTGATAAAAAATAAGAAAGTGCATGTCACTGTTGTAATGAAAGCTTTAAAATGTGAGGCATAAGCTGTAACAATGACTAACCATGAAGGTGATGCGGCGGTAATGTTCACCTGCATTCTTATTGGCCTTGGCGAAATTTGTGCAAATCTTGAGTACATAATCTTTCTCAATTTCCTCAATGACTTCCTCAAAGCACTCTGCTATGAACTTCCCACTCTTGAACTTACCATCACAATTGAAAGCCTTCATCAACTTACCGCATAGGGGTGACAACCATGAAGTTGATTATAGGCCAATTTGTAATGTAAGTCCAACCGTCAGAGCAGATTGTACAACCTGTTATCTTCAGCCTCTCCATAAAACGCCGAAGTTCTATGTTACAGCAGGCCACCTCTTGATCCAAGAGCTTTGTCCTCAAGTGATGCACTTTAGGTCTCAAGTGAACAGGACCAGCTCCGACGATAGAGACTACCATAAGATTGTAGGAACCACGATTTGCAGCATTGAAGAACATACCACTTGCAAAGCACCACTTCGCAATGGCCTGATCAGCCATGTCAAGAAAAGATGGTAATTAGGCTTCAGCAAGATCAGGTTGCCTACCAGAACCCCCACCTGAACCTCACTCGAAGGTGTAATGAATCAATATATTGGTTGATATAATATTCATTTAACTAATTAAGTTAAATAAGTTCAGCCTGCTTAACTTTAGTTAATATCGAGTCTGCTGGACTTTGTTAAATCATCAGTTTAATGACTCAGCCGGAAGCAGCAGGCTAAAGTCAACTTAGGTCAGCTTGCTGACAAATTCTTTGACAGTCAGCTGACTTCCGTAGTCGGTCGCAGCGAACTGCCTAGATATGCAAGTGTGGTGTGCTAGATAAATGGCCAGATGACATCCTTAGGATGGATGGCAATTCGGGATGATGGGAGATGGCGGTTAATTTGGTTAACCGAGGTCCTACCAACATGGTTAACTCCCATGCAGGCGGTGCCATCGCACTGGCCGTTGAACAGTAAACTCATTCCATGTACATATGCTAGGCATTGCTCTCGAGTTCGGCATTCGGAAACGAGGCCAACTCTCTTGTACAGCTGACTGAGAGAGAACTGAATCCAGGGCGAGAAGCCATTGATACGCACTGTCTTCTAACCTTGCTTATGTATGAGTTTACTGATTTGCATTATTGATGCTAGTTTACTCGCATGTGATTGACGAGTATTGTTCACTGCTAGTGTGTTGTCCTTTGCCGTTTAATTAGTTAACGGAAAATCCATAAAGATTACTTGACGATATAAAGATCTTTATTAATTGTTAATCGCCTATATGGTAAGTCGATTCTTTTCAGTGGTATCGGAGCAGTTATCACAGTCTTCTTTGTATGGTAAGGACAAGGTCTCAAACTAGCAACTTCCGAGACATGGAGAACCAGGATAACGAGAATGTCGAAAACCAGGCAGAAAGCCATGTAGCGGGAACCCGTACCTATTCTGAAGCAGTGGCAGATACTGCAGCTAGAGAGGCTGCAATTGAGGCAGCTGCTATTGCCGCAGTCGCAGCACAGCAAGCTGAGGAGGATAGAGCCAGACTAGAAGCTGAACAATTAGCAAAGGCCACTGAAGATACAGAAAGGAGGGAAGGACAGCCAGCTCACGAGCGCACTGTTGAAGAAGTCATGGCATCAAGGGCCAATGTTCTGAACCCACCTCCTGGTGTACAACTCAATGTACCCCTAGGTCACATACGTGACTAGCTGAATGCGGCAGGAATTGCTGCTGTAGGAGCGAGAGGGACTGTTGAGGACACTACTCAACGCGTAGATGACAATGCTGTTGCTGCATTTGCTAGACTACCACCCCACAGTGTAGACTTGGGAGCATTGTTCGTTCAGATGCAGTCGCAAATGGCGACCATGTATCAGTCCCAACAGGAGGACTGTAGTGATTTGAGTTACTATACATTAGTTTGCATATATTTTAATGTTTTCAAGTATATTTGAAGTAGTATGGTGTGGAGTCAAGTGTCAATAGGTACTCTAGTAACTTGGTTCATGTCCTTTGAACCTTCCAAGGCATTTTCGAAGTTAGAGGAAAGACCTAGAAGAACTCCATGTGGCAAAAGTCAGATGTGCCATTTTTAGGTCAAAAGGACATGTGTACATTATTCTAGAAAGAGGTGGCAAGTTTTGGGATGTGTTGGGTGCCAACACATCAACATACACCTTCCTAGAAATTACTTATGTAGCAAGTATATAAACAAGAGCTAGAACATAGAAAGACATTCCAGAATCACTCTTGTACTTGCCAAAATCCAGAAATATATTAACTTTCAAGAAGCCATCTCTCTTTCAAGAAGCTACCACTTGTGTTCAAAGATCCTTGTCTTGAATAGATAAAGTATTCTGTTTTACTAAGTACTTTATCTATCTGTTTCACTACAGTGGTATCGGAGCTAGGCACTTTGGTAGCACAAGAAGATGGCCGATCCTCAAGACCAACAGCAAGCTTTCGAAGGAAGCCCTTCCTCTCCAAGACACCCTCCTCCAGCGCCGATGGGAGAGCCCACTCAAGAAAATCTGCAACAACAAGAAGCACCACAAGGAGGAGCACACCCTCCTCCAGCGTCGATGGGAGAGCCTACTCAAGGAAATCTGCAACAACAAGAAGCACCACAAGGAGGAGCACCGTCAAATCCCGTGGCAGCCGCTATAGCAAAGTTGACCCCACCACAAGGAGTTCCCGCAAATGAGTGGGCAGCCTTCCTAATGACCGTCCACAACCAAGTGGGCTTGGCCACCTATGAAGCAACCGTGCAAGCGTCAAGAGAAGCTATGGCTGCCATAGTTGCCCCTATCACGAGCAATGCTCAAAATCCAGCCCGGGCTCAAGCGCCTCCACAAGAGCCAACGAGAGCAAGGAAACTCATCAAGCCCGGCGAACCCGACACTTTCAACCCGGGAAAGGTGCCAACCTGAATTTATGGCTTTACCAAGTGGAGACGTACCTTGCATTCCTTGAAGTACCCGAGAAGGACTACGTTCCCTTTGCCGTTACCTTACTTAGAGGAGCAGCAACATCACGGTGGCGTAACTATCAAGCGGCTATATATCAAGCTATGGCGCACCCCATGCTCGGCCAAGAGCCCCCACCATCATATGCAAGATGGGCAGATTTTCGTGAGGCCCTCAAGAAGCAATTCATGCCCATCAATGCGGAGAAGATTGCCCGAGGAAAGCTCCACCATCTCAAGCAAACGACGTCCGTTCAAGAGTATACATCCAGATTTCACGCCCTCACTCTTGAGATCCCCAACATGTCTCTCGAGGAGAAGATTGACCGTTACATCTTTGGCCTCAAACCCAAGGTGGCAAAGGAAGTGGAGTTACGCGACTTGACGGACTTCTCAAAGATCATTGAAGTGGCCCAAAAGGTGGATACCTTGGATTTCAAGCACTCCGTGCCTTCATCTTCACGGGTACCGACGACGCGGGTGTACGCAGCCCCTTCCACATCCGAATCTGGACCCACACCCATGGAAATCGGAGTTATTAAAAGGGACCCCGCGGCTGCCCGGAAGAGTGGAAGACCCTCCAATGACACTTATGATGCAAGAAACCAGCAAGGAGTGAAAGCAAGACTCTCCCCGGCTGAAAAAGAAGCTCTCATGACGGCTGGACTATGCTTCTATTGCAAGGAAAAGGGCCATCGTGCACTTTCATGCCCCAAAAAGTTGTCAAAAAACGGACAGCGCCGGTAGGCCAGGAGCCTACCACCCCAAGACCCACTTCACGAGAAGGCAACACGCCAAGTGAGGTGGAGACCCCCGTTGAAGACGACGTTCCAGCCCCAATGAGTTTGAGAGGTTACCTTGGAGGAGAGAAGGTCCACATCTTGGTGGATAGCGGAGCTCAAGGCAACTTCATTGCTGCAGATTTTGCCACCAAGCACGGTATTACTATGCGAACTCTTGACCACGACGAGGAGATTATGATGCCCGATGGATTCTCCTATACTACCCCTTCCAAGAAGACGTACCCCTTGGCACTCTCTATCAAGTCCTTCAAGGATAGAGTAGTGTTCTCCCCCATGCAATTGGGCAAGTACGACGTCATCCTAGGGACGCCTTGGTTGACCAAGCACAACCCCCAAGTTGATTGGAGGACCGGTACTATCAAGATCAAGAATGACATCACTTCAAGAATCTGTATTTTGCGCGCAATCCAGAATATCCAGACCCAAGACATCCAGAAGCCGGCACACGAGATACTATTGTCCGCCCTCCAACTCAAGAGACTTGTGAGGAAGGGACACGAGCTTCTTTTGGCCTTGATCACGCCAAAAGACATCAAGAAAGACATCGAGAGTCAAGAAGGCAGCCCCGTTCCCAAGGAGATACAAGAAGTCTTTGAGGACTACAAAGAAGTGTTCTCCCCGGAATTGCCCAAGGGCCTACCCCCCAAAAGATTCGTAGACCACAAGATAGAGTTGGAGCCCGGAAGCAAGCCCATCTCTCGGCCTACGTTCAAAATGTCATACACGGAGCTAGACGAAGTCAAGAAGCAAATCAAGGAGCTACTGGAGCATGGCTTCATTCGACCTAGCAAGTCGCCATTTGGAGCCCCGGTGCTATTTGTCAAGAAGAAAGATGGTACCTTGAGGATGTGTGTGGACTATCGCGCCCTCAACAAGATCACCATCAAGAATCGATACCCGCTGCCGCGCATGGATGAGCTCATGGACCGGCTGGTTGGAGCCAAGTACTTCACGAAGATTGACTTACGGAGCGGCTACCACCAGATTCGCATCGCAGAACCGGACATAGAGAAGACGGCATTCAGGACAAGATATGGACATTTTGAGTTCATGGTCCTGCCATTTGGACTCACCAACGCGCCAGCAACTTTCATGACTATGATGAACACCATATTTCAGCCCATGTTGGACAGATTTGTGGTGGTATTCATCGATGACATCCTTATCTACAGCAAGACCCTTGAAGAGCATGCGAGACACTTGAAAGAAGTCCTTGAAGTATTGAAGCAAAACAAGCTGTTTGCGAAGGAGTCAAAATGCGAGTTTGCCAAACAAGAAGTGGAGTTCCTAGGTCTCCACGTGACTGCTGATGGCATCAAGATAGACCCCAAGAAGACCACGGTGGTGGAGGAATGGCCAACCCCCACGACCAAGAAAGAACTCCAGTCATTCTTGGGATTTGCCAATTGGTACAGAAAATTCATCCAAGGCTTCTCGCACATAGCAGCCCCCCTGACAGATCTACTCAAGAAGGACAGGCTATATACATGGACCGAGAAAGAGGAAGAGGCATTTCAAGAGTTAAAGCGAAGATTGACCACATCCCCGGTGCTCACACTCCCAAGTCCAAACCCAGATTGGCCCTTCCACGTCATCACCGATGCATCTTCCTATGCAATAGGAGCAATCCTGCTTCAAGACCAAGGCAAGGGACTGCAGCCCATCGCCTACGAGTCAAGGAAGCTAAATCCAGCCGAGCAAAATTATACAACCACGGAGCGAGAGGCATTGGCGATTGTACATGCCTTGAAGGTTTGGCGCTGCTACGTTGAAGGACGCAAAGTACTGGTCACCACGGACCACGAGGCGTTAAAGCACCTCCAAACGCAGCCGTATCTCTCAAGGAGACAAGCAAGATGGAGCGGATACTTGCAACAATACAACATCACGATTCAGTACCAGCCCGGCAAGACAAACCCGGCTGACCCCCTCTCAAGACTGCAATTAAATGCAGTGATGGTATCCCTGAAGACAGATCTGGAAGCTCGATTTTCAGCCGCCTATGAAAGAGACCCTTACTACAAGAACGGAGAAGCAGCCTTGGACCCATGCAAGAAGCAAGAAGGCAATTATTGGGTGAGGCAAGATACGGGCCAGAGATGTGTTCCTAATGACTTAGACCTCCGGCTCTTGCTTCTACGAGAAGCACACGACAACCCTCTTGGAGGACACTTTGGAATCCTAAGGACCACGGGCGTTCTAGCTAGGACTTATTGTTGGCCAGGCATGTCTAAGCAAGTCAAGGAGTACTGCAGGAGCTGTGACACATGCCAAAGAATCAAGCCATCATCGCAAAAGGCGGGAGGACTCCTCCAACCACTACCAATCCCCGAAAGACAATGGACGGACATCTCAATGGACCTTATCGTGGACTTGCCCGTGACACCTCGAGGCCATAATGCAATACTCACGGTGGTGGACAGACTTACCAAGATGGCTCATTTTATTCCCACGACGACTAAGGCTACAGCACCACAACTTGCAAGACTCATCTTTGACAACATCTTCCGACTCCATGGACTACCATCAAGAATTGTGTCAGATAGAGATCCAAGATTCACAAGCCATTTCTGGAAAAATCTCTTCAAGAACTTGGGTACATCGCTGGATATGTCTACTGCCTACCACCCACAATCAGATGGGCAAACCGAGCGTATGAATCGTACCCTAAAGACCTCTCTAAAGGCCTACGTGTCTACCCTCGAGCAAGACTGGGACATGTACTTGACCCCCCTCGAGTTTGCCTACAACAACACTACGCAGGCCTCTACCCAAGAGTCCCCATTCTTCCTCAACTATGGCTTCCATCCGACCACGCCACTGAGCTTCACGGTTGGCCATGATGAAGTACTTGCAGCCACATATTTTATGGAGACAATAGAAGCAGCTCTTACAGCAGCAAAGAAAGCTCTACAACACGCGCAAGATGCTCAAGCAAGAGTAGCGAACAGCTCCAGAAGAGAAATTACGTACAGAGTGGGTGACAACGTGTTACTATCATCCAAGAACATTTCCCTGAACAACAGGCCTGCCGGCAGCAAGTTCTCTCCCAAGTATTTGGGACCCTTCAAGATTATCCAGCAAGTCAACCCCGTTGCTTTCAAGCTAGAACTTCCCCAGACTATGCACATCGACCCCGTATTCCACGCTTCCCTCTTCAAGCCGTATGTGCAACCCGACAACAAGTTCTCAGGACATGTGACAACCCCACCAGCCCCAACGAAGAGGATGATCATTTGGAGTATGAAGTGGAAGACATAGTGGCTATGAGAAATTTCAGGAGACAGCAGCAATACTTGATCAAGTGGAAAGGATATCCAGATTCGGAGAATAGTTGGGTGGCGACGCACTACCTTGACAAAGTTCAGAGAAAGTTGAAGCGCTTCCATGCAGCCAACCCCCATCTTGGACCAGCCCCAAGTCTCTCTACTAAAGCCCGAAGACTTCAGGGAGGCAGCCTGCCACCATCAAGAAGCAGCAGAAGACTCCTTGGAGGCAGCCTGCAAGAACCACAAAGAGGAAAAAATGACATTAGACACTTTTCTCTTCTTGCAGTTTCTGGACAGAAAACTAAAACTGCTACTGGCGATACGTCTCTTCATAATAAATTTTGAACATTTACCTGGCAATAGTCCATGAGTAGCCGATCATTTAGAGTTCAAGTTTGCTCAATTTGGAGCACTGGTAAGAGAGATATGATGCTCTACGTAGAAGGGGGTCAGGCTGCTGGCATTGTTAGGACAGAATATGCCTTCTATCATTGTGCCTTTCCCTGAACTTGGAATGCTCAGAAACTCAAGACTCTGGTAGAACATCTTACAGCGCCCAATTTGAGACTTTGTTTGCAGAATTTGGAGAAGCATAGAAGGAGTTATGATTTTCAGAAGTTTCTGCACAGATTTGGAGGAGTGCCTACTCTCTCAGCTCTCAACGACACTCCAGAAATGAGAATGCTCTCAAATTTGGTGACCCGGTAGAGTTCTCCAACGCGGTCCGTCTGGCACTCAAATTTTCAGATATGGAGCAGTTCTGCGGCCCCTATGAATTTTTGGATTCGTGGCAGATTTTGGGCCAACTTGTACAATTTTCTTTATCATTAAGGAGTAGGCTAGCCAATAAGGTCACACCACCTACGACATTGCCTAGTCTACCTTACATGTGTAGCACTTGACTTAGCGCCTTTGACTAGTCCTCTTTACATGTGTGGCATCTGACTTGAAACTATTGACTAGTTTGCTCCACATGTGTACGACCTGACTTGACGCGCCGAGACGTCGCTTTTTCTATGGGGGGGGTGATGTAGTGATTTGAGTTATTATACATTAGTTTGCATATATTTTAATGTTTTCAAATATATTTGAAGTAGTATGGTGTGGAGTCAAGTGTGAATAGGTACTCTAGTAACTTGGTTCATGTCCTTTGAACCTTCCAAGGCATTTTCGAAGTTAGAGGAAAGACCTAGAAGAACTCCATGTGGCAAAAGTCAGATGTGCCATTTTTAGGTCAAAAGGACATGTGTACATTATTCTAGAAAGAGGTGGCAAGTTTTGGGATGTGTTGGGTGCCAACACATCAACATACACCTTCCTCGAAACTACTTATGTAGCAAGTATATAAACAAGAGCTAGAAAATAGAAAGACATTCCAGAATCACTCTTGTACTTGCCAAAATCCAGAAATATATTAACTTTCAAGAAGCCATCTCTCTTTCAAGAAGCTACCACTTGTGTTCAAAGATCCTTGTCTTGAATAGATAAAGTATT
>WELA01007798.1:170118-239001 GCA_009602735.1 Mesotaenium endlicherianum
CTGTAGTGATTTGAGTTATTATACATTAGTTTGCATATATTTTAGTGTTTTCAAATATATTTGAAGTAGTATGGTGTGGAGTCAAGTGTGAATAGGTACTCTAGTAACTTGGTTCATGTCCTTTGAACCTTCCAAGGCATTTTCGAAGTTAGAGGAAAGACCTAGAAGAACTCCATGTGGCAAAAGTCAGATGTGCCATTTTTAGGTCAAAAGGACATGTGTACATTATTCTAGAAAGAGGTGGCAAGTTTTGGGATGTGTTGGGTGCCAACACATCAACATACACCTTCCTAGAAATTACATATGTAGCAAGTATATAAACAAGAGCTAGAACATAGAAAGACATTCCAGAATCACTCTTGTACTTGCCAAAATCCAGAAATATATTAACTTTCAAGAAGCCATCTCTCTTTAAAGAAGCTACCCTTGTGGTCAAAGATCCTTGTCTTGAATTGATAAAGTATTCTGTTTTACTAAGTACTCTATCTATCTGTTTCACTACAAGGACAAAAGAATCATAACGTCCTTACTACGGGAAAGAGACCAACTGGGGTCTCAAACCACTAGTGGTGGTGGCCGACGGCCTAGTAAGCCCAAGCCGAAACCTCCCCAAGAATATGATCCTGAGGGAAACAGAAAATATTACCTGATCAAGTTTCTCGCGGATGTTGAGGAGTGGCTGGAGAACTACCTAGAACTGCAAGATTACGAGAAGGTCAGGCACCCCCGTGCGCTACTGAAAGGCAGTGTAGCAGACTGGTGGCTTTATCGGAAAGGAGAGCGTAAGGCTCGGCAACTCGGTGACCCTACGTGGGTAGAGTTTGTCGAGAAGTTGCATGAGAAGTTTGATGTCATCAACCTGCAGGAGAAAGCTATCTATGCGATGATCTCCCTGACACTGAAGCAAACCACTTTAGTTGCTGAGTTTGCTCAAAAATTCCAAGAGAACATGATGAAGCAGCCCGATGTGCCAGAACGATATAGGATAGCATACTTCAGGTATGGCTTGAAATCCGAGGTCGCTGGTCATTTTGCTGAGAAAAAGTATGAGAAACTGGCTGACTTGATCCAGGATGCGGATGCCTGGGATCAGCAGCGGTTCAATCACAAGCGCCAGAGTAATGCTTTGGTGTCTAAGGTTGTCAAAAAGCCCCACGGTTCCTACAATGCAGTTGAAGGAGACCAAGCTGGGGATGATCAGGATGATGGATATGAGTATGAATATAATGCCATACAGTCTAGAGGTAGAGGTGGTTGCTCTCGAGGCGGCTACGGAAGAGGTGGTGGTAGGACTAAGCCGAGACCAGCCTCCGCAAGAACCACTTGCTACCATTGTCAGCAGTTGGGCCACTACAGAGAACAGTGTCCAGTCAAGCACCTTCCGAAGGTCGAGAAAAAAAACCAGCCTTTAAAAGAGTGCAACAGTCAGTAATCCAGTCTAATGACTGTAAGGATGCTAGAGATAGTGAGTCGTCACTAGCTGCCCTCGTAGCAGGTATTATGGGTCCTGCTGAACTGGATTCACTATGCATGCCTGACAACCAGATAAAGGAGACCATCAGCAATATAGACGTCCAGAGAGTGCACACTTTGGATGCTTCTGTTCCACCTGATGTCCAACATTTCTTTGGTAAGTCAAGAGAACAATGCGAAAGTCAGGAAAAGACAGTCCCCCCTATCCTACTGCATTGCATGATTGCAGGTAGGAAGGTGAGGGCATTTGTTCACGGAGGGGCGTCACATACTTTTATCCACAAGGAGTCAATTAAGCGGCTAAGGCTGTCTACTGTCACCCAAGGGAATAGAAAAATATTCCTTGGAGATGCCTCAAGTGTCTCGGGAGAAGTTATAACCAAGCCTATTGAGGTCCAGTTAGGTTCTGGCGTTGCAATTCTAACTGAAACGCTTACATTTGAGGTACTCAACACTGGCTTTTATGATCTCGTGCTAGGCAGGTCCTCGCTTAATAGACATCCAGTTGAAGTGTGTTGGAGCAGAGGTACAGTTAAAGTGAGAGGAGCCAGTGATGGGCAGATTGACTTGGTACCCACCAGTGCTCTTCCTCTTGTCTTGTGTGGATGGCGAATGAAGGAAATGAAGAGGCTTTCAGAAGGATGCAAGTTGCTGATTGCAATGGAATACGTCAAAAGCAGGAACCAGAAGGAAGACACAATGTTATATAAGAGAGGTACCTCCTCAACCTGAAGAAGGGGTCGAGAAAAAGGTAAGCCCTCCGCAGCACCCTACTGCTGCGAAAATTGTTGCTCAGTTCACGGATGTATTTAATATGCCTCCAGGACTACCCCCTAAGCGGGAAGTAGATCATAGGATAGATTTATTACCTCGTAGTCAGCCACCCTGGCAATGCACTTATGGCTTGTCTTATGTGGAGAGCGAGGAGTTGAAAACACAAATTGCAGAGCTTGAGGAAAATGGTTATATTTCTCCCAGTAAATCACCTTACGGCGCACCCATCCTATTTGTTAAGAAAAAGGATGGCAGTATGCGGATGTGTGTGGATTACAGAGCTCTGAACAGAATTACGGTAAAGAACAAGTATGCCTTACCCAAAATCGAGGACTTGCTTGATACCCTGTCTGGTGCTAAGGTGTTCAGTAAGATAGATCTCAAGAGTGGTTATCATCAAATCAGAATTGCTGAAGGGGATGAACACAAGACTGCCTTCCGCACATGCTATGGACAGTATGAGTTCAACGTGATGCCATTTGGACTAACTAATGCTCCTGCTACCTTCATGGGTGCTATGAATGACATTTTCAGACCATATTTGGATAAGTTTGNATATTTGGATAAGTTTGTGCCAGTTTTCCTGGATGATATTTTAATATTCTCTGAAGATGAAGCTGAGCACACTGAACACTTAAAGACTGTCCTGGACACTCTGAGGAAGAATCACTTATATGCTAAACTGAGCAAGTGTGATTTCTTTAAGGAAAGTATTGAATTCTTAGGCCACGTTGTCAGTAAAGAGGGCATCAGTGTGGATCCTTAGAAAGTCGAAACCATAAGGGACTGGCCAGTACCACAGTCTGTCTCTGAAGTTAGATCCTTCCTCGGGTTGGCTAACTACAATAGGAGATTTATTGAGAATTATTCCACAAAGGCCAGTAAACTGACTGACCTTACTAAGAAAGACATAGGGTATGTGTGGGGGGAAGAGCAGCAAGCTGCCTTCAAAATCCTTAAAGAGGCCCTTTGTTCTGCCCCAGTGCTAGCCGTGTATGACCCCAGCAAACCCGTGCTGGTGGTCACTGATGCCTCTGATTTTGCCATGGGTGCTATTTTGTTGCAGCGTGCTGACAAAACCACAAAGGATGGTAAGGTACGGCAGGAGTGGCACCCTGTGTTGTACGAGCCTATGAAATTTAATCNCCTATGAAATTTAATCCAGCAGAGATTACTTACTCAGTGCATGATAAGGAGCTGCTAGCTATCATTCACGTGCTCAAACAGTGGAGAGCATACTTACGTGGTAAAGCCTTTAAGGTGATTACAGATCATCTAGCTCTGACCCACTTTCAGAAGAAGTCCAAGCTGTCGAGGAGGGAGAATCGCTGGAGTAAGATGCTGGAGCAGTTCCAAGTCCAGATCGACTACAAACCAAGGAAGTTGAATCCTGCTGATGCACTCTCTAGAAGACCTGACTTGCAAGAAAGGAACTTTAGTCAGCATGCTGTAGATAAAGTCCTGTGTGCACTCACTTCACTAAAGGTGAAAAGTCCTTCCTTGAACAACTTAGGAAAGCCTACCTTTCTGACCCAACATTTGAGCCCAGCCCCACTACTAGTATGTGTCGTGCTACAACACTCGAGTATAGGCTCAAGGGAGGGGTCTGGGTGACTGAAACCACATCAGGCAGGCTGAAGCTGGTCATTCCTAATAACTTGGAAATAAGGTCTCACTTACTGAGTCAAGCGCGTGACAGTCTCCTGGGTGGACATTTGGGACAGACCAAAACTGTTGGCAAACTGGCAAAACATTATCATTGGGAGGGGTTACCCCGGAAGGTCTTGAAATATGTCAAGACCTATAGTGAAACAGATAGATAAAGTACTCAGTAAAACAGAATACTTAGGTCTTTCCTCTAACTTCGAAAATGCCTTGGAAGGTTCAAAGGACATGAACCAAGTTACTAGAGTACCTATTCACACTTAACTCCACACAATACTACTCCAAATATATTTGAAAATTATAAAATATATGCATACTAATATATAATAACTCAAATCACTACATCACCCCCCCGATAGAATAAGCGATGTAATGAATCAGTATATTAGTGGATATAATATTCATTTAAATATAATAGTTAATCAAGTTCAGCCTGCTGAACTTTAGTTAGTAGTCAGTCTGCTGGACTTTACATAATTATCAGTTTAATGATTCAGCCGGAAGCGGCAGGCTGAAGTTTATATAAGTCAGCTTGCTGACCCATTCTTTGGCAGCCAGCTGACTTCCGTAGTCGATAGCAGCGAACTGCCTTGATATGCATCTAAGTGCGATATGCTAGATGAATAGCCAGATGACATCCCTATGATGGATGGCTATTCGGGATGATGGGAGATGGCGGTGGATTTGGTTAACCGAGGTCCTACCAACGTGGTTAACTCTCGGGTAGGCGGTGCCATCGCACTGACCGTTGAACAGTAAACTCATTCCATGTACATATGCTAGGCATTGCTCTCGAGTTCGGCATTCGGAAACGAGGCCAACTCTCTTGTACAGCTTACTGAGAGAGATCTGAATCCAAGGCGAGAAGCCATTGATACGCACTGTCTTCTAACCTTGCTTATGTATGAGTTTACTGATTTGCATCATTGATGCTAGTTTACTCGCATTTGACTTACGAGTATTATTCCCTGCTAGTGTATTGTCCTTTGCCGTTTAACTAGTTAACGGAAATACCATAAAGATTACTTGCTGATATAAAGATCTTTATTAATTGTTAATCGCCTATTTGGTAAGTCGATTCATTTCAGTGGTATCGGAGCAGTTATCACAGTCTTCTTTGTATGGTAAGGACAAGGTCTCAAACTAGCAACTCCCGAGACATGGAGAACCAGGATAACGAGAATATCAAAAACCTGGCGGAAAGCCATGTAGCGGGAAATCGTACCTATTCGGAGGCAGTAGCAGATACTGCAGCTAGGGAGGCTGCAGATGAGGCAGCTGCTATTGCCTCAGTCGCAGCTCAGCAAGCTGAGGAGGAGATAGCCAAACTAGAAGCTGAACAAGTAGCAAACGCCGCTGAAGATATACAAAGGAGGGAAGGACAGCCAGCTGACGAGCACACTGTTGAAGAACTTATGGCATCAAGGGCCAATGTTCTGAACCCACCTCCTGCTGTACAACTCAATGTACCCCTAGGTCAAATACGTGACCGGCTGAATGCGGCAGGAATTGCTGCTGCAGGAGCAAGAGGGATTGTTGAGGACACTACTCAGCGAGTAGATGCCAATGCTGCTGCTGCATTTGCTAATCTACCACCCCAAAATGTAGACTTGGGAGCATTGTTCGTTCAGATGCAGTCGCAAATGGCGACCATGTATCAGTCCCAGCAGGAGGACAAAAGAATCATAATGTCCCTACTCCGGGACAGAGACCAACTGGGGTCTCACACCACTAGTGGTGGTGGCCGAGGGCCTAGTAAGCCCAAGCCGAAACCTCCCCAGGACTATGATCCTGAGGGAAACAGAAAATATTACCTGATCAAGTTTCTCGCGGATGTTGAGCAATGGCTGGAGAATTACCCAGAACTGCAAGATTACGAGAAGGTCATGCACACCGGTGCGCTACTGAAAGGCAGTGCCGCAGACTGGTGGCTTTACTGGAAGGAAGAGCGTAAGGCTCGGCAACTCGGTGACCCTACGTGGGTAGAGTTTGTCGAGAAGTTGCATGAGAAGTTTGATGTCATCAACCAGCAAGAGAAAGCTACCTATGCGATGATCTCCCTGACACTGAAGCAGACCACTTCAGTTGCTGAGTTTGCTCAAAAGTTCCAAGAGAACATGATGAAGCAGCCTGATTTGCCAGAACGGTATAGGATAGCATACTTCAGGTATGGCTTGAAATCCGAGGTCTCTGGTCATTTTGCTGAGAAAAAGTATGAGAAACTGGCTGACTTGATCCAGGATGCTGACGCCTGGGATCAGCAGCAGTTCAATCACAAGCGCCAGAGTAACGCTTTGGTGTCTAAGATTGTCAAAAAGCCCCACGGTTCCTACAATGCAGTTGAAGGAGACCAGGCTGAGGATAATCAGGGTGATGAATATGAGTATGAGTACAATGCTATTCAGTCTAGAGGTAGAGGTGGTCCCTCTCGAGGTGGCTATGGAAGGGGTGGTGGTAGGACTAAGCCGAGACCAGTCTCAGCAAAATCTACTTGCTACCATTGTCAGCAGAAAAGCCACTACAGAGAACAGTGTCCGGTCAAGCACCTGCCTAAGGTCGAGAGAAAAGACCAGCCTTTAAAAGACAGCAACAGTCAGTAATCCAGTCTATTGACTGTGAGGATGCTAGAGATAGTGAGTCGTCACTAGCTGCCCTCGTAGCAGGTATTATGGGTCCTGCTGAACTGGATTCACTATGCATGCCTGACAAACAGATAAACGAGACCATCAGTAATGTAGACGTCCAGAGAGTGCACACTCGGGATGCTCTTGTTCCACTTGATGTCCAACATTTCTGTGCTACGTCAGGATAACAATGCGAAAGTCAGGAAAAGACAGTCCCCCCTATCCTACTGCATTGCATGATTGCAGGTAGGAAGGTGAGGGCATTTGTTGACGGAGGGGCGTCACATACTTTTATCCACAAGGACTTAGTTAAGTGGCTAAGGCAACCTACTGTCACCCAAGGGAATAGAAAAATATTCCTTGGAGATGCCTCAAGTATCCCGAGAGGAGTTATAACCAAGCCTATTGAGGTCCAGTTAGGTTCTGGCATTGCAGTTCTAACTGAAACGCTTACATTTGAGGTACTCAACACTGGCTTTTATGATCTCGTGCTAGGCAGGTCCTGGCTTAATAGACATCAAGCTGAAGTGTGTTGGAGCAGAGGTACAGTTAAAGTGAGAGGAGCCAGTGATGGGCAGACTGACTTGGCACCCACCAGTGCTCTTCCTCTTGTCCTGTGTGGATGGCAAATGAAGGAAAAGAAGAGGCTTCCAGAAGGATGCAAGTTGCTGAATGCAATGGAGTTCGTCAAAAGCTGGAACCAGAAGGAAGACAGAATGTTCTGTCTGCTGCTAAGAGAGGTACCTCCTCAACCTGAAGAAGTGGTTGAGAAAAAGGTAAGCCCTCCGGAGCACCCTACTGCTGCAAAAATTGTTGCTCAGTACACTGATGTGTTTAACATGCCTCCAGGACTACCCCCTAAAAGGGAAGTAGATCATAGGATTGATCTATTACCTGGTAGCCAGCCACCCTGGCAACGCACTTATGGCTTGTCTTATTTGGAGAGCGAGGAGTTGAAAACACAGATTGCAGAGCTGGAGGAAAATGGTTACATTTCTCCCAGTAAATCACCGTACGGCGCACCTATCCTATTTGTTAAGAAAAAGGATGGCAGTATGCGGATGTGTGTGGATTACAGAGCCCTGAACAGAATTACAGTAAAGAACAAGTATGCTTTACCCAGAATCGAGGACTTGCTTGATACCCTGTCTGGCGCTAAGGTGTTCAGTAAGATAGATCTCAAGAGTGGTTATCATCAAATCAGAATTGCTGAGGGGGATGAACACAAGACTGCTTTCCGCACACGTTATGGACACTATGAGTTCAACGTGATGCCATTTGGACTGACTAATGCTCCTGCTACCTTTATGGGTGCTATGAATGACATTTTCAGACCTTATTTGGATAAGTTTGTGCAAGTTTTCCTGGATGATATTTTAATTTTCTCTAAAGATGAAGCTTAGCACACTAAACACTTAAAGAAAGTGCTGGACACTCTGCAGAAAAATCACTTGTATGCTAAGATGAGCAAGTGTGATTTCTTTAAGGAAAGTATTGAATTCTTAGGCCACGTTGTCAGTAAAGAGGGCATCAGTGTGGATCCTAAGAAAGTCCAGACCATAAGGGACTGGCCAGTACCACAGTCTGTCTCTGAAGTTAGATCCTTCCTAAAGTTGGCTAACTACTATAGGAGATTTATTGAGAATTATTCCACAAAGGCCAGTAAACTGACTGACCTTACTGTCCAGCTAAACCCTGTCAGAAGTCCAACGAAACTTGCACACGGCCCAAGAAAACCAACAAAAATACGCTAATCAACACCGTCGGGAACTGACATTTTCCAAGGGGGATTTAGTCAAACTGCATTCTCAACACCTGTACCTCCCTGGTGTGGTCAAGAAAAAGCTTGGCCCTGTCTGGGTCGGTCCGTATTCGGTGGTCCGTCGGGTCGGTCAGAATGCTTACAAACTGAACATGTCAGCCGAATACAAGGGGCACCCGGTCTTTAATGTCTCCTTCCTGGAACCGTACATCAAAGGTGATACACTGTTCACAGGTCGGTTCCCTGTCCAACCGGGACCGGTTCCCGCTGTCCGGGACGGCGACCCTGAGGAATATGAGGTCGATGAGATTTTAGACGCTCGCTCGGTCTATCGATCGTCTAAATATGTCATGAAATACCTCATTCGATGGAAGGGTTACGATGCCTCGGGGGACACTTGGGAGTTTAAGGACCACTTGACCAATGCCAAAGGGGCGTTGACACGGTTCCACCTCCGGGCCGCTGGAGTCCCTCCATAACTGTCATTTCAGTTGACACGGGAAGGTGACAGGCGGTCCTGTCTCCATTTAGGTTGGAGGGGAAAATATATGACAGTTAGTGAGCGACAGTGATAAAAACACACTCATATGTTTATCTGTAGCGCATCGCAACTACGTCAACTTTTAGTAATCATCCTGTAAGGTAAACAGCAGCGAAGCCACTATACTAAATACGAACATACTTCCTGCAACCCCTATGACAAAGGTCCATATCCTACTAACTTGTGCCTTGGTTACATGTGCAGGATGGCGCCCACCACACAAAAGGAGGACAGAAAGCGCAAGGCAGAAGAAGCCAGGAGGACAATGGAGCAATACCAGAAGGAGCTGGCGGCGACGTCCCTCACCAGGAGAGAACAAGAAAGGGTCCGCAAGCAACAAGAGGCGGCAGAAGAGGCACAGAGGAAGAAGGATCAGGAAGCGGAAAACCTCAGGAAGGCTGAGGAGGAGAGACAGAAGAAACAGCAAGAAGAAGCGGCAGCGGCAGAAGAGGAGAAAAGAAAAAAGATTGAAGCGGACAGACAGAAGAGCTTGGCCACTTACAGGTATACTGTGGTGGGTGGCCAAAACTTCGATAACCTGAAGGAAGCATTGCTGGCAGCCCAGGAGATCAACAGGCTGGAACAGACAACACTGCTACAGAAGGAAGGAGCTACAGCACTGGACAGGTACATCGAGACACACACCGGCGTGGTCCTTTACGAAGATTATGCTAAGATGGTGGGCTATACAGCAGAGCAGGCCCGGTATCTCGCAGATGATTCAGAGGACAAGCCGGTCCCCATACCGGGAATAGTGGGAGATCAGAGACTCATCCGGATGGTAAGCATGCGGCCAGATAGCTTTAAGGATACGGTATTCTACCTCATACTCCTGCCAGCTTACAATGAAGTTGAGAGAAGGAGCTGGGAGTACTTGGCCAGGGAAGCAGGACAGCAGATGTTCTCTCCCCACTGGTTCCTGTGTAAACTGAGGAAGGCTGAGCACAACCTTAGTACTACCAGCAGCCAACAGACTGGAGGTGGATGACCGTCACAAATAAGAAGCAGGAATGTGACCGAGCCCAACCGGATGACTTCCACTATGGCCTAGACGGCTATCTCATCCTACCACCTCACATTGCCCCTTGGGACCCCAGGCTGAATGGATGCCTGAGCAATATGAATGCAGAGACCAAGGAACATAGGAGGAGGGGAAGAGAGTACTTCTCTAAGGGAAAGCATGCCTTTGTCAAATGAGCAAAGAACGCAGGCCGGATAGATATCAGTAGGCTGAAGGCCAACCAACCTCCAGCACGCCCTAAGAAAGGGAGGTCGGTAGACTACTCCATGTCTACTAGGGAGCAACACGACTTAGTGGACGAGACCCCTACTCTCTCCGAGCAGGAGGATGAGGAGGATGAGGAATGAGAACAAGGCAGAGGACAAGCATCAGCAGCAGGTACTCAGGATACCCAGCGAGAGGCAGTGGCACTTCCTAAAGAACCACGATCAGGTGTGTGGAATGTGATCCCCGTTATGGCGACAACTGGACCCCGCGCTCGCTCCCCCAGCCCACCTGCCCAAGCAGGGGAAGAAGCTGATCTGACTGTACTGGGCAGCAGACACAGACAGAAATCCCCAGAGGACAGGGGTGCCAGAAGAGGGACACGCGGGTGGGCCAGAGGTATGCCAGCCTCCCCCTCCGCTCAGGGGCATGTACCTCTAGCCAATGTATTTCAGCATCCTACTGGAATGCCTGTCTATGTGGGAATCAACACCCAAATAGTTGAAGAGCAGGCCACCATCCTCCGTTCTCCCCGAGGGCCAACTTTAGAGCAAACAGGGTTCTTTAGAAGGCCAGCTGACAGACCTAGAGGGCTGTCCAGATCTAGGTCCAGATCTCCGTCTCCTGACCCTGAAGCCCCAGGAACAACCCCTTAAGGTGACACGCTGAAGAGGCAGTCAGTAAGGGAGGCTGGTCAGGTTCAGTTCCCTTATTTAAAATTTCTGCAGTTTAATGTTGTCGAGGCGACAACAAGTTAAGTTGGAGGGATTGTAATGAATCAGTATATTAGTGGATATAATATTCATTTAAATATAATAGTTAATTAAGTTCAGCCTGCTGAACTTTAGTTAGTAGTCAGTCTGCTGGACTTTACATAATTATCGGTTTAATGATTCAGTCGGAAGCAGCAGGCTGAAGTCCATATAAGTCAGCTTGCTGACCCATTCTTTGACAGCCAGCTCACTTCCGTACTCGGTAGCAGCGAACTGCCTTGATAAGCATCTAAGTGCGATATGCTAGATGAATAGCCAGATGACATCCCTATGATGGATGGCTATTCGGGATGATGGGAGATGGCGGTGGATTTGGTTAACCGAGGTCCTACCAACGTGGTTAACTCCCGGGTAGGCGGTGCCATCGCACTGACCGTTGAACAGTAAACTCATTCCATGTACATATGCTAGGCATTGCTCTCGAGTTCGGCATTCGAAAACGAGGCTAACTCTCTTGTACAGCTTACTGAGGGAATTCTGAATCCAAGGCGAGAAGCCATTGATACGCACTGTCTTCTAACCTTGCTTATGTATGAGTTTACTGATTTGCATCATTGATGCTAGTTTACTCGCATTTGACTTACGAGTATTATTCCCTGCTAGTGTATTGTCCTTTGCCGTTTAACTGGTTAACGGAAATACCATAAAGATTACTTGCTGATATAAAGATCTTTATTAATTGTTAATCGCCTATTTGGTAAGTCGATTCATTTCAAGCGACGTCTCGGCGCGTCAAGTCAGGTCTTACACATGTGGAGCAAACTTTTGAAAATCATAAGTCCTTCTATACTTCTCCAAATTCTGCAAACAAAGTCTCAAATTGGGCGCTGTAAGATGTTCTACCAGAGTCTTGAGTTTCAGAGCATTTCAAGTTCAGGGAAAGGCACAATGTCAGAAGGCATATTCTGTCCTAACAATGCCAGCAGCCTGACCCCCTTCTACTTAGAGCATCATATCTCTCTCACCAGTGCTCCAAATTGAGCAAACTTGGACTCTATATGACCGGCTACTCATGGAATACAGCGAGGTAAGTTTTCAGAATTTATCATGCAGAGACCTATCACCAGTAGCAGTTTTAGTTTTCTGTGCAGAAACTGCGAGACGAGAAGAGTGTCTAATGTCAATTTTTCCTCTTTCTTGTTCTTGCAGGCTGCCTCCAAGGGGTCTTCTGCTGCTTCTTGATGGTGGCATGCTGCCTCNTGCTGCCTCCCTGAAGTCTTCAGGCTTCTAGTAGAGAGACTTGGGGCTGGTCGAAGATGGGAGTTGGCGGCATGGAAGCGCTTCAACTTTCTCTGAACTTTTTCAAGGTAGTGCGCCGCCACCCAACTATTCTCCGAATCTGGATATCCTTTCCACTTGATCAAGTATTGCTGCTGTCTCCTAAAATTTCTCATAGCCACTTTGTCTTCCACTTCGTACTCCAAATGATCATCCACTATTGTTGGGGCTGGTGGGGTTGTCACACGTCCTGGGAACTTGTTGTCGGGTTGCACATATGGCTTGAAGAGGGAAGCGTGGAATACGGGGTCGATGTGCATAGTCTGGGGAAGTTCTAGCTTGAAAGCAACGGGGTTGACTTGCTGGATAATCTTGAAGGGTCCCAAATACTTGGGAGAGAACTTGCTGCCGGCAGGCCTGTTGTTCAGGGAAATGTTCTTGGATGATAGTAACACGTTGTCACCCACTCTGTACGTAATTTCTCTTCTGGATCTGTTCGCCACTCTTGCTTGAGCATCTTGCGCATGTTGTAGAGCTTTCTTCGCTGCTGTAAGGGCTGCTTCTAATGTCCCCATAAAATCTGTGGCTGCAGGTACTTCATCAAGGCCAGCCGTGAAGCTCAGTGGCGTGGTCGGATGGAAGCCATAGTTGAGGAAGAATGGGGACTCTTGGGTAGAGGGTTGCGCTGTGTTGTTGTAGGCAAACTCCAGGGGGGTCAAGTACATGTCCCAATCTTGCTCTAGAGTAGACACGTAGGCCCTTAGAGAGGTCCTTAGAGTACGATTCATACGCTCGGTTTGCCCATCTGATTGCGGGTGGTAGGCAGTGGACATATCCAGCGATGTTCCCAAGTTCTTAATGAGATTTTTCCGAAAATGGCTTGTGAATCTTGGGTCTCTATCTGACACAATTCTTGATGGTAGTCTATGGAGTTGGAAGATGTTGTCAAAGATGAGTCTTGCAAGTTGTGGTGCTGTAGCCTTAGTCGTCGTGGGAATAAAACTAGCCATCTTGGTAAGTCTGTCCACCGCCGTGAGTATTGTTTTATGGCCTCGAGGTGTCACGGGCAAGTCCACGATAAGGTCCATTGAGATGTCCGTCCATTGTCTTTCGGGGATTGGTAGTGGTTGGAGGAGTCCTCCCGCCTTTTGCGATGATGGCTTGATTCTTTGGCATGTGTCACAGCTCCTGCAGTACTCCTTGACTTGCTTAGACATGCTTGGCCAACAATAAGTCCTAGCTAGAACGCCCGTGGTCCTTAGGATTCCAAAGTGTCCTCCAAGAGGGTTGTCGTGTGCTTCTCGTAGAAGCAAGAGTCGGAGGTCTATGTCATTAGGAACACATCTCTGGCCCGTATCTTGCCTCACCTAATAATTGCCTTCTTGCTTCTTGCATGGGTCCAAGGCTGCTTCTCCGTTCTTGTAGTAAGGGTCGCTTTCATAGGCGGCTGAATATCGAGCTTCCAGATCTGTCTTCAGGGATACCATCACTGCATTTAATTGCAGTCTTGAGAGGGGGTCAGCCGGGTTTGTCTTGCCGGGCTGGTACTGAATCGTGATGTTGTATTGTTGCAAGTATCCGCTCCATCTTGCTTGTCTCCTTGAGAGATACGGCTGCGTTTGGAGGTGCTTTAACGCCTCGTGGTCCGTGGTGACCAGTTCTTTGCGTCCTTCAACGTAGCAGCGCCAAACCTTCAAGGCATGTACAATCGCCAATGCCTCTCGCTCCGTGGTTGTATAATTCTGCTCGGCAGGATTAAGCTTCCTTGACTCGTAGGCCATGGGCTGCAGTCCCTTGCCTTGGTCTTGAAGCAGGATTGCTCCTATTGCATAGGAAGATGCATCGGTGATGACGTGGAAGGGCCAATCTGGGTTTGGACTTGGGAGTGTGAGCACCGGGGATGTGGTCAATCTTCGCTTTAACTCTTGAAATGCCTCTTCCTCTTTCTCGGTCCATGTACATAGCCTGTCCTTCTTGAGTAGATCTGTCTGGGGGGCTGCTATGTGCGAGAAGCCTTGGATGAATTTTCTGTACCAATTGGCTTATCCCAAGAATGACTGGAGTTCTTTCTTGGTCGTGGGGGTTGGCCATTCCTCCACCACCGTGGTCTTCTTGGGGTCTATCTTGATGCCATCAGCAGTCACGTGGAGACCTAGGAACTCCACTTCTTGTTTGGCAAACTCGCACTTTGACTCCTTCGCAAATAGCTTGTTTTGCTTCAATACTTCAAGGACTTCTTTCAAGTGTCTCGCATGTTTTTCAAGGGTCTTGCTGAGATTAGGATGTCATCGATGAATACCACCAAAAATCTGTCCAACATGGGCTGAAATATGGTGTTCATCATAGTCTTGAAAGTTGCTGGCGCGTTGGTGAGTCCAAATGGCAGGACCATGAACTCAAAATGTCCATATCTTGTCCTGAATGCCGTCTTCTCTATGTCCGGTTCTGCGACGCGAATCTGGTGGTAGCCGCTCCGTAAGTCGATCTTCGTGAAGTACTTGGCTCCAACCAGCCGGTCCATGAGCTCATCCATGCGCGGCAGCGGGTATCGATTCTTGATGGTGATCTTGTTGAGGGCGCGATAGTCCACACACATCCTCAAGGTACGATCTTTCTTCTTGACAAATAGCACCGGGGCTCCAAATGGCGACTTGCTAGGTCGAATGAAGCCATGCTCCAGTAGCTCCTTGATTTGCTTCTTGACTTCGTCTAGCTCCGTGTATGACATTTTGAACGTAGGCCGAGAGATGGGCTTGCTTCCGGGCTCCAACTCTATCTTGTGGTCTACGAATCTTTTGGGGGGTAGGCCCTTGGGCAATTCCGGGGAGAACACTTCTTTGTAGTCCTCAAAGACTTCTTGTATCTCCTTGGGAACGGGGCTGCCTTCTTGACTCTCGATGTCTTTCTTGATGTCTTTTGGCGTGATCAAGGCCAAAAGAAGCTCGTGTCCCTTCCTCACAAGTCTCTTGAGTTGGAGGGCGGACAATAGTATNCATGCGCGGCAGCGGGTATCGATTCTTGATGGGGATCTTGTTGAGGGCGCCATAGTCCACACACATCCTCAAGGTACCATCTTTCTTCTTGACAAACAGCATCGGGGCTCCAAATGGCGACTTGCTAGGTCGAATGAAGCCATGCTCCAGTAGCTCCTTGATTTGCTTCTTGACTTCGTCTAGCTCCGTGTATGACATTTTGAACGTAGGCCGAGAGATGGGCTTGCTTCCGGGCTCCAACTCTATCTTGTGGTCTACGAATCTTTTGGGGGGTAGGCCCTTGGGCAATTCCGGGGAGAACACTTCTTTGTAGTCCTCAAAGACTTCTTGTATCTCCTTGGGAACGGGGCTGCCTTCTTGACTCTCGATGTCTTTCTTGATGTCTTTTGGCGTGATCAAGGCCAAAAGAAGCTCGTGTCCCTTCCTCACAAGTCTCTTGAGTTGGAGGGCGGACAATAGTATCTCGTGTGCCGGCTTCTGGATGTCTTGGGTCTGGATATTCTGGATTGCGCGCAAAATACAGATTCTTGAAGTGATGTCATTCTTGATCTTGATAGTACCGGTCCTCCAATCAACTTGGGGGTTGTGCTTGGTCAACCAAGGCGTCCCTAGGATGACGTCGTACTTGCCCAATTGCATGGGGGAGAACACTACTCTATCCTTGAAGGACTTGATAGAGAGTGCTAAGGGGTACGTCTTCTTGGAATGGGTAGTATAGGAGAATCCATCGGGCATCACAATCTCCTCGTCGTGGTCAAGAGTTTGCATAGTAATACCGTGCTTGGTGGCAAAATCTGCAGCAATGAAGTTGCCTTGAGCTCCGCTATCCACCAAGATGTGGACCTTCTCTCCTCCAAGGTAACCTCTCAAACTCATTGGGGCTGGAACGTCGTCTTCAACGGGGGTCTCCACCTCACTTGGCGTGTTGCCTTCTCGTGAAGTGGGTCTTGGGGTGGTAGGCTCCTGGCCTACCGGCGCTGTCCGTTTTTTGACAACTTTTTGGGGCATGAAAGTGCACGATGGCCCTTTTCCTTGCAATAGAAGCATAGTCCAGCCGTCATGAGAGCTTCTTTTTCAGCCGGGGAGAGTCTTGCTTTCACTCCTTGCTGGTTTCTTGCATCATAAGTGTCATTGGAGGGTCTTCCACTCTTCCGGGCAGCCGCGGGGTCCCTTTTAATAACTCCGATTTCCATGGGTGTGGGTCCAGATTCGGATGTGGAAGGGGCTGCGTACACCCGCGTCGTCGGTACCCGTGAAGATGAAGGCACGGAGTGCTTGAAATCCAAGGTATCCACCTTTTGGGCCACTTCAATGATCTTTGAGAAGTCCGTCAAGTCGCGTAACTCCACTTCCTTTGCCACCTTGGGTTTGAGGCCAAAGATGTAACGGTCAATCTTCTCCTCGAGAGACATGTTGGGGATCTCAAGAGTGAGGGCGTGAAATCTGGATGTATACTCTTGAACGGACGTCGTTTGCTTGAGATGGTGGAGCTTTCCTCGGGCAATCTTCTCCGCATTGATGGGCATGAATTGCTTCTTGAGGGCCTCACGAAAATCTGCCCATCTTGCATATGATGGTGGGGGCTCTTGGCCGAGCATGGGGTGCGCCATAGCTTGATATATAGCCGCTTGATAGTTACGCCACCATGATGTTGCTGCTCCTCTAAGTAAGGTAACGGCAAAGGGAACGTAGTCCTCCTCGGGTACTTCAAGGAACGCGAGGTACGTCTCCACTTGGTAGAGCCATAAATTCAGGTTGGCACCTTTCCCGGGGTTGAAAGTGTCGGGTTTGCCGGGCTTGATGAGTTTCCTTGCTCTCGTTGGCTCTTGTGGAGGCGCTTGAGCCGGGGCTGGATTTTGAGCATTGCTCGCAATAGGGGCAACCATGGCAGCCATAGCTTCTCTTGACGCTTGCACGGTTGCTTCATAGGTGGCCAAGCCCACTTGGTTGTGGACGGTCATTAGGAAGGCTGCCCACTCATTTGCGGGAACTCCTTGTGGTGGGGTCAACTTTGCTATAGCGGCTGCCACGGGATTTGACGGTGCTCCTCCTTGTGGTGCTTCTTGTTGTTGCAGATTTCCTTGAGTAGGCTCTCCCATCGACGCTGGAGGAGGGTGTGCTCCTCCTTGTGGTGCTTCTTGTTGTTGCAGATTTTCTTGAGTGGGCTCTCCCATCGGCGCTGGAGGAGGGTGTCTTGGAGAGGAAGGGCTTCCTTCGAAAGCTTGCTGTTGGTCTTGAGGATCGGCCATCTTCTTGTGCTACCAAAGTGCCTAGCTCCGATACCACTGTAGTGAAACAGATAGATAAAGTACTTAGTAAAACAGAATACTTTATCTATTCAAGACAAGGATCTTTGAACACAAGTGGTAGCTTCTTGAAAGAGAGATGGCTTCTTGAAAGTTAATATATTTCTGGATTTTGGCAAGTACAAGAGTGATTCTGGAATGTCTTTCTATGTTCTAGCTCTTGTTTATATACTTGCTACATAAGTAATTTCTAGGAAGGTGTATGTTGATGTGTTGGCACCCAACACATCCCAAAACTTGCCACCTCTTTCTAGAATAATGTACACATGTCCTTTTGACCTAAAAATGGCACATCTGACTTTTGCCACATGGAGTTCTTCTAGGTCTTTCCTCTAACTTTGAAAATGCCTTGGAAGGTTCAAAGGACATGAACCAAGTTACTAGAGTACCTATTCACACTTGACTCCACACAATACTACTCCAAACATATTTGAAAACATTAAAATATATGCATACTAATATATAATAACTCAAATCACTACAAGTCCTGTGACCAGTGTCAGAAAAGTAAGTCTCGACACACACCTCCCGGAGGTCTCTTGCAACCACTGCGTATTCCAGCTGGACGCTGGGAAACTATATCCATGGACTGGGTGGTCTCACTACCAAGAACTGCCTATGGGCATGATTCAATACTGGTAGTCGTGGATAAACTGACAGAAATGGTCATTTTTATCCCCACAATTGTCAAAGTGACTGCACTCGAAACAGCGAGACAGTTCTACAACCATGTAGTATGCCAACATGGGCTTCCTTTTAATATTGTCTCGGACAGAGACTCAAAATTCACCTCTAAATTGTAGAGAGCTTTAATGGGGTTAATGGGAGTCCAACAGCTACTCAGCACAGCAAACCACCCTCAAATTGATGGCCAGACTCAAAGAACTAACCGAGTTCTGCAGGAGGTGCTGAGAGCGTATATTAACCAAAAACAAGATAATTGGGATGACTTGTTGCCTCAAATTTAGTTTGCGGTCAACAGTGCGGTGCACACGTCAACGAACAAGACTCCTTTTGAATTCAGCCTGGGTAGAGTCCCTAAGTCTCCTTTAGATGTACTGGGGGAGTCTTTAACTGACCCTGAAGGGATTGACAACCGGGTCTCCCTCCAGTTAACTCAGGAGTCTTTTGACACCCTGTCAGAAGTCCAACAAAACCTGCACAAAGCCCAAGAAAACCAACAAAAATAAGCTAATCAACACCGTCGCCAGCTGACATTTTCTAAGGGCGATTTAGTCAAACTGCATTCTCAGCACCTGTACCTCCCTGATGTGGTCAAGAAAAAGCTTGGCCCTGTCAGGGTTGGTCCATATTTGGTAGTGCGTCGAGTCGGTCAGAATGCTTACAAAATGAACATGTCAGCGCACTACAAGGGTCACCCGGTCATTAATGTCTCCTTCCTGGAACCCTTCATCAAAGGTGATACACTGTTCACAAGTCGGTTACCTGCCAACCGAGACCGGTCCCCGCTGTTCGGGACGGCGATCCTGAGGAATATGAGGTCGATGAGGTTTTGGACGCTCGCTCGGTCCGTCGATCGTCTAAATATATCATGAAGTACCTCATCTGATGGAAGGGTTACGATGCCTCTGGGGACACTTGGGAATTTAAAGACCAGCTAACCAATGCCAAAGGGGCGTTGAAACATTTCCACCTTCGGGCGGCTAGGGCACCGCCCTAACTATCCCCTCAGTAGACATGGGAAGGTGACAGGAAGTCCTGTCTCCATATAAGTGGAGGGGGATGTGACAGTTAGTGACAGTTGTGAGAGGCAGCCCACCTTTAAAATTAAGTTGGAGGGAGTGGTAGTCTCTGATCACCATATTACACACTCAACCTGCGGTCACACTCACTTGCTCTCTAACTCAATTTTCCCGTATATTCACTCACACCAGGTATTTCACACTAGGAACTCTCCCGATCGCGTTCCTCTTCATCAAGGGCACTCAGTAGCGGCAAAATATCATGACTTCACTAAGTGCATTGTGTTTATGATTGAGCAGGATGACTCAAAAGTCGGAACTCAAGAGGACGAGAAGGGCGGAAGAGGCACATCCAAAATATTTGCAATTCCGTGGAGACATCGAATCATCCTCCATCTCCGCTTGGGAATCACAACAACTCCAACAACAGCGGGAGGCACAGAAGAAGAAGGAGGAGGAGGAACATGCCAGACGGAGGCAGGAAGAAATGGACAAAAAAGCTGCAGAGGAGGCCAAGAAAGCAGAGGAGGAGAGGCAAGCTGAGGAGAAGCGGAAGCAGCACGCTGAAGAAGAGGAACAGAGGAGAATCAGCAGCTACCGCTACACAGTGCTGGGCAAGGGCTTTGATCTACTGGAGGAGGCCTTCAAGTATGCCCAGAGAAGTCGCAGTTAGTCGCGGAAGGAAATCCTCCAGAGGGAAGGGGAGACATCCAAAAACTTTGAGAAGTATATAGAGGTCAGCACGGGGCTCCTCCTCTACCATGATTACGCCAGGATGGTAGGATATACGGTCAGAGAGGCCAAGGCAAAGGCCTAGGTGAACAAAGCAGGGGCTGTCTCGATTCCTGGTATCTGGGGGGAAGATTGGGTCATCAGGATGATCCCCATGGACGCGGACAGCTACAAGGACTCAACACCCCATAACAGGTTCAAGGCCATGTATAATGAGGTGGAGAGAAGGAGGTGGGAATTCAAGGCCAGGGAAACCAGTGAGCTGGACTTTGCAGGGCACTGGTACCCTTGTACTCTTAAAAGGACAGACCCTGCCTTCTTCCAAAAGCCCACCGATTGGCGGTGGATGACCATCAACATGAGGGATCAGCAGAATGGCAGGGCGACGGATGAGGATTTCCAGACAGACCTAAAGGGGAACATAGTATTGCCTCCTCACATTACGGCTTGGGACCCAAGATTGGATGAAGTCAGAGACTGCATGAGCCAAGAAATGCAGGGAGACAGAAGCAGGGCCCGAGAGTCATTCTCAGAAGGGAAGCACGCTTATGCCAAATGGGCAAGTAAGCAGGGGGAAAAGGACCTCTATCCGGTCCGGACGCAGCAGCCCCCACCAGCACCTAAAAGGGGAAGGTCAGTAGGATATTCTTTTTCTCGAGAAGAGCTGGAGCAGCTGACAGAAGAGACCCAAGAAGTCTCAGAGGAACCCAGGGACGGAGAGAAGGAGGAGTCAGAGGAAGACAAGGAAGAAGGCGAGGAGGAGGACACTAGCCCCGCCGTGATCCCGACACCTGCCACATCCCCTGTAAGGAAGAAGACGGGGTTGGCCCTGCAGCAACTCCCTGAAGAGGAGGATATCACTTGGCTGGAACTGCCAGAGGAGAGAGCTCATCTGCAGGCACGAAGACCCAGTCAGACAGGGCAGACAGGAGGGCTGCTCGGGAGATAGCCAGAGGCCTGCCAGCATCTCCCTCGCAGAGAGGGCATGTACCCTTGGCTCATGTCATGCAACATCCTTCTGGGATGCCGGTATACGTACCTGTCAGTTTAAGGGCTGCCCAAGAGATGGCTGCCTCCCTTCTGTTTCAGACTGTGCAGGAGGAAATAGCCCAGTTACTGCGTTCTCCGCCGGGTCTTTACACGGAACCTCCCTCTCTGACAGGCTTCAGAAGACCCCAAGACAGGAGGAGGTCTGGCTCCCCTGAGAATAGGGCCTCAGGGACATCTCCCTCCTAATGGCAGTAGGCTAGGGATGGAAGGGACAGCACGTTGTTATTAGTATTAGTGTTGTCGAGGCGACAACATGATAAGTTGGAGGGATTGTTATGAATCAGTATATTGGTTGATGTAATATTCATTTAAATAATTAAGTTAAATAAGTTCAGCCTCCTGAACTTTAGTTAATATCGAGTCTGCTGGACTTTATTAAATCATCAGCTTAATGACTCAGCCGGAAGCAGCAGGCTGAAGCCAACTTAGGTCAGCTTGCTGACAAATTCTTTGACTGTCAGCTGACTTCCGTAGTCGGTCGCAGCGAACTGCCTAGATATGCATCTAAGTGTGGTGTGCTAGATGAATCGCCAGATGACATCCTTAGGATGGATGGCGATTCGGGATGATGGGAGATGGCGGTGGATTTGGTTAACCGAGGTCCTACCAACGTGGTTAACTCCCGGGTAGGCATGGCCATGGCACTGGCCGTTGAACAGTAAACTTATTCCATGTACATATGCTAGGCATTGCTCTCGAGTTCGGCATTCGAAAACGAGGCCAACTCTCTTGTACTGCTTACTGAGAGAGAACTGAATCCAGGGCGAGAAGCCATTGATATGCACTGTCTTCTAACCTTGCTTATGTATGAGTTTACTGATTGCATTATTGATGCTAGTTTACTCGCATTTGATTTACGAGTATTGTTCACTGCTAGTGTGTTGTCCTTTGCCGTTTAATCAGTTAACGGAAATATATAGATTACTTGCTGATATAAAGATCTTTATTAATTGTTAATCGCCTATATGGTAAGTCGATTCATTTCAGAAGGTGAGGCTCGAGGGGTGCCATGCCTCAACATGTCCTGTTTCTCTAAAGCTAGAGCATCCAAAGTATTTATATGCCGAGCACGCATTATCAAGAATTTTAGGTGGGCCCGAGAGACCTTGTACACCTTATATACATCATCTTCCTTGCAACGGACAGCGTATTATGCTTAAATAACAGGACGTACACTGACACACCCTGCGATCCCAAAAGCTGGAATTCAACCCAAGTGGTAACAAATTTTAAATGTACCTCCAATATTCTTGCGCTCATAGTATTTTCAGTTGTTAATGACTGGACCAATAGGGTTCTTCTTGTCTACCTTGTCGACATGCTCATGTTTGGAAGTTGATATCTCATCAACCTTCCGCTTTCCTTCGTCATTTGCCATCTGCTAAGAATGTGGGGGAGGGGTGAGAAGCTCGCAATCATTCTCTTCGGATACTAAAGAAAACTTATCTACTGTCATGGTTGGTGAAGAAGAAACTCTCGGACAAAAATATAAGACTGGTGTAATGAGGATGTCTTGCTGCTGCCAAAACTTAGACTGCCCATGACACACCGTATATATTTATATAAGAACCACAGTGTGTTGGAGAACACCATGACAGAGGAAGCTATAGTGGGCAGCTGTAGTGGACATAATTAATGTGATTGAACCTAAGAGGATAGAGATTTACTTGTGGTCGCACAGAATGCACACAAATATAGATACGTATTTCATTGCTGCTGTGAATGACACCCTGATTAACAACAGAAGCATATTATAACATTGCATAGCATACCATAGCATAGCAAGAAGTTGAAGCATAACATAGCGCATCCAGACATCAAAGACGAAGTCGCGGGTAATTTTAAGACTTCAAAGTTGAAACTTGAAGCCTAATTTTGCCCAATTTTTTGTTGTTGTTTGTTTTATACACAAAGATGCAAAGCAACCATGGTCGACAGAGAGCGTCAGCGCAATTGAATCCAAACCATCGTCAACGTGTGAGAGGCCACGCTAGCATAACATGCAGCATATAAGCGTGTGAGGTGAGTGACTCGTCAGAAAAGTGAAAATGGAAGGACGGTTTGAAGCACTCTTAAATGTGTCGATTTTGCATGAGTTCACACGCTTATAAATCGACAACCGTCCAAAACTTCCGACACTCGTGGAGGGTTGATTTTCACATTGTGTACGAGCGGAAAATCCGCTCACACGTGTACGGTGTATCCAAATTTCATAACTAGGGACCTTAGAGAGTTTACATTGTGGCAAGTGCAGCCTTTCACGAATCTTTGCCTCAAAAAATTTGCACACAGCCCCGAATTGAACCTAACTGTGGATGTAAAAACCATTTCAATCAAAAAAAGACAATGCTCCATTGGAGTGTACAATCCTTCTAAGCCTTACAAGTATGGCATAAAAGTGTTCACAACCTTTGATGCCATCACTTTCTTTTATGAGGCTTTCATAACCTACAACTAAGTCAAATTCTCTGGTCAAAAGACAAGTTGTCCTAGACTCAGTGAGTATGCTACCTGTAGATATCTTTTTAAATTTGGTTGTGGATAGAGGCTTCACCTCACCTCATCTAATTGCACTACTAGCTAAAATTGGACAAGCAACCATCAGCACTGCTGGTATAAATAGAACGGGCTATCTTGCTGGCATGTAGTGGATGAAACTTGATTCTCATTCTCAAGGCCACTCTATAGCTGCATACAATAAGCCTAGTTATAGGATACTCGCGTATTGGTCCGTGAGCGACGTATTACACCATGTATTTCGACGTATTTTCAAAATACTCAAAATACTTGTCCCGACGAGGTAAAAATGAATATTTGGCGGTTTGAAAATGTGACAACGAACTTTCTACTTTCACCACCTTCATATTATAGCGATTGATCGCGCTTGAGGTTTCGAAGCAATTTGAAAGTAACAAGCTCTGCCAATTTTTCGGAGAATCTTGAAAAAACGTAATACTCACGTATTTCCATTTTTTACACGTATTTTCGCAATACGTTTACGTTGTACGTACTCTTGAAATACGTACCCCGTAACTAGGACAATAAGCACCTTTTCATGGTTGCATGCACACGGAATGACCAGATACCTTGTGCATTTCCATCCACAGCAAAGGTGCTGGCACCTAACTCAAGCTAGGCATGTTGGAAAGAAAAGAGTGTCACTGCCAGCTCCAAAGTTTGTAAAATACTATATTTTGTACAAGGTTGCAGTTGATCAATTTGATGCTATGATTCTCGCTAGAAATTAAAGAGCTGAGAGGGTGCTCGTGAAGAGGGAGTGGTGGCATAGGGCCTATTGGAGTGTCTTTGATGGCTTGCTTGCTCTTTTGTTCTTCTTGTATAAAATGGCACATCACGACAGAGACAGGTTCGACAATTACTTGAAGATCATAGATGCCATGTGCAACATCAACCATCCCCATGATAGGGGTCCAACCAAGGTGGTGACTCGGAATGCACCAACCTCAGCTGCTGCTGGTGCAAGATGGACCCTCATGCATTATCCTACAAAGGTGAAGGACAAGAAGCGATACGTAGTGCATACAATTGGCACTTTTTGGCATCGTGCATCTGACTTGAGAGCTCCAAGGTTCACTGTATGTTTGAGCCTTGCAATGTGTTCTTATGCCCTTTGAAGTGAGTTCAGAGGTTATATATGGAGAGGCAGATGCATCACCTTGATATTGAAGATCAAAGGGAGGTTAGGGATCGGAGTTGAAAGTAGGCAATAACGCACACTTTTTGTTGATTTTACAAGAATAATAACAAATGCATTTGCTTCTTGCTATGTTTATAAGGCAGTAGTATGACTTTGCTTAGCCATTCAAAAATGAAGATAATTTCTATTTTACAAAAAAATGAAAATTTGCATGTGTTTGCCTTATAAACTTGCTCCAATTGCTTTCATATATTATTTTCATAAGTAGTTCAAAATGTTGCTACCTTATATTGCAGAATGTTTAACTCCATGTTCAAGAACCTTGAATGGAGCTTGATAAGGTGTGCTTTGTACCCTAGTTTTAAAATTCGGCCATACAGGCCCCTCAGGCTGTATTGTACGTTTTCTTATACGTCGAATTCTTGTACGGCAATATACGCGTATAGATTGGTGAGGTTCCATTGTTCTTCTAATGGAGCAGCCGTTTTATTAGCATCGGCTGAAGTTGTCTTACTTGTTCACCACGTTGGCTTCACCGCACGTATTCGCCTTACACGAAGTTTTAAAAGCAGACAGATAGACTTATGGAGAGTTGTGGTCAAGTACTGGTCAAGTACTGGTTTCTTTTGTTCGCAAGCGTGACCATAAACAATCGAGATGCAGCTGATGCAATATGATTGGCCACATAAGTGATTAGAAGGCCCGTATTGGTCAATCATTGGACGGACGCCAACAAACGAGAACGTTAAACATACTTTGGTAAAAAAACTAGCAGGAACCAGCATATCGTCAAATAAAACTCGTATCAAAAGCGTCCATTTTTGTGAAAGACGATGTGCAGCCGGTCGATAGAAAGAACGTGCCATATACACTGACGGTTAAGAGAATTGGAGTTGCCACGACGCGTTACCCTCACATTCGGTACGTGCAAGGAGATGACTCGTCAGACTTCGTCGAAACTTTGAAAACTTCTTTTTCCTTCGTTTAAGCGCGTCAGACTCACACAGTTACGCACGTACTAAAATCAAAATCCGGTTTAAAGCGCCGGCACTAGCGTATTCGGCCGTATTTTGATGTAAAATAGTGAGCACCGCGTACCGTACGATTGACCTGCACGTCCACACGTGTACGTTGTATCCGAATTTCAAAACTAGGCTTTGTACAGGTGTTGATACAGCTCTTGTTGGGCCATGCAAAAGCAGGGGGCCAAATAAGGTCCCCAATTGCCAGATGCTACAACTCCTAGGATATTAGAGTTCTAAGTCTGGAATTTTGCGAGCACACTCCTTACACACATAGGCAATTCTCGCAAAAATCAAAATCATTGGAATGAAGTAGAGTTGCAGTGGTAGTCACTCAAAGTATGCAATTTTGTGAATCAAATTTTGGATAAAAGTTTCGAAGTATTTTCGGCAGACTACAAATCCTTGAAAAAAGGAAGCATAATGACCTAGATTGTGATGTGACCTTCAAGAAAGTATAGGACACAAGCCGTTTGGATGAGTAATGAGCTTTGAGAAAAACTTTTGGTGGAGGTAGTTGTTCGACCAACGAACATACATCTCGGAGGGCCATTCAGTGTTAAGTAAGAATGCATCATTGGAAACCGCATAGTATTCCTGTTTACATTAACCGTTTGCACAGATCCTGTGTTGCCAAAGAGAGAGAGTTAGCAGAAAAAGAGAGTCTGGTGCCAACCTTGCTTAGTTTGCACACTAATGCTCATATCATCATTAGTTTTGTATGTTTGTTGTGACTATTGATGTTTTCTTCTTCTAATCTCATTTAGCTTTTGCTCTTCAAGTCTTCTTTGCTTCGCATCAGCACTGGATGAATAGTGGGTATCTCCCCTGAGTCGAGATTCTTGTTCGGACCGACTTTCACTCGCCTGACTATCCCTGTTCACCTAGCAAACGCAGCCATAATAAATTAGACTATTCAGCTCCTCGCCGAAGCAGAGAGATCGTACCGACCCTCTGTGGTCCGTTGAGACCCAGGACCCCTCTCACTTATTTCATATCCATGTTAGCAGTCGAGACTCTCATTAGATCTCTCTCTCAAAAACCATGAAAAGAATTGTGTTCAACTGTATTCACATTTTTCTAATTTCATTTTCCAAGTAGGGCGGTGGGCTTTTCCCCCACTATGCACTACAAGGGTTTTAACCCACTGTCGGCTAGGACCTAGCCACGACACTATGAGCTCTCGACTACCTAAGCTGCGACAAACTTTGCGTGAAGAAACACGGTCATACATCCTAACTTTTCATTTCTAACTCGTATATTTCATCATATTTGTGACTTTCCATGGTACAAAGCATGAAAACAGAGTAGATATTTTAAAGCGCTGGCAAAAGCGTTTTTCTTTGGGCTCCAGGTGGCCTGGGAAACTCCTTCTCTTTTCTGCCTTTCTCTGTTTCTGTTTTTCTTCTCCTTTCCTCCTTTCTGTTTTTCCTGGCCAAATGTGAGAGAGAAATGAGAGAGAAGTTTGCAAGGCTCGTTCCTAGTCCAAGCACCTGCATGTGGGCACTCTCAAAGTTGCCTTCGCTTAACTTATGCCGAGTTAGGTTAGCACGCATGCTAGCCTCGTAATTCTCGCGCGTGACTGCGTAACCTCTCGGTCAGTGTAGACGTGGGTTTCGAGACCACGCCCTATGTCGTGGCAGTGTCAATGTGGTCAGAGTGCCAATGGACCATGGGCCGAGGTGGTTTGTCAACCCAATGTTGCCTGAGTTGGCATTTATCGGTGTGGCTCTTGCATAGCTTTGCGTGATTCGGCACGGCAGTTGCAACTTGCAAGCGTGGGTCTTGCAAGCCTTCTTAGGGTCGGCCTCTCAGCTTACTTTGTTGGTCATCCCCACCTGTTGCTTTGTATAGGGTTTAATCGGGTTTGGTGTGGTCATGACTCATGTGTGACCAATGAACTTGCGTTTTACGCTGACCAGCACATGTCACCAGGGCTGGTCGGTGAGTCAGCCGTTGACTGTCCGTTCCTGACGATATCGTGAAATCCGGTACGCGTGCCGCACCGTCCAACAGCCATCAATCGCGACATTTATTCACAAATAAATAATATTTGAGGTCGCGAGTGGTCGCGAGCATGGGGCGTCATGAGAGATGTCTCGGCTTACGATGTGTGGCAGTGTCGACACTTCTTTTGAGTAATTGCGTGATTGACCTTTTGTCGCAGTTTGTTGCTACCCTTTCGTTCCGTTGCTCATCAGCAGTCATGGTGTGTTCTTCAGCTACATACATGTCCATGGCTTGTTTGAGTTATGGAATCAATACGAGGGGACTTTGTGGCAGTTTTGGTGACATGTTCACCTCCGGAAGTGGATGTTTCTCGGCCGCTCGTTCCTTGCAGCCTTGCGGGCTCTATGGGGCAGGTTTGGGAAAGTTGAGTGCTTTGTCTGTCAGATTTCCTTCACAGATGCTGTCGGCTGAGAGGCACTGTATGCGAGCTTTGCACGACCCCCATCATGGGCAAGTGGTGAGAGCACAGGTTGTGAATCATCTACATGACGTACTGTTCAGCATAAGCGATGCTACAACTGAAGCAGCCATGTCAGCGGCTTCGTCTGTCGTTAAGGATGCAGCAACCGCCGCTGGCGATGCATCTGCTGCAACAGGAGGTGCGGCCTCCACTTTTGTGAAGCAGAGCGACTGGTTCTCCTGGTTAGCAGACATTCTGGAAGGCAGTCTAAAGGTGTGTTGATCCATGCCAGAAAATTAAGGACTCCTTTTGTGGGCAGGAGTTTCATTGGTCGCAGTTGGCAGTTTATACGTGTTGAACCTGTCAGACTAACATAGCTCGGATGCTCTTGGCTTTGCTCTTAATAGACACTGTTGATGGCATACCTAGCAGTATGTTTGTGGCCTAATTTTTGTGTCCCCTTCAACTTTGTTTGCAGCTACTTGAGAATGGCTTGTCAGCTGTACACCTGCCCTATGCATATGGGTTTTCAATCATTCTGCTTACTGTTCTTGTGAAGTTGGCAACCTTCCCTCTGACCAAAAAACAGGTATTGTAAGATTCTCTTCGTTCCGTTATGGTCGAGTTTTAAAGCACCTGGCCAAATGCTCTCAAGCCATTTCTTTGTTGCCCAGCGCTTGGTCCTTATCAACCATGTGTTATATATTGTGAGTGTGCATTGATCAATCTTCTTTCAGGTGGAGTCAACTATGGCCATGCAGAATCTACAGCCTAAGATCAAGGCCATCCAGACAACTTATGCTGGAAACCAGGTGCATTTTATCTGTTGCGCCTCACTAGTGTTCAGTCATATAGTGTTTCACTATTATTCAACTTCAAGATGACAGGTTGCTAAGGAACTGATTGCTAATCGTGTCCATGTTATGTATGTCTGTTGTACGGATAAAGGGATGAATATTATTACGTGGATGATGTTGGTGGGGCTTTGCTTCGGGTTTTGGCTCTCTCAGTTTGTTTGCCCTACTTTTTTAAGTGGCAAGTCATTCGCTCTCTGGGTGGTGTACATCTCGTCTACTCTAGCACGATCTGTGGGGATTTACGCTAAGGCTCATGGAGAGCTGGCAATAACTTTTCCCGCCGAATTGTTTGCACCCTGCCACACATACCCTTTGCACCTTCTCCTGACCCTTTCCGGGTTCAGTGTGGCAGAGTACTACTTTAAGAGCTGTGCATGGGCAATTAGGGTTGTCTTTATTTGAGTTGATGGTAGACGGGTTTGGTGAAGACATGTACAATGGGTTCAGAAGAAATAGCTCGGGGCTTTTTGCAGCTGCCAGTGTCATGACTTTCTGGGAGCAATTCTCTGCGTACTCGTGCAGGAAAGGATTCAACTAGAGACAGCAAGGCTGTACAAGCAAGCTGGAGTTAATCCGTTGGCAGGTATCATTGTTGATAACATCCTGGCTGTTTTAAGTTGTGTAGAAGTTCTGGTGGGGAAGCATATTCCTCGTGAGATGCTGCGTGGCTTCATCTTGCATCCTTTACTGTGACAGTGTATTTAGGGGTTCCATTGTATGGCCTGGGTGTACAATTTTTCCTGGAAATTGCACTAATTACTCAATTTTGTGTGTGACATGTGTCTGATCAGGTTGCTTGCCCACTCTTGCTACATTGCCTGTATGGATTGGCCTCTATCGTGCTCTCAGCAATGTTGCAAACGAGGTACTTCTGGCTCCAATCCCTGTACCAGTATTATACTTCAGATTCTTATGTCTGCATTTGCTAGAGACTTAGTGCGCATGTCCATTTTAAAAAGTGGGGTTGTGGGTGTGGCTTTTTGAAGTCAGGCTCTCAGGTATAAATAATTGCAGACACCAGTTGAGTGTGTTTTGCTTGTAGACTGCAAGATGCGCAGTTCTCATTTTTTTGCTCACTTACATGGTATGCTTCTATAGCAAGCTGCCATTTGTCATGGTATTTGTCTTTGTGAGATCTTGTAACATGATGATTGCCATTGTTGTGGCCCATCAGGGTGTTTTAACGGAGGGGTTTTTTTGGATACCTTCATTAGCTGGGCCTACAAGTATTGCGGCACGTTCTACTGGCTCTGGTACTTCGTGGCTTTTGCCATTTGTGGTGAGTGCAACAGTAGCCATGGCATATCTTTGTGGAGGAAGAGTGTTTTTCCTCTTGTGTATGCTGGTATTTGACCTAGAGCGACAATTTCCAGAGCATGTTATGTAGTAGCTATCGGGATGTCCAGCTGTTATGTACTGTCAAGTAGTATATTCTATAAGGGCAGGTAAGATGGTACACCGTTCAAAGGCTGCGCTGATGCTTTGAGGATCTTGCAGGATGGTGCTCCACCATTGGGGTGGGCAGATACAGCAGCCTATCTTGTGCTGCCCGTTTTGCTTGTCATCTCGCAAGCTGTCTCAATGCAGCTCATGCAGCCTCAGACCACTGTAAGCACTCTGTTTGACCTTGCCATATTTTAGTAAAGATTGCCATGTCACCCTTTGGCGGGTGGTATACAAGGAAAGAATACCTACAGAAGCATACACCCTGTGATAGTATAGACTGAACATTTTTCTTTCCTTCGAAAGGTACTCTGCCATATTGGGCTGTTTGCTGTACATTTTTTGGTGTGTTCAACTGTGTGGCAGCTGTTCTTGCTGGTACTCCACGATTGCATCCATTCACTTGGGCATTTGCAGGCCGTATGTGCAAACGTCAGGGGACCCTGATTTTTATACCCCTAATTTTTATACCCTTACTAGATGGATAGATAGAGTATTGATTTGCCGTGTTGCTTACTAATCCTTGACCTGCTCCTTTATGTATTTGGTGATATTGTGTGATACCCAGGATCCCACACAGAAGCAGACGCAGGCCATTTTGAAGTTTTTGCCACTTATGATCGGTTATTTCTCCCTCTCTGTGCCGTCGGGCCTTTCTCTTTACTGGTGCGTGCTGGCTAGTTCAGGTTTTATTGTGGAGTTTGATTGTGTTTTGACAAAGTTGACTTAACGGCGGGCGATGTCAAGTTCGTTATTTATAACCGTTGTCACTGGTGGTTGTGCCATGAAATTTGTTTGGGATGTACGTGAATCGTCAGTCTAAGTTGGCAGTGTTCTAGGTAGTGCAAGGAGCTCTATGGTTTCATAGTCGGTCAATGCCGAGCTGCTGCAGGGTCGCTCATTGTCTCTTTTTTTTTTTGATATGCAGAGTATGAACTTTGCACTTTCTACGCAAAGTACTTTTTCCGTGTCATCAAGGGTGGCCATTGTGCTTGTTGTAGGTCTAATTCTCACTGGATGTGGCCTCGCGTGAGTCTTTTAGAGATAGTGGAGGGAAACATGATGGGCTTGCTTTTAGTTCTGCCTTTAATCATCGGAGGCCAAGCATGGTCAATGTATAAAAATGAATCTTACCTCTTCATTGTTTCAATCCCCGCAGGTTGACAAACAATTTATTGAGTACTGCACAGCAGGTTTACTTAAAGCAGCTTGGTGGTGCACAGCCTGGTAGTGGCGCTGATGGAGTTGGTATTATTGATGCTGGGCAAGCTCGACGCTCTGGCACTCTCATTGCAACTGAAGAGGAGAAGGAACGGGAGAGACAGCGTGGAGAGAAGTAAGCTACCCTTACTCCACATGGAAGTTGGTGGGCGCATAGGAGTCCATGACATTTCGTTGGTGGTGAATGGTATGTCAGATAATATTCAGTCGGTTGCTCTTGTTTGGAATGAATTTATGTGATCAGGTTCAGGCAGCTGAAGGAGCAGGAGGCATTGAAGAAAGCTAGTGCTCGCAAATCTGCTGAGGAAGCATCCAAAGCAGCTGCTGCGCGGGCTCAAGAGCAGCTTGCAGAGCAACAGAAGGTTGCAGCTTCTTCCTCGGACTCTCTATTGCTCTCCGGTGAGGAGCAGCATGTTGATGACGCAGAGGTAGGAGGTGATTGTGGTGAGGTACGTGCGGCCTTATTCAGTGCTTCGTCGTCAGCTACCTGAACATGTGCTTATTTGGTGGAACTACAATGCAGAAAGGTGTTCTTTGGGATGAAGGTTTGTGGTTGGGGTTTACATGTGTCAAGACTATAGTAGGTCAAGTATTGGCTCCCTTTGGCCACCAATCCTGTTTATGCATGTATATACTGTACAGCGGCGCTGTGCCCTGTTTCACTTGCTTGCGCAGTTTGATTGCGGCAGGTTATTGTTTTTTTCCTTATTTGAGTACTTGTACAGCATTGTTATGCAAGTGGAGATTTTCGGGATTTCCCTTGTATTTATATGAAGAGTGGGTAGCACCTGGTTCTCACTGACAACATTATCTTGCTTGACAGGTTGGCGTCACACAGAATGTGCTTGCATCGTCTCCGACCGCGAAATCAAAGCGAAGTCGCTCCAAGAGGTCTAGGCGACCAGCTTAATGGAGACCTTGAATTTTTTAGGTGCTGTTTTGGGTGGGTGAATCTACAGGACGATCATCCATCGCGCAATGTTGGACTTTAGTGTCGGTGTTGTAGGATGGTACTCCAAAAGTAATAGCACTCACTTTAGAACCTACTAAAACTTTTAGAGTGGAATCGATCTGGAGATTACTTTTATCAGGCATGTGATTATTGCTAATTGGTATCACTCTTGATTTCTTTTTGGCGCAATCAAGGATATTTTTGGTGATCGTAATCGTGGCACTCTGGCTAGTACCTACTTTAGAGTGCCCCTATGAATACATGCTCTGTGATATTTGGCTACACTTACAAGAGAAGTTTCTGTGTGTAGGGGCGCGAGGGTGATACTAACCACTGAGTTGACCTCATGTCATCATGAATGACACATAAATAATTGCTACATCGATGTCCTTATTTGCAATAAGCCAAAGTCTTCTATTGATTGCGAGTACATCATTTGAGAACTGGTCTTGCTTGTCACCAAGGAAGGGGGATAGGGATTTAGAGGGGTTCAGTCATCTTGTGGATTATTGAGACGATGCTCCTCAGCTTGGAAAGTAGGTTTTCTAAACTTACCAGGCAGAGGGGTCTGACTTGCCTTCGTCTCACATGAAACTCACGCGAATGAAAACTTGGACACCAATTTTCCGCGCACGAGCCTTTAAAAGTTCCCCGAGGGGTCATTAAGTACGTCAAACTGACACTTAAGTGTGTCGTCACTTGATGAAGACTATCAGGACCAAGAACTTCCTCTTTGTTCAATTTTAATTCTTATTTATTTTTTAGAGTTCTGCATGAGTCATTATGCATTTTACAGAAGTCTTCATGAGAGCAGTCCATGCAACATCAAGGTAGCAGTTCAATCAAGGTTTCTCCCCACGTTTGTCTTTAAGGAGGTGAGTCATGGTTATTTCTGCTTGCTCTCATGGCTATGGGCTTTTTGCCTTGCTGTTGTACTTCGTGTTGATTGTTTTTATCGCATCTTTATGGTGTTTGTGAGCTTTTGTTCAAAGAATTTACTTCCTTACGTTTCTTACTTGCTACACGACATTTAGTGGCTACGGGTTGTCTTGTGCACAAATTGCTGGTGGGGGTTGCTTTACAAGGCTACAGGAGCTCATTGACGTCCAAAATTTGCAGGTGAGTCCATAAGTCTTGCACTTCACACTTTGGGCTGCAACTTTCCTCATGCTCTCATTATATGTTCTTAGTCTTGATTTTTCTTTTTAGTGCATGTACGTCACGCGTGGAAGTAATGCCCAACTTTTGTAGCAGGTGGAGGCAAAGAAGGGGGGTTGGCTTCAAGTACTGTTTGCCCTGTGGGGGATCTTTAGCAAATAGGTGAAGGTAGATTCAGATGTTTGGCTCAAGACATTCAGGACGCAATTGTCTAAGAGGATAAATGCCTCTCAAGCCAAAGTATATATCCGAAAGAGCAATGTGCCCACAAATATCTTCTGACATTGTTTGGTAGCATAGGCAAAGAAGAAGTGTATTACCAGACAGAATGGACTTACCCTCTCAAGAGTACTAGCATTTGTCGGGTTTGTTAAAAAGTTGAGCATTTGGATACTCTTATGGCTCTTCAAAAGGTTAGTGGGGGAAATGCATGGTGGCAGCTAAAGTGATTCCTACCTCTAAGGAAATTGTAGCTATTAGTCCTCCTTCTTCATGGATCGGAGATTAAGTCCAATAGGTGAGGAAACATGACCACTTCAATTTTCCTACTGCATCTTGAATCAGGTTGGAGGGGTGTATTTTGCTCCTAATCACTGTTTCGATCGGGATATATAGAAGGCATTTGATATAAATTGCCGACCTCCTAGTGGAGAGGATGTCATTCACACTGTATTTTTGTGGTTGGTGTAACGATCTGAGCTTTTGAGGAGTATTTGGAACGTGTCTCTAATAACCCAAATTACAATTATTCTTAATATGTTAAGGAATATACTAATTGATGATTTGATTAACACACACATGGGCCCACTAAGTCCAGGTCGAGTAGCGAAACGACCAAAATACTATTGCAAAAAGAATCGTAAAGTAACTGGATTACTGCGCAAAAGTATAACGTAATTAGTTATAAAGTTTGCTTGATTAATCATGGTGGAATAACTACAAATTGATTAATTCATTTTGACTGTCATAATTTCGGATGACGACAGTCACTGTTTTCGGTTAACGACAATTGTTAACTCGAAAGAGAAGACAAACCGTGGCCTTAGGGAGCCACTGGTTGGAATCAAACCCGCGACCTCCAGGTCAACATGGCGCGATTCTGCAAACAGTCGTAAAAGTCAAACGAAACTAAGTTTGCAAAGCTTCTTCGCAACTGTGAGGTTCGAGCCTTTGATCATTCGTTCGATTTGTTCATACCTGACCTATTGGCAAAACGGTTATTTATAACTACCTGTTCATGTCAAATGAATGTGTAAGCAACCTCGCGAGCAGTCGCGACTTTTTGGATTTATCGGAAATCGTTGCGTAACCTTCAAACGGCCAATCGGGTCGTATGGAGTATTCGGCCAACCGGGAGACGTCCGTTTGCCCATTTCCGTTGATTATGCACCAGTGTCCTTGGCGGTAATTCAAAGCACTCCGGTGCCTCATGTTGCGCGCCTAATTATGAAATTCGGATATGCCGCACACGTGTGTACGTATTTTCCGTGCGTACACAACAAAGACAAGATTGAGAATAAGCCTCCATGGTAGGGTCTGAAAAGAACGAGTAATATCGTGGAGTCAAAATTGTACGTTGGAATACGTCGAAAATACGTGAGTTACGGTGATACAAACCGATTGTAAATCAAAAGTAAATTAGAAAGTCTCTATATACGCATGTTACAGAGTATGACGATATGGGCGTATTTGAAAATCGGAATTGTGCAAGTATAAGTACTTGCAAGAGTCATTGTGAGTGCAATTCTCACAAGCACACATTCTACTATTTTGGTTTTTAATTTTGCATTTTCAACAATTGTCAATCGTTCGAAGTTATTGTTATTTTTTTCCATTAAGTATCAAATATTCCTTAAATATCAAGCAAAGATCCTCGAGAAAGCAGAAATGTTACAGTTTGAAGGTCAAGTACAGATTTGTGATGTTATGGTTATTGGAGATACGTGTAGAGCGTATGTAGGTAAGTTTGAGGAAGAAGAAGATGCTTGCAATAGGTTGTTAATTGTTGCGAGACATAGACACCACGTAGACTACCTATCGAAGAAGCACAAAGAAAATAGATTAGCACTTTGCAGTTCATTTTTGAAAACGTTCATTACATACATCAGCAAGCTGCTTTTGCTTCTTGCAACTCAACTCCCCCTACACCTCGAGTGCCCCCTACACAGCAGAGCAGCTTACTAAGATTGACAAAACGTGCACAATCAGGGTTGCAAGCCTGGTTATGGGATACGTATTTAAAGAATACGTAAAACGTATACGTATTGCGAAAATACGTGTAAAAAATGGAAATACGTGAGTGATACGTTTTTCCAAGACTCTCGGAAAATTGGCAGAGCTTATAACTTTCAAAGTGCTTTAAAACCTCGAGCGCGATCAATCGCGAATGGTAGAGGACTCAATTTGCTATGATATGAAGGTGGTGAAAGTAGAAAAATCATTGTCACATTTTCAAACCGCCAAATATTCATTTTTACCTCGTCGGGACGCGTATTTTGAGTATTTTGAAAATACGTCAAAATACGTGGTGTAATACGTCGCTCACGGACCAATACGCGAGTATCCCATAACTAGGGTTGCAAGGGAGGTGGCTGCAAGCAAAAGATTGAGACCACAACCTGTCGAGGTCAGTTTGTGGTTATCGTCATCAAAGGCTTGTGTTTATATAGTGCTACTTAATCTGCAATGCATGTGTCTATATGTGGTGCTCTATAAGTTACTTATGCTACTTGCTAGTAGAACTTTGTTGTAGTGATTTGAGGTATATGATATTAGTTTGCATATATTTTAATGTTTTCAAATACATTTGGAGTAGTATTGTGTGGAGTCAAGTGTGAATAGGTACTCTAGTAACTTGGTTCATGTCCTTTGTACCTTCCAAGGCATTTTCAAAGTTAGAGGAAAGACCTAGAAGAACTCCATGTGGCAAAAGTCAGATGTGCCATTTTTAGGTCAAAAGGACATGTGTACATTATTCTAGAAAGAGGTGGCAAGTTTTGGGATGTGTTGGGTGCCAACACATCAACATACACCTTCCTAGAAATTACTTATGTAGCAAGTATATAAACAAGAGCTAGAACATAGAAAGACATTCCAGAATCACTCTTGTACTTGCCAAAATCCAGAAATATATTAACTTTCAAGAAGCCATCTCTCTTTCAAGAAGCTACCACTTGTGTTCAAAGATCCTTGTCTTGAATAGATAAAGTATTCTGTTTTACTAAGTACTTTATCTATCTGTTTCACTACAGTGGTATCGGAGCTAGGCACTTTGGTAGCACAAGAAGATGGCCGATCCTCAAGACCAACAGCAAGCTTTCGAAGGAAGCCCTTCCTCTCCAAGACACCCTCCTCCAGCGCCGATGGGAGAGCCCACTCAAGAAAATCTGCAACAACAAGAAGCACCACAAGGAGGAGCACACCCTCCTCCAGCGTCGATGGGAGAGCCTACTCAAGGAAATCTGCAACAACAAGAAGCACCACAAGGAGGAGCACCGTCAAATCCCGTGGCAGCCGCTATAGCAAAGTTGACCCCACCACAAGGAGTTCCCGCAAATGAGTGGGCAGCCTTCCTAATGACCGTCCACAACCAAGTGGGCTTGGCCACCTATGAAGCAACCGTGCAAGCGTCAAGAGAAGCTATGGCTGCCATGGTTGCCCCTATTGCGAGCAATGCTCAAAATCCAGCCCCGGCTCAAGCGCCTCCACAAGAGCCAACGAGAGCAAGGAAACTCATCAAGCCCGGCAAACCCGACACTTTCAACCCCGGGAAAGGTGCCAACCTGAATTTATGGCTCTACCAAGTGGAGACGTACCTCGCGTTCCTTGAAGTACCCGAGGAGGACTACGTTCCCTTTGCCGTTACCTTACTTAGAGGAGCAGCAACATCATGGTGGCGTAACTATCAAGCGGCTATATATCAAGCTATGGCGCACCCCATGCTCGGCCAAGAGCCCCCACCATCATATGCAAGATGGGCAGATTTTCGTGAGGCCCTCAAGAAGCAATTCATGCCCATCAATGCGGAGAAGATTGCCCGAGGAAAGCTCCACCATCTCAAGCAAACGACGTCCGTTCAAGAGTATACATCCAGATTTCACGCCCTCACTCTTGAGATCCCCAACATGTCTCTCGAGGAGAAGATTGACCGTTACATCTTTGGCCTCAAACCCAAGGTGGCAAAGGAAGTGGAGTTACGCGACTTGACGGACTTCTCAAAGATCATTGAAGTGGCCCAAAAGGTGGATACCTTGGATTTCAAGCACTCCATGCCTTCATCTTCACGGGTACCCATTGAGGTTGCAAGAAGAGGAGGAGCCTCCATCCGAGATGCCCAAGGACCGGATCTGGCAGCTTGCTGTACCTGGTGAGAGTTATGGCAGTATGCTTCTTAAGCCTAGCGAAGACCATCATCATGAATTGCAAGGCATCCTTGACAGGATCTTCAGAGGCCTTTGTCCTTTTGGCATATAGTGCTTGCTCATGCCCATGTAGTTCTTTGAGTTACTAGCTAGAGAGACCAATGCATATGCGGCGGAGCATAGTGTTAGAGGTTGGATACCACGCACAACCACTGAGATTGTTGTGTTTCATGGTCCATGCATGGCAATGAAGTTGCATGCTCTTCCTGGTCTACAGCATTATTGGAAGAAGATACACAAAGGGCCCATAAATTTGCCTAGCTTTGGTCGGTTCATATCTAGGAATAGATTCAAGGAGATTAGAAAGTGCTTTCATGTGAAGGACAAAAAGAGTAGAAAATGAATTTCCACAGACTCTAGAGAGAAGAAGTTGTGGCAGTTCAAACCATTCATTGACTTACTCTTGTCCACCTTCAAGAGATATTAGAGTCCAAGTGAAGCCTAGTTTGAAAATCTGTATACGGCGTACACGTGTCAACGTACAGCACATATGTGCGGTACGTGTAGTTGGAGATTATACGTCTTAATACGGGCGAATACGCCTCTGTCGGTCAATTAAATCGGAAAGCGTTATAACCGCGTGTGAAAACGTGGGAGTGTGATACCAAAGACGAGGAAGAAATTACTTCTCGCTTTTGAACATGATCGATCTAGTCACCTACTTGCACGTAGCTAATGTGACGGCTTTGTTTCGTGGCAAACTGTGAAGCAAAAGACTGTCTTATGACAACACGCGTCTCTCCTTCCTGCCGGCTGTTTGACTATTTCGAAGATTCATTTCCACTTTTTCGCTCTCCTGCTCTCTCTCTGTTCACGCTCACTTACCACACATTTTCGTATTGTAGGTTTGCAAAAAAGTAACCAATCACCGCAGAACGCGTGCCATCTTATCTTTCCTTGTCCAATCCATGTGCGGTATTAATGGGTAGCCACAGGTTAGGGTGAATCCTTATCGGGCGTTTTTCGTTTGCTCCCTGCATCCGATGGGCGTGTTTTCAGATTCTGGCCAGATTCTGGCCAGATTTTGACCAGATTCAGACACACGTGTCTGACCTTTCCGTCAAAATAAGATAGTACGTGGAGTGCAAATACGTGTGGCGGGGCCGACGTGGTGACCGGGCAACTACTAAATAGCTGAAACAAACAAAACGTTCGCTAAACAAAAATAACGATTATACCGATGTTGCTCGATACGTGAATATTGACGTATGAGAGTACGGCGTATTGCGATACGCACTGTGCCATTATGGCCTATACGAATTTTCAAATTAGGAGGTGAAGTTATGACAGTTGATAAGAGAACAATTCCTATTAGAAATAGACAACACCCTGTTAGAACATACAATCCCTTGAAGCCTTAGAAGTATGGTATGGAAGTGTTCACTATGTGTGATGCCATGACATGTTTTTGCTATGGTTTTATTATATATGATAGAGTAGACAGAGATGGTTTGAAATTTGATGTGATTTTGGATCTAGTAGCTATGCTTCCTGTAAGTAGGTTCTCAAGTCTTGTTGTAGACAGGGACTTCACCTCTTCCAACCTCTTCCAAAAACTAGCTAAACTTGGACATGGTGCTACTGGCACAGTTATGACTAATAGAAAGAGCTTTCCAGGCAAATATACTTGGATGGAGAAAGGTGCAATTCCAAAGAGAACCAATAAAGCTCCATACAATGGAAGTCCCCCTATGATAGCATGCACCTGGCAGGACAAAGCACCTTGTGCTGTTTTGTCGACCGCTGTAGGACTAGCTCCTAGATCACAGTCAAGGCGTGATGGTAAACTTCGACATGTGCTGCCTGCTCCACAAGTGGTGGAACACTACAACTTATACAAGGACGCAGTTGACCTGTTTGATTCTTTTTGTTTGAAGAGAAACTACAATGCAGAAAGAGTACTTGTGAATAAAAAGTGGTGGCATAGAGCTTTTTGGGGTATTTGGGATGGGCTAGTAGCAAATGTCTTCATCCTCTTGAAGTTAGCTGATGACAAGGCTGACAGATATGACACTTACCTTCATATTATGGATGAGATGTGCTCTTTTCAACATCCCAATGAGGCTGGACCTCCTAAGGTGACGACAAGATTGAGCACTACCCAACCTTCTGGTTAGAGAAGGCACACTCAGAGACACTTCCCTAGTGAGTGTGCTGACAAGAAGAGAGATTATTGTGTCGTGTGTGTTGCTGGTACTTACGGTCAGCACGCAAATAGGAAAAGAGCTAGAAGGAATCCATACTATTGCTTTCATTGCAATGTACCCCTTTGTGCAGCTCCTTGCTTTGAGATATATCACTCTAATAGAGCTATAGAGCACTTAGATGTAGGTCTTAAGAGGGAGGTTAGAGCAGGCATTTAGTATACTAATCGATAAGTTTTCTTCGTAAAACTCCAACACTGCAATTAATTTATAAATTGTGATAGAAGGTCTGACATGTGTTGCATATGAGTAAGATTGCGTGTTGTGCGCCAGATAATTATTATGAGTTTTTTTCTTGAATAAATCAATTTATACATGTCAATCTGTGCATTCTAGGGATAAAAGAGAATGTTTCAATCAGAAAAATAAATAAAATAAATTAAAATGTTTGAAAGTACATATGACAGTAACTAAGCCATGGCGTGATTTTTAAATTCATAAAACTCCTATGTAGCCCAATATGATTGAATGAGTGATCTTATGTTTTTGAACTTTTGTTGCACCACAAAAAAATGCCGTCGCATATTGCGCTTCAACTCCTTAAGAATTCAAATTTAGAAGGATAATTGTCCAACAGGTCTATAACTTTGTGCAGTCTCTAACAACATACATAACAACCTCCCATAATTCCCAAATCCTGGTTTGGAAGGAGGTAGGAGCAATGGGTCCTTGAAAGTAAGCCAAGAATACGCGTTATTGCTGATAATTTTTAAATGATTTTAATCAACTGAATATTGAATGAAATAAATTATTTCATACATGACCAAAAACTTCATGATCTTGGCTTTTCAAAACTATGTCCAGTGTCATTGTGAGATTAGTAATAAGGTGGGAATTAAATCGTAAAGACATGCACTTGTTGCACCAAAAAGTGTGAGTTATCATGGGCTATCTAGTGTTAAGACGTGCCACATGTTGAGATAAGTTACTCCTTTAATTTTTAATTCTTCTGTGTCTAATGTATGCAATATTTTTCTTTTTGTTAGTAGATTCCAAGAGATTCTAGTGCACCATTTGTTTATGTGCCTTAAGAGGATTTGCAAAACTTGAGCACCATGAAGTTGCTTATAAAAGTGTCATTACAGGCACAGCACATGCACCACGCGCGGGCCGAATCACGCGACACTTAATTTTGGCGCTACGAGTACCAATTCGGTACCGATCGATCTCACTCGCGACTTTTTTGACAAAGTTAAGAACGCGTTGCAGCAGCTCACTTATCTTCTTTATAAATCTCTGTACACTCTCTTAGCACTTACAAGTCCTAATTAAAAGATGTTAAGCACTTAAGGGCGAACACCTCACAACAACAAAAAAGACTTGAGACGAAGTGTGGAGGCATTTACGACTAAATGAAAGTAGCGGATTCACGAGAGTAGAGCCGATAAAAGGTAAATTATGCCTCTTTTTGCTGCACTTCCATTAACTTTCAGTTTTCTTAATTATAGTGTTTGTATTTGCTTTGAAAGAATCGTTCATGGGTTTGGGACATTTCCACCCCGTGAGTTTGTGGACAAATCCGTATAGACGTATTTAGAGATGGTTTTGTGAGGAGGGGTACGAGCGGCCTTGGAAACGCAGGGAAATGTAAGTGTCAACATAAGCAGCATAAGGAGAGAAAGAAAATCATTTTTACTTCACTTTTGCCTTGGCGGCAGGTTGAAGGCAGATTGGGGGCAGATTTTAGGGTTGGGAGCAGATTTTTAGGATATTATTTATTTGTTTACACAACAAGTTCTTATACGTACCTCAGCAATAGTAGTTTAGTAGTAGTACGACATTACTCATTATTCACCTCTTAAGTTCTTTTCTTTTGGAGTGGGGTTAGGACTGTCAGAACCGCTTCACCACGCTTGCCGTCTTCTCGCTTCCTAAGTGTCCAGCATATAAGCAGTCATGATGCTCCGCAAGTAGTAGATCGCGTAGCTCTTTGATGTCAGGTTTCACCACTCACTTGGAACCACCATCATACCAAATGCCGTCCTTCTTCTGCATAGTCGAGTTGGACTCAGTTGCTCCACCATCAGCAAACTCTGGGTCCTCCTTATAACCCCTCTGAAGCTTCCCCTTGAAGTCCATACTCTCCTTGATGACTGAGACAACTGCAAGGTCACACCTCCTGCATAAAGCATCTACAGGGTTGTTCTTCCCAGGTAAGTACTCAATCTTGTGGTCGAACTGTTGCAGAAACTCCATCCACCTTGCCTGTCTTGGTGTCAACGTTGGCGGCGTCGTGAACTTCTCCATGCTCTTGTGGTTGGTCTTCGTGAACACCTTCCTTCCGTCCATATAACATCGCCAAAGCCTCGAAGCCTGGATAATAACCAACATCTCCCGCTCGCGTGCTGCATAGTTCTGCTCAGCAGGACTCAACTTCCTGCTCTGATATGCCACAGGTTGCAAAACTTAGCCTCGGTCCTACAGAAGAATGGCTTCCACTGCAAAATTTGATGCTCCGTGATGATGGTGAAAAAAAGCTCTCGACTTGCAATTGCCCACATAGGTGCCTTTGTCAACAGGTCCTTAATCTTCTCAAAAGCTTGCTGCTCCTTGTCACCCCATAGCCACTTCTCTTGCTTTTTCAACATGTCCGTGAGCGGTGCACACACCTTGGCAAATCCTTCAATGAAACGTCAATAAGAGTTTGCCATACCAAGAAAGCTGCTGAGTTGATGAATATCAGCAGGTACCGGCCAATCTCTGATTGCTTGCACCTTCTTCTGCTCCACCTTGACTCCTTCAGCTCCCACTATGTGCCTCAGAAACTCGACCTCCTTCAGACAAACGTTGCACTTGCCCATCTTCCCATGTAACTTTTGATCTCTCAAGACCTCGAACACCTTCCTCAGATGCTCCACATGCTCTTCCAAGGTCTTCGAATAGATCAAGATGTCGTCCAAAAATACCACCACAAATTGGTCCAAATAGGGTCGGAACATACTATTCATGAGTCCCACGAATGTAGCAGGTGCATTAGTCAACCCAAAAGGCATGACTGTGAACTCGAATAAACCATAGCAAGTCCTGAAAGCAGATTTCCGAACGTCTCCTTCCGCAATCCGTACTTGGTGATAGCCACTCCTCAAATCAATCTTTGAGAAATACTTTGCCTCGACAAGCTTGTCAATCAACTTGTCCACTCGTGGAAGTGGGTACCTGTTCTTGATTGTGATCTTGTTGAGAGCTCGGTAGTCGACACACATCCTCATAGTCCCATTCTTCTTCTTCACAAATAAGACTGGCGCTGCAAAAGGAGACTCGCTGGGTCGGATGAATCCCTTCTCCATTAACTCTGCGAGCAGCTTCTCCAACTCATTCAACTTCGCAAACGATTGACAATAGGCGGGTCTCACTGGTGGCTTGCTCCCAGGTTTCAACTCGATCTTGTGCTCCATAGCTCTCTGTGGAGGTAATGTTGCAGGTAGCTCCTCAAGAAAAATGCACTTGAACTCCTTCCACAGCGCCTTAATTTGGGCAGGCATCTGAGCAGGCTTCTTCTCTTGAGCAGTTGCGCTCTGCTCCTTCTGAGCAAGGGGATCACACACCACTACTTGCTTCTTTGGCAATGTACATTCGCCCAGGCTGTTAGGATTCACGCTTGCTCCATCTGATGACCTTGCGAGGGCCACCGAAACAAGGTACATCTCCTTCACCTAATTTGCTGGAATGAATCGACTTACCAAATAGGCGATTAACAGTTAATGAAGATCTTTATATCAGCAAGTAATCTTTGTGGTATTTTCCGTTAACTGGTTAAATCGCAAAGGACAGCACACTAGCAGTAAATAATACTCGTAAGTCAAATGCGAGTAAACTAGCATCAATAATGCAAATCAGTAAACTCATACATAAGCAAGGTTAGAAGACAGTGCGTATCAATGGCTTCTCGCCTTGGATTCAGATCTCTCTCAGTAAGCAGTACAAGAGAGTTGGCCTTGTTTCCGAATGCCAAACTCGAGAGCAATACCTAGCATATGTACATGGAATGAGTTTACTGTTCAACGGCCAGTGCGATGGCACCGCCTACCTGGGAGTTAACCACGTTGGTAGGACCTCGGTTAACCAAATCCACCGCCATCTCCCATCATCCCGAATCGCCATCTATCATAGGGATGTCATCTGGCCATTCATCTAGCATACCACACTTAGATGCATATCGAGGCAGTTTGTCGCTATCGAGTACGGAAGTCAGCGGGCTGTCAAAGAATGTGTCAGCAAGCTGACTCAAGCTGACTTTAGCCTGCTGCTTTCAGCTGAGTCATTAAATTGATATTAAATATAAAGTTCAGCAGACTGATTATTGACTAGAGTTCAGCAGACTGAACTAATTTTTAACTGTTATATGTAAATGAATATTATATTAACTCAATATACTGATTCATTACAATCCCTCCAACTTAACATGTTGTCGCCTGGACAACACTGACACAGGGTACATAGGTTTCCCCAACATCTAGCATGCTGGGCCCTTGGCCTTTCGCCCTTAGGAGGGAGATGCCCCTGGGGCCCTATGGTCAGGGGAGTCAGTCCTCCTCCTGCCTTGGGGTCTTCTGAAGCCTGTTAGAGAGGGAGGTTCCGTGTAAGAACCCGGCGGAGAACGCAGTAACTGTGTTGCTTCCTCCTGCACGGTCTGAAACTGAATGGAGGTAGCCTTCTCCTGGGCATCCCTCAAACTCACTGGTACATATACCGGCATCCCAGAAGGATGTTGCATGACATGAGCCAAGGGTACATGCCCTCTTTGCGAGGGAGATGCTGGCAGGCCTCTGGCTATTTCTCTAGCAGCCCTCCTGTCTGCCCTGTCTGACTGGGTCTCCGTGCCTGCAGATGGGCTCTCTCCTCTGGCAGTTCCCAGCCAAGTGATATCCTCCTCTTCAGCGAGTTGCTGCAGGGCCAACCCCGTCTTCTTCCTTACAGGGGATGTGGCAGGTGTCGGGATCACGGCGGGGCTAGTGTCCTCCTCCTCGCCTTCTTCCTCGTCTTCCTCTGACTCCTCCTCATCTCCGTCCCCGGGTTCCTCTGATACTTCTGGGGTCTCTTCTGCCAGCTGCTCCAGCTCTTCCCGAGAAAATGAATATCCCACTCACCTTCCCCTTTTGGGTGCTGGTGGGGGCTGCGAAGTCCCCACCGCATATAGGTCCTTTTCCCCCTACTTGCTTGCCCATTTGGCATAAGCGTGCTTCCCTTTTGAGAATGACTCTCGGGCCCTGCTTCTGTCCCCCTGCATTTCTTGGCTCATGCAGTCTCTGACTCCATCCAATCTTGGGTCCCAAGCCGTAATGTGAGGAGGCAATACTATGTTCCCCTTTAGGTCTGTTTGGAAATCCTCATCCGTCGCCCTGCCATTCTGCTGATCCCTCATGTTGATGGTCATCCACCGCCAATCGGTGGGCTTTTGGAAGAAGGCAGGTTTTGTCCTTCTAAGAGTACAAGGGTACCAGTGCCCTGCAAAGTCTAGCTGACTGGTTTCCCTGGCCAAGAACTCCCAGCTTCTCCTCTCCACCTCATTATTCATGGCCTTGAACCGGTTATGGGGTGTAGAGTCCTTAAAGCTGTCCGCGTCCATGGGGATCATCCTGATGACCCTACCTTCCCCCTAGATACCAGGAATTGATACAGCCCCTGCTTCGTTCACCTGGGCCATTGCCTTGGCCTCCCTGACCGTATATCCTACCATCCTGGCATAATCGTGGTAGAGGAGGAGCCCCGTGCTCACCTCTATATACTTGTCAAAGTGTTCGGAGATCTCCCCTTCCTTTTGGAGGATGTCCTTCTGTGACTCACTGCTACTTCTCCGAGTATACTTGAAGGCCTCCTGCAGTAGATCAAAGCCCTTGCCCAGTATTGTATAGCGGTAGCTGCTGATTCTCCTCTGCTCTTCTTCAGCCTGCTGCTTCCGCTTCTCCTCAGCTTGCCTCTCCTTCTCGGCTTTCTTGGCCTCCTCTGCAACTTTTGTGTCCATTTCTTTTTGCCTCAGCCTGGCTTGTTCCTCCTCCTCCTTCTTCTTCTGTGCCTCCCGCTGTTGTTGGAGTCGTTGTGATTCCCGAGCGGAGATGGAAGATGATTCGATGTCTCCACGGAATTGCAAGTATTTTGCATGTGCCTCTTCCGCCCTTCTCTTCCTCTTGAGTTATGACTTTTGAGTCATCTTGCTCAATCATAAACACAATGCAAATAGTAAAGTCGTGATATTTTGCCGCTACTGAGTGCCCTTGATGAAGAGGAACGCGATCAGGAGAGTTCCTAGTGTGAAATACCTGGTGTGAGTGAATATAAGGGAAAGATTGAGTTAGAGAGAAGGTGAGTGTGAGCGCAAGTTGAGTGTGTAATAAGGTAATCAGAGATTTTCTGGCTGATTCCGAAACAGAATACCACTCCCTCCAACTTGATTTAAAAGGTGGGCTGCCTGTCACAACTGTCACTAACTGTCACATCCCCCTCCAACTTATATGGAGACAGGACCTCCTGTCACCTTCCCATGTCTACTGAAGGGATAGTTAGGGCGGTGCCCCAGCCGCCCGAAGGTGGAACCGTTTCAACGCCCCTTTGGCATTGGTCAGCTGGTCCCCAGAGGCATTGTAACCCTTCTATCGGATGAGGTACTTTATGACATATTTAGACGAGCGACGGACCAAGCGAGCGTCTAAAATCTCATCGACCTCATATTCCTCAGGGTCGCCGTCCCAGTCCGCGGGGACAGGTCCCGGTTGGACAGGTAACCAACCTGTGAACAGTGTATCACCTTTGATGTATGGTTCCAGGAAGAACATATTAAAGATTGGGTGACCCTTTTAGTCCGCTGACATGTTCAGTTTGTAAGCATTCTGACCGACACGACGCACCACCGAATATGGACCGACCCAGACAGGGCCAAGCTTTTTCTTGACCACACCAGGTACAGGTGCTGAGAATGCAATTTGACTAAATCGCCCTTAGAAAATGTCAGCTGGCGACGGTGTTGACTACCTTATTTTTGTTGGTTTTCTTGGGCTTTCTGCAGGTTTTGTTGGACTTCTGACAGGGTGTCAAAAAACTCCTGAGTTAACTGGAGAGAGACCGGGTTGTCAATCCCTTCAGGGTCAGTTAAAGACTCCCCCAGTACATCTAAAGGAGACTTAGGGACTCTACCCAGGCTGAGTTCAAAAGGAGTCTTGCCCTTTGACGCATGCACCGCACTGTTGACCGCAAACTGGATTTGAGGCAACAGGTCATCCCAATTATCTTGTTTTTGGTTAATATATGCTCTCAGCACCTCCTGCAGAACTCGGTTAGTTCTTTCAGTCTGCCCATCAGTCTGAGGGTGGGTTGCTGTGCTGAGCAGCTATTTGACTCCCATTAACCCCATTAAAGCTCTCCAGAACTTAGAGGTAAATTTCGAGTCTCGGTCTGAGATGATATTAGAGGGTAGCCCATGTTGGCATACTACATGGTTGTAGAACTGTTGCGCTGTTTCGAGTGCAGTTACTTTGACAGTTGTGGGGATGAAAATGACCATTTTTGTCAGTTTATCCACGACTACCAGTATCGAATCATGCCCATTAGCAGTTCGTGGCAGTGTGACCACCCAAGCCATGGATATAGTTTCCCAGCGTCCCGTTGGGATGGGCAGCGGTTGCAGGAGACCTCCTGGTGGTGTGTGCCTAGACTTATTTCTTGGACACTGATCACAGGATTTCACATATTTCAAAACCTCTCGGGGCAACCATTCCCAATGATAATGTTTTGCGAGTTTGCCAACAGTTTTGGCCTGCCCCAAATGCCCACCCAGTAAACTGTCATGTGCTTGACTCACTAAAAGGGACCTTATTAGGAATGACCAGCTTCAGCCTGCCTGAAGTGGTTTCAGTAACCCAGACCCCTCCCTTAAGTTTATACCAGAGTGTAGTAGCACAACACACATCAGTAGTGGGGCTGGGCTCAAATGTTGGGTCAGAAAGGTAGGCTTTCCTGAGTAGTTCAAGGAAGGACTTTTTCACCTTCAGTGAAGTGAGTGCACATAGGACTTTATCTATAGCATGCTGACTAAAGTTCCTTTCTTGTAAGTCAGGTCTTCTAGAGAGTGCATCAGCAGGATTCAACTTCCCTGGTTTGTAGTCGATCTGGACTTGGAACTGCTCCAGCATCTGGCTCCAGCGGTTCTCCCTCCTCGACAACTTGGACTTCTGTTGAAAGTGAGTCAAAGCTAGATGATCTGTAATCACCTTAAAGGCCTTACCATGTAAGTATGCTCTCCACAATTTGAGCACATGTATGATAGCAAGTAGCTCTTTATCATGCACTGAGTAATTACTGTCCGCTGGATTAAATTTCATAGACTCGTACAACACAGGGTGCCACTCCTGCCGTACCTTACCATCCTTTGTGGTTTTGTCAGCCGGCTGCAACAAAATAGCACCCATGGCAAACTCAGAGGCATCAGTGACCAGCTGCACGGGTTTGCTGGGGTCATACACGGCTAGCACTGGGGCAGAACAAAGGGCATCTTTAAGGGTCTGGAAGGCAGCCTGCTGCTCTTCCCCCCACACATACCCTATGTCTTTCTTAGTAAGGTGAGTCAGTTTACTGGCCTTTGTGGAATAATTCTCGATAAATCTCCTATAGTAGTTGGCCAACCCGAGGAAGGATCTAACTTCAGAGACAGATTGTGGTACTGGCCAGTCCCTTATGGTCTGGACTTTTTTAGGGTCCACACTGATGCCCTCTTTACTGACAACGTGGCCTAAGAATTCAATACTTTCTTTAAGGAAATCACACTTGCTCATTTTAGCATATAACTGATTTCTTCTCAAAATGTCCATGACTGTCTTTAAGTGTTGAGCGTGCTGAGTCTCATCTTTAGAGAAAACTAAAATATCATCCAGGAAAACTTGCACAAATATATCCAAATAAGGCTTGAAAATATCATTCATAGCACCCATAAAGGTTGCGGGAGCATTAGTCAGTCCAAATGGCATCACGTTGAACTCATAGTGTCCATAACGTGTGCTGAAGGCAGTCTTGTGTTCATCCCCTTCAGCAATTCTGATTTGATGATAACCACTCTTGAGATCTATCTTACTGAACACCATAGCACCAGACAGGGTATCAAGCAAGTCCTCGATTTTGGGTAAAGCATACTTGTTCTTTACCGTAATTCTGTTCAGGGCTCTTAATCCACACACCGGCATACTGCCATCCTTTTTCTTAACAAATAGGATGGGTGCGCCGTAAGGTGATTCAATGAGAGAAATATAACCATTTTCCTCAAGCTCTGCAATCTGTGTTTTCAACTCCTCGCTCTCCACATAAGACAAGCCATAAGTGCGTTGCCAAGGTGGCTGACTATTCAATAATGAATCAATCCGATGATCTACTTCTCTCTTAGGAGGTAGTCCTGGAGGCATATTAAATACATCCGTGTACTGAGCAACGATTTTTGCAGCAGTAGGGTGCTCTAGAGGACTTACCTTTTTCTCAACCATTTCTTCAGGTTGAAGAGGTACCTCTCTTAGCAGCAGACATAACATTCTGTCTTCCTTCTGGTTCCAGCTTTTGACGAACTTCATTGCATTCAGCAACTTGCATGCTTCTGGAAGCCTCTTCTTTTCCTTCAGTGGCCATCCACACAGGACAAGAGGAAGAGCACTGGTGGGTGCCAAGTCAGTCTGCCCATCACTGGCTCCTCTCACTTTAACTGTACCTCTGCTCCAACACACTTCAGCTTGATCTCTATTAAGCCAGGACCTGCCTAGCACGAGATCATGAAAGCCAGTGTTGAGTACCTCAAATGCAAGCGTTTCAGTTAGAAATGTAATGCGAGAACCTAACTGGACCTCAATAGGCTTGGTTATAACTCCTCCCGGGATACTTGAGGCATCTCCAAGGAATATTATTCTATTCCCTTAAGTGACAGCAGGGAGCCTTAGCCGCTTAACTAAGTCCTTGTGGATAAAAGTATGTGACGCCCCTCCGTCAACAAATGCCCTCACCTTCCTACCTGCAATCATACAATGCAGTAGGATAGGGGGGACTGTCTTTGCTTGACTTTTGCATTGTTCTCCTGACTTAGCAAAGAAATGTTGGACATCAGGTGGAACAAGAACATCCAGAGTGTGCACTCTCTGGATGTCTATATTGCTGATGGTCTCCTTTATTGGGTTGTCAGGCATGCATAGTGAATCCAGTTCAGCAGGTTCCATAATACCTGCTACGAGGGCAGCTAGTGACGACTCACTATCTCTAGCATCCTCAAAGTCAGTAGACTGGATTACTGATTGTTGCTGTCTTTTAAAGGCTGGTCTTTTCTCTCGACTTTTGGGAGGTGCTTGTCTGGACACTGCTCTCTGAAGTGACCTGGCTGCTGACAATGGTAGCAAATCGATTTTGCTGATGCTGGTCTCGGCTTAGTCCTACCACCACCTCTTCCATAGCCGCCTCCAGGGAAACCTCCGCCACCTCTAGACTGTATGGCATTATACTCATGCTCATATCCATCACCTTGATCGTCCTTAGCCTGGTCTCTTTCAATTGTATTGTAGGAACCGTGGGGCTTTTTGACAATCTTAGACACCAAAGCATTACTCTGGCGCTTGTGATTGAACTGCTGCTGATCCCAGGCATCAGCATCCTGGATCAAGTCAGCCAATTTCTCATACTTCTTCTCAGCGAAATGACCAGAGACTTCGGATTTCAAGCCATACCTGAAGTATGCTATCCTATACCGTTCTGGCAAATCTGGCTGCTTCATCATGTTCTCTTGGAACTTTTGAGCAAACTCAGCAACTGAAGTGGTCTGCTTCACTGTCAGGGAGATCATCGCATAGATAGTATTCTCCTGCTGGTTGATGACATCAAACTTCTCATGCAACTTCTCGACAAACTCTACCCACGTAGGGTCACCAAGTTGCCGAGCCTTACGCTCTCCTTTCCAGTAAAGCCACCAGTCTGTGGCACTGCCTTTCAGTAGCGCACCGATGTGCCTGACCTTCTCGTAATCTTGCAGTTGTGGGTAGTTCTCCAGCCACTGCTCAACATCCGCGAGAAACTTGACCCCTAATATTTTCTATTTCCCTCAGGATCATACTCCTGGGGAGGTTTTGGCTTGGGCTTTTTAGGCCCTCGGCCACCACCACTAGTGGTTTGAGACCCCAGTTGGTCTCTGTCCCGCAGTAGAGAGATTATGATTCTTTTGTCCTCCTGTTGGGACTGATACATGGTCGCCATTAGCGACTGCATTTGAACGAACAATGCTCCCAAGTCTACACTCCGGGGTGGTAGACTAGCAAAAGCAGTAGCAGCATTGGCATCTACTAGCTGAGTAGTGTCCTCAACAGTCCCTCTCGCTCCTGCAGCAGCAATTCCTGCCGCATTCAGCCGGTCACATATTTGACCTACGGGTACATTGAGTTGTGCAGCAGGAAGTGGGTTCAGAACATAGGCCCTTGATGCCATAAGTTCTTCAACAGTGCGCTCGTCAGCTAGCTGTCCTTCCCTCCATTTTGTATCTTTAGCGGCCTTTGCTAATTCTTCAGCTTCTAATCTAGCTCTCTCCTCATCAGCTTGCTGTGCTCCGACTGCGGCAATAGCAGCTGCCTCATTTGCAGCCTCTCTAGCTGCAGTATCTGCCACTGCTTCAGAATAGGTACAGCTTCCCGCTACATGGTTTTCGCCTAATTTTTGACATTCTCGTTATCGTGGTTCTCCATGTCTCGGGAGTTGCTAGTTTGAGACCTTGTCCTTACCATACAAAGAAGACTGTGATAACTGCTCCGATACCACTGAAATGAATCGACTTACCAAATAGGCGATTAACAATTAATAAAGATCTTTATATCAGCAAGTAATCTTTATGGTATTTTTCGTTAACTGGTTAAACGGCAAAAGACTGCACACTAGCAGTGAATAATACTCGTAAGTCAGATGCGAGTAAACTAGCATCAATAATGCAAATCAATAAACTCATACATACGCAAGGTTAGAAGACAGTGCGTATCAATGGCGTCTCGCCTTGGATTCAGATCTCTCTGAGTAAGCTGTACAAGAGAGTTGGCCTCGTTTCTGAATACCGAACTCAAGAGCAATGCCTAGCATATGTACATGGAATGAGTTTACTGTTCAACGGCCAGTGCGATGGCACCGCCTACCCGGGAGTTAACCACGTTGGTAGGACCTCAGTTAACCAAATCCACCGCCATCTCCCATCATCCCGAATCGCCATCTTTCATAGGGATGTCATCCGGCCATTCATCTAGCATACCAGACTTGCACATCGAGACAGTTCGCTGCTACCGAGTACAGAAGTCAGCTGGCTGTCAAAGAATGTGTCAGCAAGCTGACTTAAGCTGACTTCAGCCTGCTGCTTTTGGCTGAGTCATTATACTGATATTAAATATAAAGTCCAGCAGACGGATTATTAACTAGAGTTCAGCAGACTGAACTAATTATACCTTTATATGTAAATGAATATTATATTTACCAATATACTAATTCATTACGTTCGCCCTGCATAGCTTCTTAACTTGCAGGCTCGACAGAAGACAGTTACTTGTGGTCGTATCTACCTCCACCTATTTCACGGTCTCCATTTGACCATCACGCCCTTGGACTTTCCCTCGTCCTGTGCTCCACTGAACTTGAGAATTGGCTTTTTCAGCCATGGTCGGCCCAATATCACCTCATGGTGACCCAACTCTGCCTGCTCCAGAACTTCATTACTTCGGTGCCCTGCTACTTCCACGTGAATAGCTTCCGTAGGTGCACCACCCTTGAGTCTCTGCCCATTTGCCAAAATTGCCTCCTAATGGCTCATAATGCTTCTGCACAGGGATTTGCCACTCTTTCACCAGCCTCTAGTGCACAAAATTTGCACTTGGGCCACTGTCGACCATACACTTTGCCTTCTTGCCATTGACTACTCCTTCCCCAATGATAGGCTTGTCAATGTCTCGTCCTTTGCTTCTGGGCAGGCTCTTGGGGATAACCTCCTTGTGAGTTACAGAAGTGAAATCTGATATGAAATGAAGTAGTTATGCCTATTTATAGTCTTCTGACATAAGTCCTCCTCTCTAGACACGTGCGCCGCTTAGCAACGGACTTTCCCAAGTGTTTGTCAAATCGTCCCTTCCAAAATGTTTGTGAGTAAGCCAGATCTGTCTCATCTGACGTGTCGAGTCGATTTGTCGTCTACATGCATGCATCAAAATACCTAGAATATACAAACTTAGACGCGCTAGGCTAATCCGAATCTTGTAGGAAAATCGACCTAGTCGGCACTTCGCGTCAGCAAAACTTACGTGAAGGTTCGATTTCACTCTAACGGGCCACATCGCTCGACGCTGTCGGTCAATCGGACATTCGCGGTCACCGCGAATTACGGACAGTCGTCAACCAATCTCAAAATAAATTAAATTTCAAAAATCCATAACTCTCTCAATACTTAACCAAATTCGATGACCTTCATATCAAAATGATCACAAAAATGCACTCTTCACTTCTAAACAATCCAAACATACTTTCATGAAACTCAAAAATGCACTTTATAAACCTATGACCTTACAGCAGAGGAAGCCAAGAAGGCAGAAAAAGACAAGCAAGCTGAGGAGAGGCGGAAGCAGCAAGCTGAGGAGGAACAGAGGAGAATCAAAAGCTATCGCTACACGGTGACGGGCAAGGGCTCTGATCTTTTGGAGGAAGCCTTCAAGTGTGCCCAGAGAAACCAAAGTGAGTCACAAAAGGACATACTGCAGTGAGAGGGGGAGACATTCCCAACCTTTGACAAGTTCATAAAGGTCAGTACAGGCCTCCTACTGTACCATGACTATGCCAAGATGGTAGGATATACGGTCCAGGAGGCCAAGGCACTGGCTCAGTTAAACAAATCTGAAATTGTGCCATTATTTGGGATCTGGGGCGCAGATAAGATCATCGCATTAATCCCTATGGACTCGGACAGCTTCAAGGATGCCACGTTTACGACCGGGTCAAGACCATGTAGAACAAGGTGGAGAGAAGAAGATGGGAGTTCTTGGCGAGGGAGACCAGCCAGCTGGATTTTTTGCAACACAAGTACCCTCGTACTCTGAAGAGGACAGACCCTGCTTTCTTCCTGCAGCCCACTGACTGGCAATGGATGACCCAACATGAGGGACCAACTAAATGACAGAGCTAAGAAAGACGATTTCTTGGAAGACTTGCACGGGAAAATAGTGCTGCCTCCTCACATTGCAGCATGGGACCCAAGGTTGAATGTAGTTAGGGACTGCATGAGCCACGAGACGCAAGAGGATAGGACGAGGGCTAGAGATTCTTTCTCCAAGAGGAAGCATGCTTATGCCAAATGGGCAAGGAAGCAGGGGGAGAAGGACCTACGTTCGGTTAATACCCAACAATCCCCACTAGCACCCAACAGGGGGTGGTCAGTGGGATTCTCTTTTTCTCGAGAACGGCTGGAGGAGATGACTAGAGAGACTCCATAAGTCTCAGAGGAATAAGAGGACAAAGAGGAGCAAGGCGCAGGAGAGGAGTCCAGCCTTGTTGAGGCACAGACCCTAGCTACATCCCCCACTCTGCAGAAGACTGGGCGATTCTTGGCACAGGTAGCGTTGCAGCAATTTGTAGATACCAGCCCACCTGGAGATCCAGACCTCCTGTAGCTGGGAAGTTTCCGCAAGATGAGTCCGACCTCAAGAGGTGAGACTTAGGCAGACATACTGGACAGGAGGGCTGCAAAGGAGGCAGTCGGAGGTCAGCCAGCATCCCCCTCTCATAGAAGGCATGTGCCCTTAGCCCATGTCATGCAGCACCCTTCTGGCATGCCAGTGTATGTTCCTGTCAGTTTCAGAGCTGCACAGGAGAGAGCTATTTCCATCAACTTGCACACTGTGCAAGTGGAGGCTACCCAACTGCTACATTCTGCTCTCGGTTCACCTTGGTCTGAGCCCCCACGGTTCAAGACACCACCAGATTGGAGAAGAAGGTCGAGGTGCTGGTCTCACCCTCCGAAGGATAGAACCCTTGGTACTTAGTATGCTGGTTGTTCTTGTTTGGAGTCAGTATGCTCCGATGTGCAAGTGTTGTACTGTGTTGCTGTCAAACAATTAAGACATTTTGTCGAGTTGACAACAATTTAAGTTGGAGGAACTGGAATGGATCAGTATATTGAAAAGATGTATTGTTCATCTAATTCTAGTTGTAAAATATGTTCCGCCTGTTAAACTTTTAGTTAATATTTAGTCTGTTGGATGTCTAATACTTAAACCAATGACTCCCTTGGGAGCAGCAGGCTAAAGTCAATCAGGCTAGCCTGCTCACAAAGGACAGCTTGTCGACACATTCTTTGACAGTCAGTTGACTGTCGTACTCGGTAGTGTGAACTGCCTAGTTATGCATCTAAGTGTGCTGTGCTGGATGAGTGGCCAGAAGACACCCTTAGGGTGAATGGCAATTCAGGATGATGGGAGATGGCTGTGGATTTGGTTAGCCGAGGTCTTACCAACGTGGTCAACTCCCGAGTAGGTGGTGCCATCGCACTTGCCGTTGAACAGTTAACTCATTCCTTCTACAAATGCTAGGTATTGCTCTCTAGTTCGGCATTCAAAAACAAGGCCAACTCTCTTCTACAGCTTGCTAAGAGAGATCTAAATCCAAGGCAAAAAACCATTACAACAAATTGTCTTCTAACTTTCCTTATATACAAGTTTATTAATTGCGTAATTGATGCTCATTTACTTGCATTTGACTTTCGAGTTTTGTGTACTGCTAGTGTATTGTCTTCTTGCTGTTAAATTTATGAAAAGACAACACCATGAAAATTACTTGTAGTGATATAGGCTATAATGAACTAGTTTGTTTTTATACTTTTGAAGTTCTTAAAGTAGTTTTGTGTGGACTCAAGTGTGAATAGAAACTCTAATGACTTGGTTCATGTTCTTATACTATTAAAGTTCTTAAAGTACTTTTGTGTGGACTCAGATGTGAATAGATACTCTAGTGACTTGGTTTAAATTCTTTGAACCTTCTAAGGCATCCTCAAAGTTAGAGGAAGGACCTAGATTACCTCCATGTGGCAAAAGTCAAATATGCCAACTTTAGATCACAAGGACATGTGTACTTCATTCTAGAAAGAGGTGGCAAGTTTTGGGATGTGTTGGGTGGCCAATGCATCAAACATGCACCTTCCTAGAACTTACTTACAAAGCAAGTATATAAACAAGAGCTAGAGCATAAAAAGGCATTCGAGAATCACTCTTGTACTTGCCAAATTCTAGAAATACATTAACTTTCAAGAAGCCATCTCTCTTCCAAGAAGCTCCCACTTGTGTTCAAAGATCTTTGTTTTGAATAGACAAAGAATTAATTTTTACTAAGTACTTTCTATCTGTTTCACTACAGTGGTATCGGAGCTAGGCACTTTGGTAGCACAAGAAGATGGCCAATTTTCAAGACCAACAGCAAGCTTTTGAAGGAAGCACTTCATCTCCAAGAAACTCTTCTTCAACGCCGATGGGAGAGCCCACTAAAGAAAATCTGCAACAAGAAGAAGCTCCACAAGAAGGAGCACCGTCAAATCCCGTGGCAGCCGCTATAGCAAAGTTAACCCCACCATAAGGAGTTCCCGCAAAAGAGTGAGCGGCCTTCTTAATGACCGTCCACAACCAAGTGGGCTTTGCCAGCTATGTAGCAACTGTGCAAGCCTCAAGAGAAGCTATGGTTGCCATAGTTGCCCCTATTGCGAGTAACGCTCCAAATCCAGCCATGGCTAAAGCGCCTCCACAAGAGCCTACGAGAGCAAGGAAACTCATCAAGCCCGGCAAACCTGATACTTTCAACTCTGAGAAAGGAGCCAAAATGAATTTATGGCTCTACGAAGTGGAGACGTACCTCGCATTCCTTAAAGTACTCAAGGAGGACTACGTTCCCTTTGCCGTTCCCTTACTTAGAGGTGCAGCAACATCATGGTGGCGTAGCTATCAAGTGGCTATATATCAAGCTATGGCGCACCCCGTGCTCGGCTAAAAGTCCTCACCAACAAATGGAAGATGGGCAGATTTTTGTGAGGTCCTCAAGAAGCAATCCATGCCCATCAATGCGTAGAAGATTGCCCAACAAAAGCTCTCGCATGTCAAGCAAACGATGTCTGTTCAAGAATCTACATCTAGATTTCATGCCCTGAAATGAATTGACTTACCAAATAGACGATGAACAATTAAAGAAGATGTTTATATCAAAAAGTAATCTCTATGGTATTTTCTATTAACTGATTAAACAGCAAAGGACAACAAACTAGCAGTCGACAATACTTCGCAAGTCAAATGCAAGTAAACTAGCATCAATAATGCAATCAGAAAATTCATACATAAGCAAGGTTAGAAGATAGTGCATATCAACGGCTTCTCGTCTTGGATTCAGATCTCTCTCAGTATGCTGTACAAGAGAGTTGGCCTTGTTTCTGAATGCCGAACTCGAGAAAAATCGTAGCACATGTACATGGAATGAGTTTACTGTTCAACGGCAAGTGCAATGGCATCGCCTACCCGGGAGTCAACCACGTTGGCAGGACCTCAGTTAACCAAATCCACCGCCATCTCCCATCGTCCCGAATCGCCATCCATCCTAAGAATGTCATGTGGCCATTTATCTGGTATATCACACTTAGATGCATATCTAAGCAATTTGCTGCTACCGAGCACAGAAGTCAGCTAGCTGTCAAAAGAATGCGTCAGCAAGCTGACTTAAGTTGACTTCAGCCTGCTGCTTTCGACTGAGTCATTAAACTGATATTTTCATAAAGTCAAGCAGACTTAATATTAATTAAAGTTCAGCAGGTTGGACTTAATTACCTATTATATTTAAATGAATATTACATCTACCAATATACTGATTCATAACAATCCCTCTAACTTAACTTGTTGTCGCCTCGACAACGCTAAACTGTAGATGTATCTGATCAGGGAACTTACAGGTGCAAACAGAGAGGCCTCCAGCAAGGCTTGACTGGAAGATGGCTTGTCAAGGGTGTCGTTCCCGGGGCTTCTGGGTCAGGAGACTGAGATCTGGACCTAGACCTGGACAGCCCTCTAGGTCTGTCAGCTGGCCTTCTAAAGAACCCTGTTTGTTCTAAAGTCGGACCTCGAGGAGAACCAAGGATCGTAGCCTGCTCTTCAACTACCTGGGTGTTGATCGGAATATAGACAGGGATTCTAGTAGGATACTGAAATACATTGGCAAGAGGTACATGTGCCTGAGCGAAGGGAGAGGTGGACATGCCTCTGGCCATCCCGCGTGTCCCTCTTTTGGCACCCTCGACCTCTGGGATTTTCTCCCTTTGTCTGCTGCCAAGTATAGTGAGATAAGCTTCTCACCCTGCTTGGGCAAGTGGGCTGGGAGAGCGAGTGTGGGGTCCTATTGCCTCCATGACCAGGGTCACATTCCAGACACCTGATCTTGGCTCCTTAGAAAACCCTGCTCCTGTCTGCCCTTGGATCTCCTGAGTACCAGCTCCTAATGCTTCTCCTCTGCCTTGTTCTTCTTCCTTATCCTCCCAATCTTCCTCCTCCGAGAGGGTAGAAGTCACGTCCACTAAGTCATCCTGCTCCATGGTAGACATGGAGAAATCTACTGAACTCCCTTTCTTAGGGCGAGCTGGAGGTTGCTTGGCCTTCAGCCTGCTGATATCTATCCGGCCTGCATTCTTCGACGAAGGCATGCTTTTCCTATGAGAAGTAAACTCTCCCCCTCCTCCTATGCTCTTTGGTCTCCACATTTGTATTACTGAGACAGCCATTCAGCCTGGGGTCCCAATGGGCAATGTGAGGTAGCCGTCTATTCCATAGTGGAAGTTGTCTGGTTGGGCTCGGTCACACTCCTGCTTTTTGTTGGTGACGGTTATCCACCTCCAATCTGTGGGCTGGGGGTAGTATTGGGGTCCATGCTCAGCCTTTCTCAGTTTACAAGGGAACCAGTGGGGAGAGAACATCTGCTGTCCTGCTTCCCTGGCCAAGTACTCCCAGCTCCTCCTCTCAACTTCGTTGTAAGCTGTCAATGGTGTGAGGTAGAATACCGTATCCTTAAAGCTATCTGGCTGCATGCTCACCATCTTGATGAGTCTCTGATCTCCCATTATTCCCGGTACTGGAACTGGCTTGTTCTCTGAATCAACTGCAAGGTACCGGGCCTGCTATGCTGTATAGCCCACCATCTTGGCATAATGTTCGTAGAGGACCACACCAGTGTGTGTCTCAATATACCTATCCAGTGCTTCAGCACCTTCCCTCTGTAGAAGTGTTGTCTGTTCCACCTTGTTGATCTCCTGGGCTGCCAAATTATGCTTTCTTCGAGTCATCAAAGGCTTGGCCACCCACCACAGTGTATTTGTAAGTGGCCAAGCTCTTTTGCCTGTCTGCTTCAGCCTTTTTCCTTCTCTTCACCTCCGCCGTCGCCGCTTCTTCTTGTTGTTGCTTCTGTCTCTCCTCCTGAGGTTTCCTATTTTTTTCTGGCTTCCTGCTCCGTCTTTCCCGTTAGACGCTGCACCGCACTATTGACCGCAAACGGAATTTGAGGCAACAGGTCATCCTAATTATCTTGTTCTTGGCTAATATATGCTCTGAGCACCTCTTGCAGAACTCTGTTAGTTCTCTTAGTCTGCCCATCAGTCTGAGGGTGGTTGGCTGTGCTGAGCAGTTGTTTGACTCCCATTAACCCCATTAAGCTCGCTAGAACTTAGAGGTAAATTTGGAGTCTCTATCTGAGATGATATTAGAGGGTAGTCCATACTGGCATACTACCTGGTTGTAGAACTGTCTCGCAGTTTTGACTGCAGTTACTTTGACAATTGTGAAGATGAAAATGACCTTTTTTGTTAGTTTATCCACAACTACCAGTAGCAAATCATGCCCATTGCAATTCTTGGTAGAGTTACCACCCAGTCCATTGATATTGTTTCCCAGCGTCGTGCCGGGATGGGCAGTGGTTGTAAGAGACCTCCAAGTGGTGTGTGCCTATACTTATTTCTCCGGCACTGATTACAGGACTTCACATATTTCAAGACCTCCAAAGGCAACCCATCCCAATGATAATTTTTTGCCAGTTTGCCAATAGATTTGGCCTGCCCCAAATGCCCACCCAGTAAACTGTCATGTGCGTGACTCAGTAAGAGTGATTTTATTTCCAAGTTATTAGAAATGACCAACTTAAGCCGACCTGAAGCGGTCTCAATCACCCAGACCCCTCCATTAAGCGTATACCGGAGTGCAGTAGCAGGACACACACCATCCGTGGGGCTGGGCTCAAATGTTGGGTCAGAAAGGTAGACTTTTTAAATTGTTCAAGGAAGGACTTTTTGACCTTTATTGAAGTGAGTGCACAAAGGACTTTATCTATAGAATGCTGACTAAAGTTCCCTCCTTGCAAGTCAGTTCTTCTAAAGAGTGCATCAGCAGGATTTAACTTCCCTCGTTTGTAGTCAATCTGGACTTGGAACTGCTCCAGCATCTGGCTCCAGCAGTTCTCCCTCCTCGACAGCTTGAACTTCTTCTGAAAGTGAGTTAGAGCTAGATGATCTGTGATCACCTTAAAAGCTATACCATGTAAATATACTTTCCACTATTTGAGTACATGAATGATAGCAAGCAGCTCTTCATCATGCACATAATAGTTAATTTCAGCTGGGTTGAATTTCATAGCCACATACAGCACAAGGTGCCACTCTTGCCGTACCTTATCATCCTTTGTGGTTTTGTCAGCAGACTGCAACAAAATAGCACTCTTGGCAAAGTCAGAAGCATCAGGACCCACTTGCACAGTTTTGCTGGGGTCCTACACGGCCAGGATTGGGGCTAAACAAAGAGCATCTTTATGAATTCGGAAGGCAGCCTGCTGCTCTTCCCCCCACACATACCCTATGTCTTTTTTAGTAAGGCCAGTTAGTCTACTGGCCTTTGTAGAATACTTTACAATAAATCTCCTATAATAGTTAGCCAACCCAGGAAAGGATCTAACTTCAGAGACAGACTGTGGTACTGGTCAGTCCCTTATTTTCTGGACTTTCTTAGGATCCACACTGATGCCTTCTTTATTGACAACGTCGCCTAAGAATCCAATGCTTTACTTATAGAAATCACGCTTGCTCATTTTAGCACACAAATGGTTTCTTCTCAGGGTGTCCATAATTGTCTTTAAGTGTTCCGCATGCTGATCTTCATCTTCAAAGAAAATTAAAGTATCATCTAGGAAGACTTGCACAAAGTTGTCCAGTGTCGTGCGTTAAGAGATCGGGTGCGCATTGCCGGCATAAGCAACACACAATAGACAAGCAGGCTTTGCCGCAATGAAGTCTATAATACAAATGGCTTTATAGGCCAAAAAGGGAGTCAAGCGTCAAATATTTTGATTAAGGAGTGTGTACTCTCCAAAGTGGGCATCTCAGAACTGTAAAACTGGTAAGAAAACAACTAATGAAGTATGGCCCGAAAGATCACTGGAAGCACATCATGATCTTCAAGAGTAGTCCCATGCAAGGATTTAAACTGTGACTTTGCTCACCACTTGTGAAGTTCTTCAAGTGACTGGAAGCCAGGAGGGCTTGCTCTTCACAAGAGAGTAACTAAGTGGTCCTGAAACAGCCAAGAGGTAAAAGTGTAAGCTTTACTGATAAACCCTATTACTTATAGCTGGCCTAATGGACTTCTAAAAAAGATGTCTCTCTAGGGACATCTCTTGTACTTCTACTCCTGGAAATCCGCCGGGGTCTGCGGCGAGTCCAATGCATCTAGTCCCTCTAAAAGGCTCTTCTATGTCCACTAATGTGTACAAGGCATGTACTAGTACTCCTATAGGCTAAGCATAACTCAATCCAATCAAAGCAAGGCATGTAGAATATGCTATGTGTCTTTCATTGGTGGAGCTTACCTCGGGTGATTCTACCTAGATAGCACCTCAAACGAAGATCTCAAACTTGAGGAAGCTTCCTCTAGGCGTAGTTGATGCAGTCACCTAGTTATAGCCTCAATGATGCACTTATACTATGGAAATGCAAGGTATGTGTGCTCTAGGGAGCTCGCGGATTTGTGTGCACAAGCTAGGGGTTTTAGGGGGTCACGAATAGGCAAGAATGTGTCCCTTGGGCACATTGAAACACAAATTGCACTTTGGTGAGGATCCGCTAGGGGCCGGTAGGTGATGCGGACTAGATCGCTCATATCTCGCTCGATACTTGACCAAATGACGCGAACCTGATGCCATTCGGAAGGTGACTTGACGCGCTACACTTTGGTGACTTGGAAATTGAGAAAAGATCAACGAATGGATGCGTAAAGTCTATGCTAAGTTGGCCTTCCTAGGTTAATGGTTCACATATGTGGAGCTCGGTTTTGTGCGACAACCTCAACTCTATAAATCATGACAGCTGTCGTGCGTTAAGAGATCGGGTGCGCATTGTTGGCATAAGCAACACACAATAGACAGGCAGGCTTTGCTGCAATAAAGTCTATAATACAAACAGCTTTATAGGCCAAAAACGGAGTCAAGCGTCAAATGTTTAAATTCCCCCCCTAGCTCTCAGCGTCAAGCTGATAGGCTGTGATCGCTGCCTAAGGCCAACTCAGAGCAGCCACTGCAAAACGAGTCTCGTGCGGCCACGCGGGCCAGCGGAGGGTTGAGGCAGCTGATGTGGTTGCAGCTGCCGCAGAGCAGCATCTTGGCCTCCTGGCCAGGGCTGTGGCAGATCTGGCACGCCCAGTCCGTGGGCGGCCGCGCGTTGCGGGGACGGACCTGCAAGTCAAGGTTAGGAAGATGGCATGGTCCATAGTTCTTCGTGTGGTCCTTGTGAAGACGGCCATCTGTGCCTTCGAGCTCCAGCACACCTGTGGGTAAGACGCGCTTGACGCGCAGGATGACTGGCGAGCTGCTGGTGTCGAGGGTGTTCTTTGTCTGGCGTCGCAGGTACACAAAGTCACCTGCAGAAGTGCAACACTCGAGGACGATAGGCTCCTCCACGAGTCATGGCATACCTTAGCGTATCGCGATGCTGTGCAGTGCCGAGGTTATCCATGGCCATGGGCATCAGGCGCTGAAAGAGCTGAGCACGCTGCCCGATAAGAGCGCTCCACGTCTCGGGACTGTCCAAGTCCAAGACGTTCTCGGCCACGATCCTGGCTGCTGCGGGCAGGACTGGGTGGCGGCCGTACAGGAGGAAGTAGGGAGAACGCGAGGCCAATGAGGCTTGCTTATTGAACCTGTACCCCATGGCCAACCACAGGAGTGCGTCGTCCTAGTGGGTGCTGTCGTGGCCAAAACAGTACTTCCGCAACCCAAGCTTGACGGTCTGCACCATGCGCTCTGCAAGGCCGTCAGCTTGTGGGTGATCGCGGGAGGTGGTGCGGTGGTTGATCATAGAGTGCTCCAGTAGCGTCTGGAAGCAGCCCTGGAAGTCCTTGCCCTGGTCGGTCAGCACTTTTGCGCAGCCACCAAAGCGGCTAAGGACCTGATCAAGGAAGGCCTCAGCGATCCCCTCACTGGCCTTGCTGGGCAAAGGCACAAGCTTAATCCACTTGGACATGTGCTCAATCATCACCAAGACATAGAGGTTGCCTCGGCAAGACTTGGGCAGCTCCCCCGCCAAGTCAAGCGACCACCTGTAGAACAGCCCCTGAATTGGGAGAGGGCTGAGAGCGACAGTGCACGCCGCCCTACCGCGTGCAACCCGACGACAGCGACGCCTACGTGGGGGCCGCGCGCGGCATGGTCATCGACCTCGAGACAGGCATGTTTGACCGCCCTCGCCCTACGGAGATGGAGCGTGCCATGGGCTTCTCGCCGCATTTGACCCAGGTGGATGGCATCACCGAAGTCAAGCGCATTCGTCTCCTCGGCCAGGCCATTGATGCCAACGTCCTCACATGGATCCTGCTACAGACGAAGGCCTTGACGCCCCTCTATGCCGAGGCACGACACCCTGAGATGGAGCAGTGTTACACCCGGATGAATCGAGACTCTGACGCGGACAACGGTTGCCCACCTCCCGGCACGGCCTGACATTCTCAGCGCGAAGGTTCTAGGCCCCCAGCCCCCTTCTGTCCTTGCTCGCCGCCCGCACATGATTCCGACGCCAATTCTGGTTTGCTGGGGGGGGGCAGGAGGCGAGAAGAGTGCTCACAGTGACCCAGGGAGTTTCGTTGGCCATTTCTTTTTCCTTGCTTACGTCTCAGGCAGGTGTTCTAGGGCAGCTTGCGGCAGCTGCCAAGGAGGCAGCACCTACGACAGGACGCGCGCAGACAGCTGCAGGGCAGGTGACGCCGGCAGCACCACGGTTCACGCCAGCAGCAGGGCAGGAGGCGCCAGCTGCGAGGCAGGAGTCTCCACCAGCTGTCCCTACATGGAAGCTGGGGGGGACTCTCATTGAGGCCCAGGCCGCACAGCTGACGGCACTGCTGGATGAGAGATGCAGTGTCAGCTTCGCCGGCGGCATGCACGACCTTGGACGCTACAAGGGGGACCACATGCGGATTCCTCTCACGACACAGGAGCCTATCTTTCTCAAGCGTTATCGCTACAATCACTTTGAGGATGGCCTGATTGGCACGCAGACGGGCAAGCTAGAGGACAGCAAGCTCATCAGGGAGTCGTCCTCGCGCTACGCCGCGCCCACAGTGATGCCAGCCAAGAAGGACGCCTCGGGTAACTGGTCCGAAAAGAGGATGTGGGGTGACTATCGTCGGCTGAACAAGGTCATCGAGCAGGACAGATATCCCATGCCAACACCCGATGAGATCTTCAATGACATTGGCACCTGCACTTGGTACTCAGTGTTGGACCTGCGCCAGGGCTTCAACCAGATTCCCATCGCCAAGGAGGATCAGCATAAGACGGCGTTCTGGGGAGCACAGCGTCTCTACTAGTGGGTAGTGATGCCCTTTGGATTGAAGAACGCGCCTGCCACCTTTCAGAGGGTCATGGACAAGGAGCTGGCCGGTCTGCCCTTTGCACGGTGTTACGTCAATGACGTGCTCGCCTACAGTGAGACGTCTGAGGAGCACGTGGCTCACGTCACTGCTGTGTTGGAGCGCTTGGAGAACGCAGGGCTCAAGTGCCATCCTGGCAAGTGTACCTTTGGGACCCGAGAGTTGGAGTACCTTAGACACGTGCTCTCTTCGAGTGGCTTGGCTCCCCAGCTAGCCAAGATCTTGGCCACCACGGGCATTCCGCCACCCATTGATCTCTCACAGCTGCGCGCCTTCCTTGGCATTGCCAACTACTACCGACGCTTCGTGCCCGGCTTCAGCGAGTTGGCCAAGCCGCTCAACGACTTGCTGAGGAAGGGCGTCGCCTATGTATGGGGGGCCTAAGCAGCAAGCGGCGTTCGACAAGCTCAAGGAGCTCTTGGTGAGCGCTCCTGTGCTGCGACGGCCTGACTATGGAAAGCCCTTCATCCTGCACACCGACTGGTCGCAGGCAGGCCTTCGAGCGATGTTGGTACAGGAGCACAACGGCTTCGAGCATGTGGTGGCCTACGCCAGCCGCAGCAACAACCGCGCGGAGGGCAACTACGGCTCCTATGAGGGGGAGTGCTTGGCGGCAATCTGGGCCATCGTCCACTTCAGGCACTACCTTTACGGCACCCAATTCCGCTTGGTTACTGACCATCAGCCGCTCAAGTGGCTCATGACGTCGGAGCGCTTGACCGGCAAGTACGCACGGTGGGCCCTCATCCTGCAGGAGTACACCTTTGACGTGCACCATCGCCCGGGCTCGACCATCATGGACGCCGACGGCCTCAGCCGCAACCCCCTGCCCTCCTCGAGGAACCTCTCAGTGGCTCGACATGACGAGGATGAGCCAGTGGCCTGGCACGCGGCGACGTACCTCGCCTTCACCGTCGACGGCTACGTGCGGCCCGCGAGGCTCACTAACCTCGACATGGTGACGGTTACCACTCGGCGACTTGCTCTGACTGCAACAGAGGAGCAGGATACCTCGCAGCGCGGGCCCGAGGATGTGTGGGACAACGCCCCCGTCCTTCATTACGTCACCACCAAGGAGGTGGCACTTGGTGTCACCTCGAGGGAGCGCGACCGCATCCTCAAGCGCAGCCGCGACTTCGTCTTCATAGACGGGCGCATGCGACGAGTGATGGCGGACGGCTCCATCCTCGTACTGCCTGAGCCAGCCATAAGCAGCCAGCTGGTGCGCCGTGTGCACGAGGCGTTGGGGCACTTCGGTGTCAAGCGCACCCTCAGCCTTCTTCAGGCTGAGTACTGGTGGCACGGCATGACTAAGGTTGTGGCCGATGCCGTCAGCAGCTGCTCGCTCTGCGACCGCGTGCGCTCGAGCTTCACCGCGTCGTATGGCGGAGTTACGGAGCAAGCCCTCGTCTCGCAGAGGGGAGTGATCTCCCGCGCGCTGCACAGCGGAGTGAGCTTTTGGGTATGCCGCGCCTCCTGAAGCGGTGTTACCTTGCAGGAGCCCCTGGGCTGCTGCAAATAGAGGTACCCTGGGCGTGCGTGTCGGTAGGCCACGTGCGGTGGGCGTGCCGTAGCGGCGGACCTGCGTAAGGGGACGGGCCTGTTTGCGGGGGCCCGAGGATGCTGCTCCGTAGGGGTGTGGGCCGTAGCGGAGCTGCGTGCGGAGACGCGGACGCTGAGGGGTGCGTCTCTGCGGAGCAGGAGGCAGGGCGAGCAGCTCTAGCGGAGGCAAACAAGTGCGTGGTGCGGCACTTGTTGCCAGTGGAGCAGTCGTGCTGCTGCGGTCAGCTAGGACTGGCTGCGCCTCGGGGAGTCCTGCCAGACTCTGCTGCGATCTCATGTGAAAGATCTCGAAAGCCTGGCGGGCCCGTTGGCTTGCGCCGCGCGCGAGCTGTTGGAGTAGGAGGCGGGGGCTCCTCTGAAGGCGGCGGCGTGGGCTCCTCAAAAAATTCTGGAGGCAGCTCCTCCTAGAGTTCTTCCTCGTCCTCCTCGGTGCACTCCAAGGACTCATCGTCGGACCTGCCAGAGTAAGCGGCCTGTCGCATGGCCTCCTCCTCTGATGCTGTAGTGCGAGGCCAAGAGTCGCCTGTGCGGTGCGATGGTGCAGGGGACGGAGACCAAGAGGCCATGCGGTACTCCAAGCGGACACCCACAGGCACGTCGTGGCGCACCCGGATGTCGAAACGGGCTGAGGGACCGCTAGAGGCAGCCTGCTGAGGTTGAGATACGGCTGCGGCAGCCGAGGCTGCTTCGTGGGCGCGTGCGGCCATACTGACAGCGGCAGCTGCATGTGTGTGGGCCTGAGCGGCATCGGCGGCCATCTGCCTCATCATGGCTGTATGTGCCGCGGCGATGCGCACCTGCTCCCTGGCCTGAGCGGTCAAAAACGCGGCCTGCTCCTGGGGCGTACGGTGCAGCTCTGCCATGGGTAGGTCGGGCTTCTCGTCTTGTGGCTCGAGCAGATCAACGCCCACGGAAACGTCATCCTCTTCGGGTTCTCCCTTATCGGTATGAACCACTGGCCGATCGTCATCAAGGGCCATGAAGCCATAGAGGGCGGTCACTGCGGGGCGCCGGTCGACAATGTCGAGTGGCAGGGACGTCGTGCGGGTCCCTCCTGATCGCCAGTCGAGCCGATAGAAGACTCGCTCTGCCCAGTTTTCGACTGCGGCACCGATGGGAAAGAGAACGTCCTGTCCCAAAAGAACGTCGAAGGTCTCCGATGCGGTGACCAACGCATGCTGATGGATGGTTGTCTCATCTGGCGTGCCTGGGCAAAGCGTGAAGAGCAGTGTCAGTTGCGTGCACCCGGTGACAAACTCGGAAGTGCCGGCCGCGGTGTTGATGCGCGTGGGCGAGTCTTCCAAGTCGGCTGAAGACAGCCCCAGCTGGAGGAAGTAGCGGAGGCTGATGAGGACCGGCTGCGCTCCAGTGTCAAACATGATGCGCTGCGGGGCCGGAGAGTTGACCAGCACGATCCCCTTGCAAAAACGCGGCGCTAGGGGTGCTGATCATCCTGCGCTCATGCGTAGGTCGCGCGGGTGCGGCTCGCATTGCCGCTAAGGCGTCAAAAGACGGCCTGTTGTTGGAGGCGCGGGAAGCGGCACTGCGAGACAGGAGCAGGAGCTGAGCTGCCTGCCGCGTAGCCTCCATGGACACGCCAAGCTCGGCGAAGGACACCGCCGACATGCGGTGTAGTGCCAACGAGATGACCTCGACGTTGAGCTGCACCGTGACCATTGGTGATGCAAGCGCGTGCGGCGCGGTCGCCACTGGCGCTGTAGGCGTCTCCAGCACGCGAAAAGATCGGGGCACGCGCGGCGCCTTCTCTGTGCGGCGACCCTGATCCGGTTCGGCGTGTTTCTGTGCCACCGTGGTTCGCCTCGCGGCTGCCACGAGCGTGTCCTTGCGGCCTGCGCTGCTGATGGCTGCGCGGCTGCCAAGGGGCAGCGTGCGGGCACAGCAGGCCTCTTTGGCCGTCTTTGTGACCGCAGGGACCGACGCAGCCGCTGCCGCTGACCATGCGGGTGCTGCTGCTGGCCCTTGTGCGGATGCGGCGGAGGCAAGCGCAGCTGCGGGCGCAAGCGCCGAAAGAGTTGACGGCAAGGCTGGCGCAGCTGCTGCCGGCGCAGCTGTCACCGACGCTGCTAGCAAAACTGCTGCTGGCGCAGCTGACGCGGGCGCTGCTGGCACAGCTGCTGACGCCGCTGGGGCAGCTGGAGTGGCTGCTGCGGGCACGATGAACGTGGCTGCGGCTGACATGACT